>CM035134.1:67478893-67801465 GCA_020205605.1 Panax ginseng | reverse complement strand
AATATCCCCAATTATGAACTATAAATCAATTATCCAATTATCCCAATTATTATGCCTACCTGAATTGTTAACAGGAATTCTCAAATGCCAAAAGTCCTTTTCCAAGTGACAATTGCCTTCTATTTAATCCAGTTAATCTTGCTATATTCCTATGCAAAACAATTGAATTAAACTCACATAATCCCAATTCCTTATGTGTTACATGCAATGAAAAGATATTTCCATTCTATTCACAAACCTAATTATTCATCGTGCAAATAACTAAGTCACATGATATCATGCCCAGCTTCTAACCCTAGAATTCCTCTTCCAATTCCTTCTAGAGTAACAAAAGTAATACTCCATCAAATAATTAAGCAATAAGCACAAGACAAGATAAACAACTCACTTTAACATAAATAATTAGAATATAATGAATAACTAATTCATAGCCATAAAAGTTCAATTGAAATCTCAAAAATAGTTAGTTCATAATTAATGAATTAAAACCAAGAATCCACACCTGAATAGACATCAAAAGATAAAAGTAAGATGAGAGAAGAGAATAGAATCATTTGCTTAAAGCCAAACTGCGATGCTCCCCTCTCGCTTCTTGCTCTCGATCTTCAATGGTCTCCAAGTTGCTTCAATCTCCAAAACTAATAAGAACTAGGGTTATTTTCTAATCTAAAAGGAGTGTTTAATCTAGGCTAAGCTATGTAATCTCCCCTTATTTTATGTCTTACATCATGTATTTATAGGTTACAAGTCTAATTTTTGAGCTTAGGAACAAACCCAATCCTATTTGGAGTCAAAAAGGTGTTAAAATTCGCCAAAACGCGCCCAAAGCCGCGCAAATCTCTTCCTTCAGTTGCCTTGGCGCTGACGGGCACAGCGCTGAGTTCCCCCTCTAGCGCCTTTAAGTCTTTGGACATAGGCTTAAAAATGGCGCTTCTTGCCGGGCCCAAATCTGATATTTTCTTCTTCCTACGTCCTTTGGGAAAATGGGCCATAACTTCTTCGTCCGAACTCGATTTTGATGATTCAAGATGTTCCGGAAAGAGGAGAAGTAGATCTACAACTTTCATTCTTTGAGTTTTCGAAATAATGTCAGAGCTATAGTCAAATTGGCTCTGAAGTAACTGTTGTAAATGGCAAGCTTAGAATTCTCAGCAAACCCTTAGTGGTTCGAATTCCTTAGGGTTTAACCCTATTTTCAAAATCTAAATTTTCTAGGCTTTAAATTTAGGGTTTAAAATAAAATTAAAATTAGTTTCTAAAACTAGAAAATTAGGGTTTGTTAATTAGATTAGGTTTCTAATTACATTATACAGAAACATTAGGGTTTAAAATTTACTAATTTTAATTAACCTTGCTAATTTAGCAATTAGGGTTTACAATTAGCAATTAAGTTTTAAAATTACTAATTAGGGTTTACAATTTTAATAATTAGGGTTACCAAATTAAAGTTAGGGTTTCTAATTACCAAATTAGGGTTCTAGATATTAGGGTTTTAAATTACTAATTAGGTTCTTCCTAATTAGCAATAAAATCTACCATACATGATATTAATCATATTAATACTATTTACATTGAGCATAAACTCGGTTTAAGTTTCACATTAGGGTTTCTAATTTTAGAAATTAGGGTTTTAATTTACAATTATGGTTTTCCATAATAATAAGGTTTTACCTAAAATACAAATCGTATAACACATAACATAGTGTCTTAACAGATTTTAATTAAAGTCTCATTTGAGTTCTAAACTAGGGTTTAATAGTAATATTAGGCTTTATAAAAATATTGCTAGGGTTTGGTCATAATACACCATAATTGACCAACCATTATCAATGCGTATATACAGTACATATTTATAGCACTGAAAAGTCAAAATATAATTAATATTATATTATTATCCTCATACGTTGATCAAAATTCAAAATTAGGGTTTGGATTCCATATATGATTTATCTGTTATATATAACCTTATTAATTAAGGTAAAATAATTAACTTAGTATCATTAATAATAATTAATTAATGAAATTTACCTTTAAATATTGAAAGTTATATTTTATAAATATTTTTAAATACCTTATTATTATTTAAAATGATTTTTAATATAATAAAATCATTTTTAATTTATTTATTTATTTCATTTATTAAATAACTTAATTATCTTTAATATTAATTTATCAATGAAATTCCTCACAAAATATTAAAAGTCATTAAAAATAAAAAAATATTTTCTTATATCATTATATAATTTTAAATGATTTTTCAAGTATTAAAATCATTTTTAAATAATTTATTTTATATAATAATTAAATAAATTAAATAATAAATTAAATACCTTTAATATTAAAAAAATATTAATTATTTATGAAATATATTAAAAATTATTAACAACTAATTTTTAGACTTTAAAATATTTTTTTAGTAATTTAATTTGTATTTTTGAATAATTAAAAACTAATTTTCTATAATTATTTAATAAAAATATAATTTTTATAAAAAAGCGTAAGCTAAAGACTAGCTTTATAATGAGAGTAAAATCGTTATAACGATAAAACCGTCGTTATAGGTGTTATTCATGTTCTTCCTCAAACCCCAGAATATTCATGTCAGTTTCGAGGGGCTTTGTTTGACCAAACTTAAATCAGTGTTTACTATGTTTCTGGGAGATCTAGTACCTTGATCTTACAGTACGAGTGTAATACTACAAGGCCCAACAACAAACATGAACAAACCACATAACAAGAAAGAGAGATCGATCACCCAAAATAGTTGTCGAGTTGTTCTTCATTTTCAGGTTACCGAAAATGAAAACGATTCGATTATTCATATTTGGGCTTCCACAACTTGCCTTTTTATGTAATGTTTTAGTGATCTATAAGCTTCAGTATGTAACCAACATGTAGGACAACATTTCTATTACATAAAATCAACTTAACAACAACCAAATCACTAGCTACACACTACGGTCAAACTATATAGGAGATAATATCCTTACGTTTTCTAGGTTACCTAAAAAATGGAAATCATGCCCATCTATCTGCTTTGACCGGTCACCATGATCGAAGTGTTTGATGTGGGTGGGTGATATAAAGGCGAGAATTTGTAGTACATATAACAAGATACAACTTAGATTCAAGAACAACATCATCAAACAACAAAACACTTACGGATCTAATCGATTTAAAAGCGTTGTCGTCGGGCCATTTACGGGCAATTTCTAGGTTACCCGAAGCGCCCAATCATATGGCGGTCAATGGCTTTTGACTATCAATAACTTCAAATCGATTAATGCTATGAACTTGATTCAACTTCCGGTTTAAAAAACATATATCATATATGCAAGATAAAAGCTTAAAACAACCAAAAACTTAAGCAGAGAAAGATCTACATAGTGCGACATTAAATTTTGCACAAAAAATATTTTTCCAGATTTTGTGAAATTTCAAATCCGAGCCTCTACATGTTATGGATCTAACATCTAGCAACCCAAATCATCATTATACACTATATATAACATGTTTTAACACAAAGAATTTAACATCTAACAACATATCAATGGTCAGATTTTCAAGTTAGGGTTTATAACTTTACTTTGATCAATCTTGATCTTAGGGTTCTGATTTGATATAGATGTTAGTGTAAATTTGCTTTGGGGGGGTGATATGCCTTATTATTTCGTAGGTTTTGAAGAGAGAGAATTGGTTAGGGGGTTTATGTAAAAAATGAACTAACAAGTGCCATTTTTTTCTCTCTCGATCTTATTTATAGATTGATATAATGCACATGCATTTGAGATCAGAAGTCGATGTCTTTGGAGATTTTATATCAAAAGAGTAGTTACATTTGGTCACCAACTCCCATCTTGGCAAGATTCACAAGTAAGCTTAATAAAAAAATGTTCATAAGGGCTTTTTGGTTATTTGGTTCACAAATTTAATGGCAAACTTGTAACTTGGCAAACCCTTAGGGTTTGACCCTTAGGGTTTAACCCTTAGATTTTCAAAATCTAAATTTTCTAGGCTTTAAATTTAGGGTTTAAAATAAAATTAAAATTAGTTTCTAAAACTAGAAAATTAGGGTTTGTTAATTAGATTAGGTTTCTAATTACATTATCTCAGAAACATTAGGGTTTAAAATTTACTAATTTTAATTAACCTTGCTAATTTAGCAATTAGGGTTTACAATTAGCAATTAAGTTTTAAAATTACTAATTAGGGTTTACAATTTTAATAATTAGGGTTACCAAATTAAAGTTAGGGTTTCTAATTACCAAATTAGGGTTCTAGATATTAGGGTTTTAAATTACTAATTAGGTTCTTCCTAATTAGCAATAAAATCTACCATACATGATATTAATCATATTAATACTATTTCTGACTGAGCATAAACTCCAGTTTAAGTTTCACATTAGGGTTTCTAATTTTAGAAATTAGGGTTTTAATTTACAATTATGGTTTTACCTAAAATACAAATCGTATAACACATAACATAGTGTCTTAACAGATTTTAATTAAAGTCTCATTTGAGTTCTAAACTAGGGTTTAATAGTAATATTAGGCTTTATAAAAATATTGCTAGGGTTTGGTCATAATACACCATAATTGACCAACCATTATCAATATCATACATCTGATACATATTTATAGCCTTTGAAAAGTCAAAATATAATTAATATTATATTATTATCCTCACGTTGATCAAAATTCAAAATTAGGGTTTGGATTCCATATATCGATTTATCATTATATATAACCTTATTAATTAAGGTAAAATAATTAACTTAGTATCATTAATAATAATTAATTAATGAAATTTACCTTTAAATATTGAAAGTTATATTTTATAAATATTTTTAAATACCTTATTATTATTTAAAATGATTTTTAATATAATAAAATCATTTTTTTAATTTATTTATTTATTTCATTTATTAAATAACTTAATTATCTTTAATATTAATTTATCAATGAAATTCCTCACAAAATATTAAAAGTCATTAAAAATAACTAAAAATATTTTCTTATATCATTATATAATTTTAAATGATTTTTCAAGTATTAAAATCATTTTTTTAAATAATTTATTTTATATAATAATTAAATAAATTAAATACCTTTAATATTTCAAAAATATTAATTATTTATGAAATATATTAAAAATTATTAACAACTAATTTTTAGACTTTAAAATAATTTTTTAGTAATTTAATTTGTATTTTTGAATAATTAAAAACTAATTTTCTATAATTATTTAATAAAAATATAATTTTTATAAAAAAGCGTAGCTAAAAGCCTTTATAAAAGCGCTATATGACGAATAGAGCAAGTCGTTATAACGATAGAACTGTCGTTATAGGTGTTATTCATGTTCTTCCTCAAACCCCAGAATATTCATGTCAGTTTCGAGGGGCTTTGTTTGACCAAACTTAAATCAGTGTTTACTATGTTTCTGGGAGATCTAGTACCTTGATCTTGTAGTACTAGTGTAATACTACAAGACCCAACAACAAATATGAATAAACCACATAACAATAAAGAGATCTGATCACCCAAAATAGGTGTCAGAGTTGTTCTTCATTTTTCAGGTTGCAGGAAAAATGAAGAAACGATTCGATTATTCATATTTGGGCTTCCACAACTTGCCTTTTTATGTAATGTTTTAGTGATCTATAAGCTTCAGTATGTAACCAGAATGTAGGACAACATTTCTATTACATAAAATCAACTTAACAACAACCAAATCACTAGCTACACTACGGTCGAAACTATATAGGAGATAATATCCTTACGTTTTCTAGGTTACTAAAAAAAATGGAAATCATGCCCATCTATCTGCTTTGACCGGTCACCATGATCGAAGTGTTTGATGCTGGGTGATATATAAAGGCAAGAATTTGTAGTACATATAACAAGATACAACTTAGATTCAAGAACAACATCAAAACAAAAAAACACTTACGGATCTAATCGATTTAAAAGCGTTTGTCGATCCATTTTACGGGCAATTTCTAGGTTACCCGAAGCGCCCAATCATCATGGTCGGTCAATGGCTTTTGACTATCAATAACTTCAAATCGATTAATGCTATGAACTTGATTCAACTTCCGGTTTAAAGAGCATATCATATCATGCAAGATAAAAGCTTAAAACAACCAAAAACTTAAGCAGAGAAAGATCTATGGTAGTGCGACATTAAGTTGCACAAAAATTTTTTTTCAGATTTTGTGAAATTTCAAATCAGAGAGCCTCTACATGTTATGGATCTAACATCTAGCAACCCAAATCATCATTATACACTATATATAACATGTTTAACACAAAGAATTTAACATCTAACAACATATCGATGGTCGATTTTCAAGTTAGGGTTTATAACTTTACTTTGATCTTGATCTTGATCTTAGGGTTACGATTTGATATAGATGTTAGTGTTTTTTTTTTTGGGGAGATGATATGCCTTATTATTTACGTAGGTTTTGAAGAGAGAGAATTGGTTAAGGGTTTGTGTAAAATGAACTAACAAGTACAAGTTTTTTTCTCTCTCTCGATCTTATTTATAGATTGATATAATGCACATAATTTGAGATCTAGAGTCGATGTCTTTGGAGATTTTATATCAAAAGAGTAGTTACATTTGGTCACCAACTCCCATCTTGGCAAGATTCACAAGTAAGCTTAATAAAAAAATGTTCATAAGGGCTTTTTGTTTATTTGGTTCACAAATTTAATGGCAAACTTGTAACTTGGCAAACCCTTAGGGTTTGACCCTTAGGGTTTAACCCTTAGATTTTCAAAATCTAAATTTTCTAGGCTTTAAATTTAGGGTTTAAAATAAAATTAAAATTAGTTTCTAAAACTAGAAAATTAGGGTTTGTTAATTAGATTAGGTTTCTAATTACATTATACAGAAACATTAGGGTTTAAAATTTACTAATTTTAATTAACCTTGCTAATTTAGCAATTAGGGTTTACAATTAGCAATTAAGTTTTAAAATTACTAATTAGGGTTTACAATTTTAATAATTAGGGTTACCAAATTAAAGTTAGGGTTTCTAATTACCAAATTAGGGTTCTAGATATTAGGGTTTTAAATTACTAATTAGGTTCTTCCTAATTAGCAATAAAATCTACCATACATGATATTAATCATATTAATACTATTTCTGACTGATTGAGCATAAACTCGGTTTAAGTTTCACATTAGGGTTTTCTATTTTTTTAGAAATTAGGGTTTTAATTTACAATTATGGTTTTCCATAATAATAAGGTTTTACCTACAAATACAAATATAACATATATATAACACATAACATAGTGTCTTATGATTTTAATTAAAGTCTCATTTGAGTTCTAAACTAGGGTTTAATAGTAATATTAGGCTTTATAAAAAAAATATTGCTAGGGTTTGGTCATAATACACCATAATTGACCAACCATTATCAATCAATATATATATATGATACATATTTATAGCCTTTGAAAAGTCAAAATATAATTAATATTATATTATTATCCTCATACGTTGATCAAAATTCAAAATTAGGGTTTGGATTCATATATCGATTTATCTCATTATATATAACCTTATTAATTAAGGTAAAATAATTAACTTAGTATCATTAATAATAATTAATTAATGAAATTTACCTTTAAATATTGAAAGTTATATTTTATAAATATTTTTTTAAATACCTTATTATTATTTAAAAAATTTTTTAATATAATAAAATCATTTTTTTTAATTTATTTATTTATTTCATTTATTAAATAACTTAATTATCTTTAATATTAATTTATCAATGAAATTCCTCACAAAATATTAAAAGTCATTAAAAATAACTTTAAAATATTTTTCTTATATCATTATATAATTTTAAATGATTTTTCAAGTATTAAAATCATTTTTAAATAATTTATTTTATATATAATAATTAAATAAATTAATATATTTTTAATATTAAAAAAATATTAATTATTTATGAAATATATTAAAAATTATTAACAACTAATTTTTAATTTTTTAAAATAATTTTTTAGTAATTTAATTTGTATTTTTGAATAATTAAAAACTAATTTTCTATAATTATTTAATAAAAATATATTTTTTAAAAAAAGCTGTAAGCTAAAAGACCGCTTATATATATAAGATATAACCGTCGTTATAACGATAGAACCGTCGTTATAGGTGTTATTCATGTTCTTCCTCAAACCCCAGAATATTCATGTCAGTTTCGAGGGGCTTTGTTTGACCAAACTTAAATCAGTGTTTACTATGTTTCTGGGAGATCTAGTACCTTGATCTTGCAGTACGAGTGTAATACTACAAGGCCCAACAACAAAAAACAAACAAACACATAAAAAAAGAGATCGATCACCCAAAAAATAGTTGTCGAGTTGTTTTCTTTTTTTACAGGGTTGCGGAAATGAAGAACAGTTCGACTATTCATATTTGGGCTTCCACAACTTGCCTTTTTATGTAATGTTTTAGTGATCTATAAGCTTCAGTATGTAACCAACATGTAGGACAACATTTCTATTACATAAAATCAACTTAACAACAACCAAATCACTAGCTACACTACGGTCAAACTATGTCAGAGATAATATCCTTACGTTTTCTAGGTTACCTAAAAAATGGAAATCATGCCCATCCTATCTGCTTTGACCAGTCACCATGATCGAAGTGTTTGATGTCTGGGTGATATAAAGGCAGGAATTTGTAGTACATATAACAAGATACAACTTAGATTCAAGAACAACATCAAAACAACAAAACACTTACAGATCTAATCGATTTAAAACGTTGTCAGTCCGTTTCTGGGCAATTTCTAGGTTACCCAGAAACGCCCAATCATCGTCGGTCAACGGCTTTTGACTATCAATAACTTCAAATCAGTTAATGCTATGAACTTGATTCAACTTCCAGTTTAAAGAGCTCATATCATACTGCAAGCCTAAAACAACCAAAAACTTATATAGAGAAAGATCTACACATGGTGCGACATTATTAAATTGCAAAAAATATTTTTCGATTTTTGTGAAATTTCAAATCGAGCCTCTATGTTATGTTATGGATCTAACATCAAGCAACCCAAATCATCATTATACATATATATATAACATGTTTAAACAAAGAATTTAACATCTAACAACATATCAATGGTTGATTTTCAAGTTAGGGTTTATAACTTTACTTTGATCAATCTTGATCTTAGGGTTCTGATTTGATATAGATGTTTAGTGTGTGCTTTTGGGGGCTGATATGCCTTATTATTTTCGTAGGTTTTGAAGGAGAGAGAATTGGTTAAGGGTTTGTGTAAAAATGAACTAACAGGTGCCATTTTCTCTCTCTCAATCTTATTTATAGATTGATATTATGCACATAGCTGAGATCTAGAGTCGATGTGCTGGAGATTTTATATCAAAAGAGTAGTTACATTTGGTCACCAACTCCCATCTTGGCAAGATTCACAAGTAAGCTTAATAAAAAAAATGTGCATAAGGGCTTTTTGGTTATTTGGTTCACAACTTTAATGGCAAACTTGTAACTTGGCAAACCCTTAGGGTTTGACCCTTAGGGTTTAACCCTTAGATTTTCAAAATCTAAATTTTCTAGGCTTTAAATTTAGGGTTTAAAATAAAATTAAAATTAGTTTCTAAAACTAGAAAATTAGGGTTTGTTAATTAGATTAGGTTTCTAATTACATTATACAGGAACATTAGGGTTTAAATTTTTACTAATTTTAATTAACCTTGCTAATTTAGCAATTAGGGTTTACAATTAGCAATTAAGTTTTAAAATTACTAATTAGGGTTTACAATTTTAATAATTAGGGTTACCAAATTAAAGTTAGGGTTTCTAATTACCAAATTAGGGTTCTAGATATTAGGGTTTTAAATTACTAATTAGGTTCTTCCTAATTAGCAATAAAATCTACCATACATGATATTAATCATATTAATACTATTTTTGACTGAGCATAAACTCCAGTTTAAGTTTCACATTAGGGTTTCTAATTTTAGAAATTAGGGTTTTAATTTACAATTATGGTTTTCCATAATAATAAGGTTTTACCTAAAATACAAATCGTATAACACATAACATAGTGTCTTAACAGATTTTAATTAAAAGTCTCATTTGAGTTCTAAACTAGGGTTTAATAGTAATATTAGGCTTTAAAAAAAAAAATATTGCTAGGGTTTGGTCATAATACACCATAATTGACCAACCATTATCAAAAATCATATATATATATATATATTTATAGCCTGAAAAGTCAAAATATAATTAATATTATATTATTATCCTCATACGTTGATCAAAATTCAAAATTAGGGTTTGGATTCCATATCTGATTTATCTGTTATATATAACCTTATTAATTAAGGTAAAATAATTAACTTAGTATCATTAATAATAATTAATTAATTATATGAAATTTACCTTTAAATATTGAAAGTTATATTTTATAAATATTTTTAAATACCTTATTATTATTTTTTAAAATGATTTTTAATATAATAAAATCATTTTAATTTATTTATTTAATTCATTTATTAAATAACTTAATTATCTTTAATATTAATTTATCAATGAAATTCCTCACAAAATATTAAAAGTCATTAAAAATAACTTCAAATATTTTCTTATATCATTATATAATTTTAAATGATTTTTCAAGTATTAAAATCATTTTTAAATAATTTATTTTATATAATAATTAAATAAATTAAATACCTTTAATATTTCAAAAATATTAATTATTTATGAAATATATATTAAAAATTATTAACAACTAATTTTTAGATTTTAAAATAATTTTTTAGTAATTTAATTTGTATTTTTGAATAATTAAAAACTAATTTTCTATAATTATTTAATAAAAAATATATTTTTTTAAAAAGCTAAGCTAAAGAGCCGCGCTATATAATAAACAGTAGTCGTTATATGTCGTTATAACGATAGAGTTATAGTCGTTATAGGTGTTATTCATGTTCTTCTCTCAAACCCAGAATATTCATATTCGGTTTAGAGGGGCTTTGTTTGACCAAACTTAAATCGGTGTTTTACTATGTTTACGGGAGATCTAGTACCTTGATCTTGATACTAGTGTAATACTACAAGCCCAACAACAACAAACATGAACAAACCACATAACAAGAAAGAGATCGATCACCCCAAAATAGTTGTGGAGAGTTGTTCTTCATTTTTCAGGTTGCCGGAAATGAAGAAACGATTCGACTATCATATTTGGGCTTCCACAACTTGCCTTTTTATGTAATGTTTTAGTGATCTATAAGCTTCAGTATGTAACCAACATGTAGGACAACATTTCTATTACATAAAATCAACAACAACAACAAATCAAATCACTAGCTACACTACGGTCAAACTATATAGGAGATAATATCCTTACGTTTTTTTCTAGGTTACTAAAAAATGGAAATCATGCCCATCCTATCTCTGCTTTGACGGTCACCATGATCGAAGTGTTTGATGTCAGGTGGGTGATATAAAGGCAAGAATTTGTAGTACATATAACAAGATACAACTTAGATTCAAGAACAACATCAAAACAACAAAACACTTACAGATCTAATCGATTAAAAAGCGTTGTCGGTCCATTTTTCGGGCAATTTCTAGGTTACCCGAAAGCGCCCAATCATCATGTAATGGGTCAATGGCTTTTGACTATCAATAACTTCAAATCGATTAATGCTATGAACTTGATTCAACTTCGGTTTAAAGAGCATATCATATCATGCAAGATAAAAGCTTAAAACAACCAAAAACTTAAGCAGAGAAAGATCTACGTGGTGGTACGACATTTTTTGCACAAAAAAATATTTTTCAGATTTTGTGAAATTTCAATCGAGAGAGCCTCTACATGTTATGGATCTAACATCTAGCAACCCAAATCATCATTATATATATATATATAACATGTTTAATAATAAAAGAATTTAACATCTAACAACATATCAATGGTCAGATTTTCAAGTTAGGGTTTATAACTTTACTTTGATCAATCTTGATCTTAGGGTTCTGATTTGAGATAGATGTTAGTGTGGCTGCTTTTGGGGACTGATATGCCTTATTATTTCGTAGGTTTTGAAGGAGAGAGAATTGGTTAAGGGTTTATGTAAAAATGAACTAACAAGTGCCATTTTCTCTCTCTCTCAATCTTATTTATAGATTGATATAAAGCACATGGCTGAGATCTAGAATGATGTCTTTGGAGATTTTATATATCAAAAGAGTAGTTACATTTGGTCACCAACTCCCATCTTGGCAAGATTCACAAGTAAGCTTATAAAAAAAAAAATGTGCATAAGGGCTTTTTGGTTATTTGGTTCACAAATTTAATGGCAAACTTGTAACTTGGCAAACCCTTAGGGTTTGACCCTTAGGGTTTAACCCTTAGATTTTCAAAATCTAAATTTTCTAGGCTTTAAATTTAGGGTTTAAAATAAAATTAAAATTAGTTTCTAAAACTAGAAAATTAGGGTTTGTTAATTAGATTAGGTTTCTAATTACATTATACAGGAACATTAGGGTTTAAAATTTATTAATTTTAATTAACCTTGCTAATTTAGCAATTAGGGTTTACAATTAGCAATTAAGTTTTAAAATTACTAATTAGGGTTTACAATTTTAATAATTAGGGTTACCAAATTAAAGTTAGGGTTTCTAATTACCAAATTAGGGTTCTAGATATTAGGGTTTTAAATTACTAATTAGGTTCTTCCTAATTAGCAATAAATAAAATCTACCATACATGATATTAATCATATTAATACTATTTTACGATTGAGCATAAACTCCAGGTTTAAGTTTCACATTAGGGTTTCTAATTTTAGAAATTAGGGTTTTAATTTACAATTATGGTTTTCCATAATAATAAGGTTTTACCTAAAATACAAATATATATAACACACATAACATAGTGTCTTTTTTTGATTTTAATTAAAGTCTCATTTGAGTTCTAAACTAGGGTTTAATAGTAATATTAGGCTTTATAAAAAAAATATTGCTAGGGTTTGGTCATAATACACCATAATTGACCAACCATTATCAATGCGTATATATATATGATATATATTTATAAAAATTTGAAAGTCAAAAAAATATAATTAATATTATATTATTATCCTCATCACGTTGATCAAAATTCAAAATTAGGGTTTGGATTCCATATATCGATTTATCATTATATATAACCTTATTAATTAAGGTAAAATAATTAACTTAGTATCATTAATAATAATTAATTAATGAAATTTACCTTTAAATATTTAAAGTTATATTTTTAAAAAGTTATATTTTATAAATATTTTTAAATACCATTTTTATTATTATTTAAAATGATTTTAATATAATAAAATCATTTTTAATTTATTTATTTATTTCATTTATTAAATAACTTAATTATCTTTAATATTAATTTATCAATGAAATTCCTCACAAAATATTAAAAGTCATTAAAAATAACTTCAAATATTTTCTTATATCATTATATAATTTTAAATGATTTTTCAAGTATTAAAATCATTTTTTAAATAATTTATTTTATATAATAATTAAATAAATTAAATACCTTTAATATTAAAAAAAATATTAATTATTTATGAAATATATTAAAAATTATTAACAACTAATTTTTAGATTTTAAAATAATTTTTT
This sequence comes from Panax ginseng, assembly GCA_020205605.1. Taxonomy (NCBI): domain Eukaryota; kingdom Viridiplantae; phylum Streptophyta; class Magnoliopsida; order Apiales; family Araliaceae; genus Panax; species Panax ginseng. Next base: position 67,787,787 of record CM035134.1, on the reverse strand, counting down.
TAGTAATTTAATTTGTATTTTGAATAATTAAAAACTAATTTTCTATAATTATTTAATAAAAATATATTTTTTTATAAAAAACTGTCGCTAAAAATACTTATATATATATAGTAAAAGTAATATATATAACGATTATTCATCGTTATATAGTTGTTATTCATGTTCTTCCTCAAACCCCGAATATTCATTGGTTTCGAGGGGCTTTGTTTGACCAAACTTAAAATCAAGTGTTTACTTGTGTTTCGGGAGATCTAGTACCTTGATCTTGTAGAGTACTAGTGTAATACTACAAGACCCAACAACAAAATGAACAAACCACATAACAAGAAAAGAGATCCGATCACCCAAAAATAGTAGTCGAGTTGTTCTTCATTTTCGGGTTACCGAAAAATGAAACGATTCGATTATTCATATTTGGGCTTCCACAACTTGCTTTTTTTTATGTAATGTTTTAGTGATCTATAAGCAAAATGTATGTAACCAACATGTAGGACAACATTTCTATTACATAAAATCAACTTAACAACAACCAAATCACTAGCTACTACACTACGGTCAAACTATATAGGAGATAATATCCTTACGTTTTCTAGGTTACTAAAAAATGGAAAATCATGCCCATCCTATCTGCTTTGACGACCGGTCACCATGATCGAAGTGTTTGATGTCCTGGGTGATAAAAAAAGAATTTGTAGTACATATAACAAGATACAACTTAGATTCAAGAACAACATCAATACAACAAAACACTTACAGATCTAATTGATTTAAAACGTTGTCAGGCCATTTCTGGGCAATTTGTAGGTTACCCAGAAACGCCCAATCATAGCCGGTCAATGGCTTTTGACTATCAATAACTTCTAATCAGTTAACGCTATGAACTTGATTCAACTTCCAGTTTAAAGAGCACATATCATATTGAAAGATAAAAGCTTAAAACAACCAAAAACTTAAACAGAGAAAGATCTACATGGTCTGACATTAGGCTGCACAAAAAATATTTTTCCAGATTTTGTGAAATTTCAAATCCGAGCCTCTACATGTTATGGATCTAACATCTAGCAACCCAAATCATCATTATACACTATATATAACATGTTTAACACAAAGAATTTAACATCTAACAACATATCAATGGTCAGATTTTCAAGTTAGGGTTTATAACTTTACTTTGATCAATCTTGATCTTAGGGTTCTGATTTGATATAGATGTTAGTGTGGCTGCTTTTGGGGACTGATATGCCTTATTATTTCGTAGGTTTTGAAGGAGAGAGAATTGGTTAAGGGTTTGTGTAAAAATGAACTAACAAGTGCCATTTTCTCTCTCTCAATCTTATTTATAGATTGATATAATAATGCACATAATTTGAGATCTAGAGTCGATGTCTTTGGAGATTTTTATATCAAAAGAGTAGTTACATTTGGTCACCAACTCCCATCTTGGCAAGATTCACAAGTAAGCTTAATAAAAAAATGTTCATAAGGGCTTTTTGGTTATTTGGTTCACAAATTTAATGGCAAACTTGTAACTTGGCAAACCCTTAGGGTTTGACCCTTAGGGTTTAACCCTTAGATTTTCAAAATCTAAATTTTCTAGGCTTTAAATTTAGGGTTTAAAATAAAATTAAAATTAGTTTCTAAAACTAGAAAATTAGGGTTTGTTAATTAGATTAGGTTTTTAATTACATTATACAGAAACATTAGGGTTTAAAATTTATTAATTTTAATTAACCTTGCTAATTTAGCAATTAGGGTTTACAATTAGCAATTAAGTTTTAAAATTACTAATTAGGGTTTACAATTTTAATAATTAGGGTTACCAAATTAAAGTTAGGGTTTCTAATTACCAAATTAGGGTTCTAGATATTAGGGTTTTAAATTACTAATTAGGTTCTTCCTAATTAGCAATAAAATCTACCATACATGATATTAATCATATTAATACTATTTCTGACTGAGCATAAACTCCAGTTTAAGTTTCACATTAGGGTTTCTAATTTTAGAAATTAGGGTTTTAATTTACAATTATGGTTTTCCATAATAATAAGGTTTTACCTAAAATACAAATCATATAACACATAACATAGTGTCTTAACAGATTTTAATTAAAGTCTCATTTGAAGTCTCATTTGAGTTCTAAACTAGGGTTTAATAGTAATATTAGGCTTTATAAAAAATATTGCTGGGGTTTTGGTCATAATACACCATAATTGACCAACCATTATCAATCATATATACTGATATATATTTATATAATTTGAAAAGTCAAAATATATTAATATTATATTATTATCCTCATACGTTGATCAAAATTCAAAATTAGGGTTTGGATTCCATATCTGATTTATCTGTTATATATAACCTTATTAATTAAGGTAAAATAATTAACTTAGTATCATTAATAATAATTAATTAATGAAATTTACCTTTAAATATTGAAAGTTATATTTTATAAATATTTTTAAATACCTTATTATTATTTAAAATGATTTTTAATATAATAAAATCATTTTTTTTAATTTATTTATTTATTTCATTTATTAAATAACTTAATTATCTTTAATATTAATTTATCAATGAAATTCCTCACAAAAAATATTAAAAGTCATTAAAAATAACTTAAAAATATTTTCTTTTCTTATATCATTATATAATTTTAAATGATTTTTCAAGTATTAAAATCATTTTTAAATAATTTATTTTATATAATAATTAAATAAATTAAATACCTTTAATATTTCAAAAATATTAATTATTTATGAAATATATTAAAAATTATTAACAACTAATTTTTAGATTTTTTTAAAATTTTTTTTAGTAATTTAATTTGTATTTTGAATAATTAAAAACTAATTTTCTATAATTATTTAATAAAAATATAATTTTTATAAAGAAAGCTGTCGCTAAAGACCGCTTTATAACAACAGTAATGTCGTTATAACGATATTATTCGTTATAGGTGTTATTCATGTTCTTCCTCAAACCCCCAGAATATTCATTCGGGTTTCGAGGGGCTTTTTGACCAAACCAAACTTAAATCGTTGTTTACTATGTTTTCGGGAGATCTAGTACCTTGATCTTGTAAAGTACTAGTGTAATACTACAAGACCCCCAACAACAAACATGAACAAAACCACACAAGAAAGAAGAGATCGATCACCAAAAATATAGTTGTCGAGTTGTTTTTCTTCATTTTTTAGGTTACCCGGAAATGAAGAACAGTTCGACTATTCATATTTGGGCTTCCACAACTTGCCTTTTTATGTAATGTTTTAGTGATCTATAAGCTTCAGTATGTAACCAACATGTAGGACAACATTTCTATTACATAAAATCAACTTAACAACAACCAAATCACTAGCTACACTACGGTCAAACTATGTCAGAGATAATATCCTTACGTTTTCTAGGTTACCTAAAAAATGGAAATCATGCCCATCCTATCTGGCTTTGACAGTCACCATGATCGAAGTGTTTGATGTCTAGGTGATATAAAGGCAGGAATTTGTAGTACATATAACAAGATACAACTTAGATTCAAGAACAACATAAAAACAACAAAACACTTACAGATCTAATCGATTTAAAACGTTGTCAGTCCGTTTCTGGGCAATTTCTAGGTTACCCGAAAAACGCAATCATCATCATGGTCGGTCAATGGCTTTTGACTATCAATAACTTCAAATCAGTTAATGCTATGAACTTGATTCAACTTCCAGTTTTAAAGCTCATATCATATCATATTGCAAGATAAAAGCTTAAAACAACCAAAAACTTAAAAGAAGAGAAAGATCTATGGTGGTCGACATTATTATTTCACAAAAAATATTTTTCCAGATTTTGTGAAATTTCAAATCCGAGCCTCTACATGTTATGGATCTAACATCTAGCAACCCAATCATCATCATATATATATATATATAACATGTTTAACATTACAGAATTTAACATCTAACAACATATCAATGGTCAGATTTTCAAGTTAGGGTTTATAACTTTACTTTGATCAATCTTGATCTTAGGGTTCTGATTTGATATAGATGTTAGTGTGGCTGCTTTTGGGGACTGATATGCCTTATTATTTCGTAGGTTTTGAAGGAGAGAGAATTGGTTAAGGGTTTATGTAAAAATGAACTAACAAGTGCCATTTTCTCTCTCTCAATCTTATTTATAGATTGATATAATGCATGAGAGATCTGAGATCTAGAGCTGATGTGCTGGAGATTTTATATCAAAAGAGTAGTTACATTTGGTCACCAACTCCCATCTTGGCAAGATTCACAAGTAAGCTTAATAAAAAAATGTTCATAAGGGCTTTTTGGTTATTTGGTTCACAAATTTAATGGCAAACTTGTAACTTGGCAAACCCTTAGGGTTTGACCCTTAGGGTTTAACCCTTAGATTTTCAAAATCTAAATTTTCTAGGCTTTAAATTTAGGGTTTAAAATAAAATTAAAATTAGTTTCTAAAACTAGAAAATTAGGGTTTGTTAATTAGATTAGGTTTCTAATTACATTATACAGGAACATTAGGGTTTAAAATTTATTAATTTTAATTAACCTTGCTAATTTAGCAATTAGGGTTTACAATTAGCAATTAAGTTTTAAAATTACTAATTAGGGTTTACAATTTTAATAATTAGGGTTACCAAATTAAAGTTAGGGTTTCTAATTACCAAATTAGGGTTCTAGATATTAGGGTTTTAAATTACTAATTAGGTTCTTCCTAATTAGCAATAAAATCTACCATACATGATGATATTAATAATATTAATACTATTTCATTGAGCATAAACTCCAGTTTAAGTTTCACATTAGGGTTTCTAATTTTAGAAATTAGGGTTTTAATTTACAATTATGGTTTTCCATAATAATAAGGTTTTACCTAAAATACAAATCGATAACATAATACATAACATAGTGTCTTAATGATTTTAATTAAAGTCTCATTTGAGTTCTAAACTAGGGTTTAATAGTAATATTAGGCTTTATAAAAATATTGCTAGGGTTTGGTCATAATACATAATACACCATAATTGACCAACCATTATCAATCATATATATATATGTATATATTTATAGCCTTTGAAAAGTCAAAATATAATTAATATTATATATTATTATCCTCATACGTTGATCAAAATTCAAAATTAGGGTTTGGATTCCATATCCATTTATCTCGTTATATTTACCTTATTTATATAATAACCTTATTAATTAAGGTAAAATAATTAACTTAGTAATCATTAATAATAATTAATTAATGAAATTTACCTTTAAATATTGAAAGTTATATTTTATAAATATTTTTAAATACCTTATTATTATTTAAAATGATTTTTAATATAATAAAATCATTTTTTTTTAATTTATTTATTTATTTCATTTATTAAATAACTTAATTATCTTTAATATTAATTTATCAATGAAATTCCTATTAAAAAATATTAAAAGTCATTAAAAATAACTTCAAATATTTTCTTATATCATTATATAATTTTAAATGATTTTTCAAGTATTAAAATCATTTTTAAATAATTTATTTTATATAATAATTAAATAAATTAAATACTTTAATAATTTTCAAAAATATTAATTATTTATGAAATATATTAAAAATTATTAACAACTAATTTTTAGATTTTAAAATATTTTTTTTAGTAATTTAATTTGTATTTTTAATAATTAAAAACTAATTTTCTATAATTATTTAAAAAATATAATTTTTTTAAAGAAAGCTGTCGCTAAAGACTTATAACTATATAATATATAAGCGTTATAAATCGTTATAACGATAGAACCGTCGTCGTTATAGGTGTTATTCATGTTCTTCCTCAAACCCCGTAATATTCATTGGGTTCGAGGGGCTTTGTTTGACCAAACTTAAATCAAAAGTGTTTTTACTGTTTTTCGGGAGATCTAGTACCTTGATCTGTAGTACTAGTGTAATACTACAAGACCCAACAACAAACATGAACAAACCACATAACAAGAAAGAGATCGATCCCCAAAATAGGTAGTTGTCGAGTTGTTCTTCATTTTTTCGGGTTACCCGGAAATGAAGAACGATTCGATTATTCATATTTGGGCTTCCACAACTTGCTTTTTATGTAATGTTTTTTTAGTGATCTATAAGCTTCAGATATGTAACCAACATGTAGGACAACATTTCTATTACATAAAATCAACTTAACAACAACCAAATCACTAGCTACACTACGGTCAAACTATATGTCGAGATAATATCCTTACGTTTTCTAGGTTACCTAAAAAATGGAAATCATGCCCATCCTATCTCGCTTTGACCACCCACCATGATCAAGTGTTTGATGTCCTGGGATGATATAAAGGCAAGAATTTGTAGTACATATAACAAGATACAACTTAGATTCAAGAACAACATCAAAACAACAAAACACTTACAGATCTAATCGAAAAAAAGCGTCGTCGTTTTTTTTTTTCGGGCAATTTCTAGGTTACCCAAAAACGCCCAATCATGGCCGGTCAAAGGCTTTTGACTATCAATAACTTCCAATCAGTTAATGCTATGAACTTGATTCAACTTCCAGTTTAAAGAGCTCATATCATATTGCAAGATAAAAGCTTAAAACAACCAAAAACTTAAACAGAGAAAGATCTACATGGTCTGACATTAGGCTGCACAAAAAATATTTTTCCAGATTTTGTGAAATTTCAAATCCGAGCCTCTACATGTTATGGATCTAACATCTAGCAAACCCAAATCATCATATATATATATATATATAACATGTTTAACACAAAGAATTTAACATCTAACAACATATCAATGGTCAGATTTTCAAGTTAGGGTTTATAACTTTACTTTGATCAATCTTGATCTTAGGGTTCTGATTTGATATAGATGTTAGTGTGGCTGCTTTTGGGGACTGATATGCCTTATTATTTCGTAGGTTTTGAAGGAGAGAGAATTGGTTAAGGGTTTATGTAAAAATGAACTAACAAGTGCCATTTTCTCTCTCTCAATCTTATTTATAGATTGATATAATGCACATGGCTGAGATCTAGAGCTGATGTGCTGGAGATTTTATATCAAAAGAGTAGTTACATTTGGTCACCAACTCCCATCTTGGCAAGATTCACAAGTAAGCTTTAAAAAAAAATGTTCATAAGGGCTTTTTGGTTATTTGGTTCACAAATTTAATGGCAAACTTGTAACTTGGCAAACCCTAGGGGTTCCCTTAGGTTTTTAGGGTTTAACCCTTAGATTTTCAAAATCTAAATTTTCTAGGCTTTAAATTTAGGGTTTAAAATAAAATTAAAATTAGTTTCTAAAACTAGAAAATTAGGGTTTGTTAATTAGATTAGGTTTCTAATTACATTATACAGAAACATTAGGGTTTAAAATTTATTAATTTTAATTAACCTTGCTAATTTAGCAATTAGGGTTTACAATTAGCAATTAAGTTTTAAAATTACTAATTAGGGTTTACAATTTTAATAATTAGGGTTACCAAATTAAAGTTAGGGTTTCTAATTACCAAATTAGGGTTCTAGATATTAGGGTTTTAAATTACTAATTAGGTTCTTCCTAATTAGCAATAAAATCTACCATACATGATATTAATCATATTAATACTATTTTCATTGAGCATATAAACTCAGGTTTTTAAGTTTCACATTAGGGTTTCTAATTTTAGAAATTAGGGTTTTAATTTACAATTATGGTTTTCCATAATAATAATAAGGTTTTACCTAAAATACAAATCGTATAACACATAACATAGTGTTTTCTTAATGATTTTAATTAAAGTCTCATTTGAGTTCTAAACTAGGGGTTTAATAGTAATATTAGGCTTTATAAAAAAAATATTGCTAGGGTTTGGTCATAATACACCATAATTGACCAACCATTATCAATGCGTACATACAGTACATATTTATAGCACTGAAAAGTCAAAATATAATTAATATTATATTATTATCCTCATACGTTGATCAAAATTCAAAATTAGGGTTTGGATTCCATATCTGATTTATCTGTTATATATAACCTTATTAATTAAGGTAAAATAATTAACTTAGTATCATTAATAATAATTAATTAATGAAATTTACCTTTAAATATTGAAAGTTATATTTTATAAATATTTTTAAATACCTTTATTATTTATTTAAAATAATTTTTATATAATAAAATCATTTTTAATTTATTTATTTATTTCATTTATTAAATAAATTTAATTATCTTTAATATTAATTTATCAATGAAATTCTCTCAAAAATATTAAAAGTCATTAAAAAATAACTTAAAATTTTCTTTATATCATTATATAATTTTAAATGATTTTTCAAGTATTAAAATCATTTTTAAATAATTTATTTTATATAATAATTAAATAAATTAAATACCTTTAATATTTCAAAAATATTAATTATTTATGAAATATATTAAAAATTATTAATAACTAATTTTTAGATTTTAAAATAATTTTTTAGTAATTTAATTTGTATTTTTAATAATTAAAAACTAATTTTCTATAATTATTTAATAAAAATATAATTTTTATAAAAAAAACTGTCGCTAAAGAAGCTTTATATATAAGTAAAAGCGTTATAACGATGTAACCGTCGTATAGGTGTTATTCATGTTCTTCCTCAAACCCCGTAATATAATATTCATTCGGGTTTCGAGGGGCTTTGTTTGACCAAACTTAAATCGTTGTTTACTTGTGTTTCGGGAGATCTAGTACCTTGATCTTGCAAAGACTAGTGTAATACTACAAGACCCAACAACAAATGAATGAACAAACCACATAACAAGAAAGAGATCGATCACCAAAATAAATAGTTGTCGAGTTCTTCATTTTCATTTTCAGGTTACCGAAAATGAAAACGATTCGACTATTCATATTTGGGCTTCCACAACTGCCTTTTTTTTTTATGTAATGTTTTAGTGATCTATAAGCTTTCAAAATGTATGTAACCAACATGTAGGACAACATTTCTATTACATAAAATCAACTTAACAACAAACCAAATCACTACACTACACTACGGTCAAACTATGTCGGAGATAATATCCTTACGTTTTCTAGGTTACCTAAAAAAATGAAAATCATGCCCATCCTATCTCGCTTTGACCGATCACCATGATCAAGTGTTTGATGTCTGGGTGATATAAAGGCAGGAATTTGTAGTACATATAACAAGATACAACTTAGATTCAAGAACAACATCAAAACAACAAAACACTTACAGATCTAATCGATTTAAAACGTTGTCAGTCCGTTTCTGGGCAATTTCTAGGTTACCCAGAAACGCCCAATCATGGCCGGTCAATGGCTTTTGACTATCAATAACTTCAAATCAGTTAATGCTATGAACTTGATTCAACTTCCAGTTTAAAGAGCTCATATCATACTGCAAGCTTAAAACAACCAAAAACTTAAACAGAGAAAGATCTACATGGTCTGACATTAGGCTGCACAAAAAATATTTTTCCAGATTTTGTGAAATTTCAAATCCGAGCCTCTACATGTTATGGATCTAACATCTAGCAACCCAAATCATCATTATATATATACTATATATAACATGTTTAACATAAAGAATTTAACATCTAACAACATCAAATGGTCGATTTTCAAGTTAGTTAGGGTTTATAACTTTACTTTGATCAATCTTGATCTTAGGGTTCGATTTGATTGATATAGATGTTAGTGTAACGCTTTTGGGGACCGATATATGCCTTATTTATTATTTCGTAGGTTTTGAAGGAGAGAGAATTGGTTAAGGGTTTATGTAAAAATGAACTAACAAGTGCCATTTTCTCTCTCTCAATCTTATTTATAGATTGATATAATGCACATGGCTGAGATCTAGAGTCGATGTGCTGGAGATTTTATATCAAAAGAGTAGTTACATTTGGTCACCAACTCCCATCTTGGCAAGATTCACAAGTAAGCTTAAAAAAAAATGTTCATAAGGGCTTTTTGGTTATTTGGTTCACAAATTTAATGGCAAACTTGTAACTTGGCAAACCCTTAGGGTTTAACCCTTAGATTTTCAAAATCTAAATTTTCTAGGCTTTAAATTTAGGGTTTAAAATAAAATTAAAATTATTTTCTCTAAAACTAGAAAATTAGGGTTTGTTAATTAGATTAGGTTTCTAATTACATTATACAGAAACATTAGGGTTTAAAATTTACTAATTTTAATTAACCTTGCTAATTTAGCAATTAGGGTTTACAATTAGCAATTAAGTTTTAAAATTACTAATTAGGGTTTACAATTTTAATAATTAGGGTTACCAAATTAAAGTTAGGGTTTCTAATTACCAAATTAGGGTTCTAGATATTAGGGTTTTAAATTACTAATTAGGTTCTTCCTAATTAGCAATAAAATCTACCATACATGATATTAATCATATTAATACTATTTTCTGACTGAGCATAAACTCCAGTTTAAGTTTCACATTAGGGTTTCTAATTTTAGAAATTAGGGTTTTAATTTACAATTATGGTTTTCCATAATAATAAGTTTTTTTACCTAAAATACAAATCATATATAACACATAACATAGTGTCTTAATGATTTTAATTAAAGTCTCATTTGAGTTCTAAACTAGGGTTTAATAGTAATATTAGGCTTTATAAAAATATTGCTTTGGTTTGGTCATAATACACATATTAATCAACCATTAACCATTATCAACATACATATATACAATATATATATTTATATAATCGAAAAGTCAAAAAAATATAATTAATATTATATTATTATCCTCATACGTTGATCAAAATTCAAAATTAGGGTTTGGATTCCATATCGATTTATATATATATATAACCTTATTAATTAAGGTAAAATAATTAACTTTAGTATCATTAATAATAATTAATTAATGAAATTTACCTTTAAATATTGAAAGTTATATTTTATAAATATTTTTAAATACCTTATTATTATTTAAAATGATTTTAATATATATAATAAAATCATTTTTAATTTATTTATTTAATTCATTTATTAAATAACTTAATTATCTTTAATATTAATTTATCAATGAAATTCCTCACAAAATATTAAAAGTCATTAAAAATAAATAACGAAAATATTTTCTTATATCATTATATAATTTTAAATGATTTTTCAAGTATTAAAAAATCATTTTTTAAATAATTTATTTTATATAAATAATTAAATAAATTAAATATATTTTAATATTTCAAAAATATTAATTATTTATGAAATATATAAAAAAATTATTAACAACTAATTTTTAGATTTTAAAATAATTTTTTTTTAGTAATTTAATTTGTATTTTTGAATAATTAAAAACTAATTTTCTATAATTATTTAATAAAAATATAATTTTTAAAAAATCTGTAAAGCTAAAGACCGCTTATTTATAACGTAATAGTAACTGTTATATATATATAATGTAATGTCGTTATAGGTGTTATTCATGTTCTTCCTCAAACCCAAGAATATTCATGTTTTCGAGGGGCTTTGTTTGACCAAACTTAAATCAGTGTTTACTATGTTTCTGGGAGATCTAGTACCTTGATCTTGCAGTACGAGTGTAATACTACAAGACCCAACAACAAAGATGAACAAACCACATAACAAGAAAGAAAGAGATCTGATCACCCAAAATAGTTGTCAGAGCTGTTCTTCATTTTCTGGGTTACCCGGAAATGAAGAAAACGATTCGACTATTCATATTTGGGCTTCCACAACTTGCTTTTTTTATGTAATGTTTTAGTGATCTATAAGCTTCAAGATATGTAACCAACATGTAGGACAACATTTCTATTACATAAAATCAACTTAACAACAACCAAATCACTACTAGCTACACACTACTACCAAACTATGTAGATAGATAATATCCTTACGTTTTCTAGGTTACTAAAAAAAAAATGGAAATCATGCCCATCCTATCCGCTTTGACCACCACCACCATGATCAAGTGTTTGATGTCTGGGTGATATAAAGGAAAGAATTTGTAGTACATATAATATAACAAGATACAGACTTAGAAGAAAGAACAACATCAAAACAACAAAACACTTACAGATCTAAATCGATTTAAAAACGTTGTCGGGCCCTTTTTCGGGCAATTTCTAGGTTTACGTAAACGCCCAAAACGCCCAATCATGGCTTTCATCAACGGCTTTTGACTATCAATAACTTCAAATCGATTAATGCTATGAACTTGATTCAACTTCCCGCTTTAAAGAGCTCATATCGCAATATAAAAGATAAAAAAGCTTAAAACAACCAAAAACTTAAACAGAGAGAAAGATCTACATGGTCAGACATTAGTCGCAAAAAAATATTTTTCCAGATTTTGTGAAATTTCAAATCCGAGCCTCTACATGTTATGGATCTAACATCTAGCAAACCCAAATCATCATTATATATATATATATAACATGTTTAACACAAAGAATTTAACATCTAACAACATATCAATGGTCAGATTTTCAAGTTAGGGTTTATAACTTTACTTTGATCAATCTTGATCTTAGGGTTCTGATTTGATATAGATGTTAGTGTGGCTGCTTTTGGGGACTGATATGCCTTATTATTTCGTAGGTTTTGAAGGAGAGAGAATTGGTTAAGGGTTTATGTAAAAATGAACTAACAAGTGCCATTTTTTCTCTCTCAATCTTATTTATAGATTGATATAATGCACATGTATCGAGATCTAGAGTCGATGTGTGGAGATTTTATATCAAAAGAGTAGTTACATTTGGTCACCAACTCCCATCTTGGCAAGATTCACAAGTAAGCTTAATAAAAAAATGTTCATAAGGGCTTTTTGGTTATTTGGTTCACAAATTTAATGGCAAACTTGTAACTTGGCAAACCCTTAGGGTTTGACCCTTAGGGTTTAACCCTTAGATTTTCAAAATCTAAATTTTCTAGGCTTTAAATTTAGGGTTTAAAATAAAATTAAAATTAGTTTCTAAAACTAGAAAATTAGGGTTTGTTAATTAGATTAGGTTTAATTTACATTATATAAAACATTAGGGTTTAAAATTTATTAATTTTAATTAACCTTGCTAATTTAGCAATTAGGGTTTACAATTAGCAATTAAGTTTTAAAATTACTAATTAGGGTTTACAATTTTAATAATTAGGGTTACCAAATTAAAGTTAGGGTTTCTAATTACCAAATTAGGGTTCTAGATATTAGGGTTTTAAATTACTAATTAGGTTCTTCCTAATTAGCAATAAAATCTACCATATACATGATATTAATCATATTAATACTATTTCGATCGAGCATAAACTCCAGTTTAAGTTTCACATTAGGGTTTCTAATTTTAGAAATTAGGGTTTTAATTTACAATTATGGTTTTCCATAATAATAAGGTTTTACCTAAAATACAAATCGTATAACACATAACATAGTGTCTTAAAAGATTTTAATTAAAGTCTCATTTGAGTTCTAAACTAGGGTTTAATAGTAATATTAGGCTTTATAAAAATATTGCTAGGGTTTGGTCATAATACACCATAATTGACCAACCATTATCAATCATATATATATATATATATATATATTTATAAAATCGAAAAGTCAAAATATAATTAATATTATATTATTATCCTCTACATACGATGATCAAAATTCAAAAAATTAGGGTTTGGATTCCATATCTGATTTATCTGTTATATATAACCTTATTAATTAAGGTAAAATAATTAACTTAGTATCATTAATAATAATTAATTAATGAAATTTACCTTTAAATATTGAAAGTTATATTTTATAAATATTTTTAAATATTTATTATTATTTAAAATATTTTTTTTAATATAATAAAATCATTTTTTTAATTTATTTATTTAATTCATTTATTAAATAACTTAATTATCTTTAATATTAATTTATCAATGAAATTCCTCACAAAATATTAAAAGTCATTAAAAATAACTTAAAATATTTTCTTTTATCATTATATAATTTTAAATGATTTTTCAAGTATTAAAATCATTTTTAAATAATTTATTTTATATCATAATTAAATAAATTAAATACCTTTAATATTTCAAAAATATTAATTATTTATGAAATATATTAAAAATTATTAACAACTAATTTTTAGATTTTAAAATAATTTTTTAGTAATTTAATTTGTATTTTTAATAATTAAAAACTAATTTTCTATAATTATTTAATAAAAATATAATTTTTATAAAGAAACTGTCGCTAAAGACCGCCCTAATATAGTACCGTAACGTCGTTATATAACGATAGTAACCGTGTTATTTCGTCATATAGGTGTTATTCATGTTCTTCCTCAAACCCCGTAATATTCATTAGGGGCCGAGGGGCTTTGTTTTGACCAAACTTAAATCGTTGTTTACTATGTTTCGGGAGATCTAGTACCTTGATCTTGCAAAGACTAGTGTAATACTACAAGCCCCCAACAAACAATGATAAAACAAACATAACACATAACAAGAAAGAGATCCGATCACCCAAAATAGTTGTCGAGTTGTTCTTCATTTTTTCGGGTTACGAAAAAAATGAAGAACGATTCGACTGCTCATATTTGGGCTTCCACAACTTGCCTTTTTTATGTAATGTTTTAGTGATCTATAAGCTTCAAAGATGTAACCAACATGTAGGACAACATTTCTATTACATAAAATCAACTTAACAACAACCAAATCACTAGCTACACTACTACCAAACTATGTCGAGAGATAATATCCTTACGTTTTCTAGGTTACCTAAAAAATGGAAATCATGCCCATCCTATCTCGCTTTGACCACCACCATGATCAAGTGTTTGATGTCCTGGGTGATATAAAGAATTTGAATTTGTAGTACATATAACAAGATACAACTTAGATTCAAGAACAACATCAAAACAACAAAACACTTACAGATCTAATCGATTTAAAACGTGTCGGGCAATTCATTTCGGGCATTTTTCTAGGTTACCCGTAAACGCCCAATCACGGCTTGGCATCAACGGCTTTTGACTATCAATAACTTCAAATCGCTTAATGCTATGAACTTGATTCAACTTCAGCTTTAAAGAGCTCATCATATCATATTGCAAGATAAAAGCTTAAAACAACCAAAAACTTAAAAAGAGAAAGATCTACATGGTCCGACATTAGTCGCACAAAAAAATTTTTTTCCGTTTGTGAAATTTCAAACCGAGCCTCTACATGTTATGGATCTAACATCTAGCAACCCAAATCATCATTATATATATATATATAACATGTTTAACATAAAGAATTTAACATCTAACAACATATCAATGGTCGATTTTCAAGTTAGGGTTTATAACTTTACTTTGATCAATCTTGATCTTAGGGGTTCGATTTGATATAGATGTTAGTGTGGTCGCTTTTGGGGACCCGATATGCCTTATTATTTCAGAGGTTTTGAAGGAGAGAGAATTGGTTAAGGGTTTGTGTAAAATGAACTAACAAGTGCCATTTTTTTTCTCTCTCTCAATCTTATTTATAGATTGATATAATGCACATGGTCGAGATCTAGAGTCGATGTGTTTGGAGATTTTATAAAAAAGAGTAGTTACATTTGGTCACCAACTCCCATCTTGGCAAGATTCACAAGTAAGCTTAATAAAAAAAAATGTTCATAAGGGCTTTTTGGTTATTTGGTTCACAAATTTAATGGCAAACTCAGCAAAACTTGGCAAACCCTTAGGTTTTTGACCCTTAGGGTTTAACCCTTAGATTTTCAAAATCTAAATTTTCTAGGCTTTAAATTTAGGGTTTAAAATAAAATTAAAATTAGTTTCTAAAACTAGAAAATTAGGGTTTGTTAATTAGATTAGGTTTCTAATTACATTATACAGGAACATTAGGGTTTAAAATTTATTAATTTTAATTAACCTTGCTAATTTAGCAATTAGGGTTTACAATTAGCAATTAAGTTTTAAAATTACTAATTAGGGTTTACAATTTTAATAATTAGGGTTACCAAATTAAAGTTAGGGTTTCTAATTACCAAATTAGGGTTCTAGATATTAGGTTTTAAATTACTAATTAGGTTCTTCCTAATTAGCAATAAAATCTACCATACATGATATTAATCATATTAATACTATTTCTGACTGAGCATAAACTCCAGTTTAAGTTTCACATTAGGGTTTCTAATTTTAGAAATTAGGGTTTTAATTTACAATTATGGTTTTCCATAATAATAAGGTTTTTAAAACCTAAAAAATACAAATCGTCTTAATATAACACATAACATAGTGTCTTTAATTGATTTTAATTAAAGTCTCATTTGAGTTCTAAACTAGGGGTTTAATAGTAATATTAGGCTTTATAAAAATATGCTAGGTGTTAGGTCATTTCATCATAATACACCATAATCAACCAATCATTATCAATATATATATATATTTATATATATTTATAATAATCGAAAAGTCAAAATATAATTAATATTATATTATTATCCTCATACGTTGATCAAAATTCAAAATTAGGGTTTGGATTCCATATCGATTTATCTCGTTATTATATATAACCTTATTAATTAAGGTAAAATAATTAACTTAGTTATCATTAATAATAATTAATTAATGAAATTTACCTTTAAATATTGAAAGTTATATTTTATAAATATTTTTAAATACCTTATTATTATTTAAAATGATTTTTTATATAATAAAATCATTTTTAATTTATTTATTTAATTTCATTTATTAAATAACTTAATTATCTTTAATATTAATTTATCAATGAAATTCCTCAATAAAATATTAAAAAAATCATTAAAATAACTTCAAATATTTTATCATTATCATTATATAATTTTAAATGATTTTTCAAGTATTAAAATCATTTTTAAATAATTTATTTTATATAATAATTAAATAAATTAAATTTTTTTTTAATATTTCAAAAATATTAATTATTTATGAAATATATTAAAAATTATTAACAACTAATTTTTAGATTTTAAAATATTTTTTTAGTAATTTAATTTGTATTTTTAATAATTAAAACTAATTTTCTATAATTATTTATAAAAAAAATATAATTTTATAAAGAACTGCTGTAAAGCTAAAGACCTACTATATAAAAGTAACGTCGTTATAACGATACGTCGTTATAGGTGTTATTCATGTTCTTCCTCAAACCCCAGAATATTCATGTCGGCTCCGAGGGGCTTTGTTTGACCAAACTTAAATCAGTGTTTACTATGTTTCTGGGAGATCTAGTACCTTGATCTTGCAATACGAGTGTAATACTACAAGACCCAACAACAAACATGAATGAACAAACCACATAACAAGAAAGAGATCCGATCACCAAAATAGTTGTGTCGAGTTGTTCTTCATTTTCGGGTTACCCGAAAAAATGAAGAACAGCTCGATCTGCTCATATTTGGGCTTCCACAACTTGCTTTTTATGTAATGTTTTAGTGATCTATAAGCTTCAAGATGTAAAACCAACATGTAGGACAACATTTCTATTACATAAAATCAACTTAACAACAACCAAATCACTAGCTACACTACTACCAAACTATGTCGTAGATAATATCCTTACGCTTTTCTAGGTTACCTAAAAAATGGAAATCATGCCCATCCTATCTGCTTTGACCAGCCACCATGATCAAGTGTTTGATGTCTGGGTGATATAAAGGCAGGAATTTGTAGTACATATAACAAGATACAACTTAGATTCAAGAACAACATCAAAACAACAAAACACTTACAGATCTAATCGATTTAAAACGTTGTCAGTCCGTTTCTGGGCAATTTCTAGGTTACCCAGAAACGCCCAATCATGGCCGGTCAATGGCTTTTGACTATCAATAACTTCAAATCAGTTAATGCTATGAACTTGATTCAACTTCCAGTTTAAAGAGCTCATATCATATTGCAAGCTTAAAACAACCAAAAACTTAAACAGAGAAAGATCTACATGGTCTGACATTAGGCTGCACAAAAAATATTTTTCCAGATTTTGTGAAATTTCAAATCCGAGCCTCTACATGTTATGGATCTAACATCTAGCAACCCAAATCATCATTATACACTATATATAACATGTTTAACATAAAGAATTTAACATCTAACAACATATCAATGGTCAGATTTTCAAGTTACGGTTTATAACTTTACTTTGATCAAATCTTGATCTTAGGGTTTCGATTTGATATAGATGTTTGTGTGTGGGTCGCTTTTGGGGACCGATATGCCTTATTATTTCGAGAGGTTTTGAAGGAGAGAGAATTGGTTAAGGGTTTGTGTAAAAATGAACTAACAAGTGCCATTTTCTCTCTCTCAATCTTATTTATAGATTGATATAATGCACATGGCTGAGATCTAGAGTCGATGTGCTGGAGATTTTATATCAAAAGAGTAGTTACATTTGGTCACCAACTCCCATCTTGGCAAGATTCACAAGTAAGCTTTTAAAAAAAAAAATGTTCATAAGGGTTTTTTTGGTTATTTGGTTCACAAATTTAATGGCAAACTTCAGCAAACTTGGCAAACCCTTAGGGTTAACCTTTAGGGTTTAACCCTTAGATTTTCAAAATCTAAATTTTCTAGGCTTTAAATTTAGGGTTTAAAATAAAATTAAAATTAGTTTCTAAAACTAGAAAATTAGGGTTTGTTAATTAGATTAGGTTTCTAATTACATTATACATAAACATTAGGGTTTAAAATTTACTAATTTTAATTAACCTTGCTAATTTAGCAATTAGGGTTTACAATTAGCAATTAAGTTTTAAAATTACTAATTAGGGTTTACAATTTTAATAATTAGGGTTACCAAATTAAAGTTAGGGTTTCTAATTACCAAATTAGGGTTCTAGATATTAGGGTTTTAAATTACTAATTAGGTTCTTCCTAATTAATAAATAAAATCTACCATACATGATATTAATCATATTAATACTATTTCGATCGAGCATAAACTCCAGCTTTAAGTTTCACATTAGGGTTTCTAATTTTAGAAATTAGGGTTTTAATTTACAATTATGGTTTTCCATAATAATAAGGTTTTACCTAAAATACAAATCGATAACATAACACATAACATAGTGTTGTTTTTAACAGATTTTAATTAAAGTCTCATTTGAGTTCTAAACTAGGGTTTAATAGTAATATTAGGCTTTATAAAAATATTGCTAGGGTTTGGTCATAATACACCATAATTGACCAACCATTTATCAATGCATATATATACAAAAATATATATTTATAATAATCGAAAAGTCAAAATATAATTAATATTATATTATTATCCTCATACGTTGATCAAAATTCAAAATTAGGGTTTGGATTCCATATATCGATTTATCTCGTTATATATAACCTTATTAATTAAGGTAAAATAATTAACTAGTATCATTCATTAATAATAATTAATTAATGAAATTTACCTTTAAATATTGAAAGTTATATTTTATAAATATTTTTAAATACCTTATTATTATTTTAAAATGATTTTTAATATAATAAAATTCATTTTTTAATTTATTTATTTATTTCATTTATTAAATAACTTAATTATCTTTAATATTAATTTATCAATGAAATTCCTCACAAAATATTAAAAGTCATTAAAAATAACTTCAAATATTTTCTTTATATCATTATATAATTTTAAATGATTTTTCAAGTATTAAAATCATTTTTAAATAATTTATTTTATATAATAATTAAATAAATTAAATACCTTTTTAATTCAAAAAAAAATATTAATTATTTATGAAATATATTAAAAATTATTAACAACTAATTTTTAGACTTTAAAATAATTTTTTAGTAATTTAATTTGTATTTTTGAATAATTAAAAACTAATTTTCTATAATTATTTAATAAAAATATAATTTTTATAAAGAAACTGTCGCTAAAGACCGCCTATAACGACAGAACCGTTGTTATAACGATAGAACCGTCGTTATAGGTGTTATTCATGTTCTTCCTCAAACCCCAGAATATTCATGTCAGTTTCGAGGGGCTTTGTTTGACCAAACTTAAATCAGTGTTTACTATGTTTCTGGGAGATCTAGTACCTTGATCTTTGCAAAGATTTAGTGTAATACTACAAGACCCAACAAACAAACATGAACAAACCACATAACAAGAAAGAGATCTGATCACCCAAAATAGTTGTCGAGTTGTTTCTTCATTTTTCGGGTTACCCTAAAAATGAAGAACAGCTCGAATCGCTCATATTTGGGCTTCCCACAACTTTTTTTTTTATGTGTAATGTTTTGATCTATAAGCTTCAAAGATGTAAACCAACATGTAGGACAACATTTCTATTACATAAAATCAACTTTAACAACAACCAAATCATCACTACTACACTACTACCAAACTATGTCGTCGAGATAATATCCTTACGCTTTTCTAGGTTACCTAAAAATGGAAATCATGCCCATCCTATCCGCTTTTGACCACCACCATGATCGAAGTGTTTGATGTCTGGGTGATATAAAGGCAGGAATTTGTAGTACATATAACAAGATACAACTTAGATTCAAGAACAACATCAAAACAACAAAACACTTACAGATCTAATCGATTTAAAACGTTGTCAGTCCGTTTCTGGGCAATTTCTAGGTTACCCAGAAACGCCCAATCATGCCCGGTCAACGGCTTTTGACTATAAATAACTTCAAATCAGTTAATGCTATGAACTTGATTCAACTTCCAGCTTTAAAAAGCTCATATCATATCATATCGCAAGATAAAAGCTTAAAACAACCAAAAAACTTAAACAGAAAGAAAGATATACATGGTCCGACATTAGTCGCATAAAAAATATTTTTCCAGATTTTGTGAAATTTCAAACCGAGCCTCATGTTATGTTATGGATCTAACATCTAGCAAACCCAAATCATCATTATATATATATATATAACATGTTTAACATAAAGAATTTAACATCTAACAACATATCAATGGTCAGATTTTCAAGTTAGGGTTTATAACTTTACTTTGATCAATCTTGATCTTAGGGTTCTGATTTGATATAGATGTTGTGTACGCTTTTGGGGACCGATATGCCTTATTATTTCAGAGGTTTTGAAGGAGAGAGAATTGGTTAAGGGTTTATGTAAAAAAATGAACTAACAAGTGCATTTTTTCTCTCTCTCAATCTTATTTATAGATTGATATAATGCACATGGTTGAGATCTAGAGTCGATGTGCTGGAGATTTTATATCAAAAGAGTAGTTACATTTGGTCACCAACTCCCATCTTGGCAAGATTCACAAGTAAGCTTAAAAAAAAAAAATGTTCATAAGGGCTTTTTTTGGTTATTTGGTTCACAATTTAAATGGCAAACTTGTAACTTGGCAAACCCTTAGGGTTTCAACCCTTTAGGTTTAACCCTTAGATTTTCAAAATCTAAATTTTCTAGGCTTTAAATTTAGGGTTTAAAATAAAATTAAAATTAGTTTCTAAAACTAGAAAATTAGGGTTTGTTAATTAGATTAGGTTTCTAATTACATTATATGTAAAACATTAGGGTTTAAAATTTACTAATTTTAATTAACCTTCCTAATTTAGCAATTAGGGTTTACAATTAGCAATTAAGTTTTAAAATTACTAATTAGGGTTTACAATTTTAATAATTAGGGTTACCAAATTAAAGTTAGGGTTTCTAATTACCAAATTAGGGTTCTAGATATTAGGTTTTAAATTACTAATTAGGTTCTTCCTAATTAGCAATAAAATCAATAAAATCTATCATACCATACATGATATTAATCATATTAATACTATTTCTGACTGAGCATAAACTCCATTTTAAGTTTCACATTAGGGTTTCTAATTTTAGAAATTAGGGTTTTAATTTACAATTATGGTTTTCCATAATAATAAGGTTTTACCTAAAATACAAATCGATAATAACACATAATAATAAAGTGTCTTAAATGATTTTAATTAAAGTCTCATTTGAGTTCTAAACTAGGGTTTAATAGTAATATTAGGCTTTATAAAAAATATTGCTAGGGTTTGGTCATAATACACCATAATTGACCAACCATTATCAATGCATATATACAAATATATATATTTATAAAATCAAAAAAGTCAAAATATAATTAATATTATATTATTATCCTCATACGCTGATCAAAATTCAAAATTAGGGTTTGGATTCCATATCTGATTTATCTGTTATATATAACCTTATTAATTAAGGTAAAATAATTAACTTAGTATCATTAATAATAATTAATTAATATAATTAATGAAATTTACCTTTAAATATTGAAAGTTATATTTTATAAATATTTTTAAATATTTTTTTTATTATTATTTAAAATGATTTTTATATATAATAAAATATTTTATTTTTAATTTATTTAATTCATTTATTAAATAACTTAATTATCTTTAATATTAATTTATCAATGAAATTCCTCACAAAATATTAAAAGTCATTAAAAATAACTTCAAATATTTTCTTATATCATTATATAATTTTAAATGATTTTTAAGTATTAAAATCATTTTTAAATAATTTATTTTATATCATAATTAAATAAATTAAATACCTTTAATATTTCAAAAAAATATTAATTATTTATGAAATATATTAAAAAAATTATTAACAACTAATTTTTAGATTTTAAAATAATTTTTTAGTAATTTAATTTGTATTTTTAATAATTAAAAACTAATTTTCTATAATTATTTAATAAAAATATAATTTTTATAAAGAAACTGTCGCTAAAGACCGCCTATAACGACAGAACCGTCGTTATAACGATAGAACCGTCGTTATAGGTGTTATTCATGTTCTTCCTCAAACCCGTAATAATATTCATTCGGGCCGAGAGGGCTTTGTTTGACCAAACTTAAATCAGTGTTTACTATGTTTCTGGGAGATCTAGTACCTTGATCTTGCAGTACGAGTGTAATACTACAAGACCCAACAACAAACATGAACAAACCACATAACAAGAAAGAGATCTGATCACCCAAAAAATAGTCGAGTCGAGTTGTTCTTCATTTTTCGGGTTACCGAAAATGAAGAAAACAATCGACTGCTCATATTTGGGCTTCCACAACTTGCCTTTTTATGTAATGTTTTAGTGATCTATAAGCTTCAAAGATGTAACCAACATGTAGGACAACATTTTCTATTACATAAAATCAACTTAACAACAACCAAATCACTAGCTACACTACTACCAAACTATGTCGTAGATAATATCCTTACGCTTTCTAAGGTTACCTAAAAAATGGAAATCATGCCCATCCTATCTCGCTTTTGACAACCACCATGATCGAAGTGTTTGATGTCTGGGTGATATAAAGGCAAGAATTTGTAGTACATATAACAAGATACAACTTAGATACAAGAACAACATCAATACAACAAAACACTTACAGATCTAATTGATTTAAAACGTTGTCAGGCCATTTCTGGGCAATTTGTAGGTTACCCAGAAACGCCCAATCATGGCCGGTCAATGGCTTTTGACTATCAATAACTTCCAATCAGTTAACGCTATGAACTTGATTCAACTTCCAGTTTAAAGAGCACATATCATATTGCAAGATAAAAGCTTAAAACAACCAAAAACTTAAACAGAGAAAGATCTACATGGTCTGACATTAGGCTGCACAAAAAATATTTTTCCAGATTTTGTGAAATTTCAAATCCGAGCCTCTACATGTTATGGATCTAACATCTAGCAACCCAAATCATCATTATACACTATATATAACATGTTTAACACAAAGAATTTAACATCTAACAACATATCAATGGTCAGATTTTCAAGTTAGGGTTTATAACTTTACTTTGATCAATCTTGATCTTAGGGTTCTGATTTGATATAGATGTTAGTGTGGCTGCTTTTGGGGACTGATATGCCTTATTATTTCGTAGGTTTTGAAGGAGAGAGAATTGGTTAAGGGTTTGTGTAAAAATGAACTAACAAGTGCCATTTTTTCTCTCTCAATCTTATTTATAGATTGATATAATGCACATGGCTGAGATCTAGAGTCGATGTGCTGGAGATTTTATATCAAAAGAGTAGTTACATTTGGTCACCAACTCCCATCTTGGCAAGATTCACAAGTAAGCTTTACAAAAAAAATGTTCATAAGGGCTTTTTGGTTATTTGGTTCACAAATTTAATGGCAAACTTATAACTTGGCAAACCCTTAGGGTCAACCCTTTAGGTTTAACCCTTAGATTTTCAAAATCTAAATTTTCTAGGTTTTAAATTTAGGGTTTAAAATAAAATTAAAATTAGTTTCTAAAACTAGAAAATTAGGGTTTGTTAATTAGATTAGGTTTCTAATTACATTATACAGAAACATTAGGGTTTAAAATTTACTAATTTTAATTAACCTTGCTAATTTAGCAATTAGGGTTTACAATTAGCAATTAAGTTTTAAAATTACTAATTAGGGTTTACAATTTTAATAATTAGGGTTACCAAATTAAAGTTAGGGTTTCTAATTACCAAATTAGGGTTCTAGATATTAGGTTTTAAATTACTAATTAGGTTCTTCCTAATTAGCAATAAAATCTACCATACATGATATTAATCATATTAATACTATTTTCGATCGAGCATAAACCAGCTTTTAAGTTTCACATTAGGGTTTCTAATTTTAGAAATTAGGGTTTTAATTTACAATTATGGTTTTCCATAATAATAAGGTTTTACCTAAAATACAAATCATATAACACATAACATAGTGTCTTAACAGATTTTAATTAAAGTCTCATTTGAGTTCTAAACTAGGGTTTAATAGTAATATTAGGCTTTATAAAAATATTGCTAGGGTTTGGTCATAATACACCATAATTGACCAACCATTATCAATGCGTACATACAGTACATATTTATAGCACTGAAAAGTCAAAATATAATTAATATTATATTATTATCCTCATACGTTGATCAAAATTCAAAATTAGGGTTTGGATTCCATATCTGATTTATCTGTTATATATAACCTTATTAATTAAGGTAAAATAATTAACTTAGTATCATTAATAATAATTAATTAATGAAATTTACCTTTAAATATTGAAAGTTATATTTTATAAATATTTTTAAATACCTTATTATTATTTAAAATGATTTTTAATATAATAAAATCATTTTAATTTATTTATTTATTTATTCATTTATTAAATAACTTAATTATCTTTAATATTAATTTATCAATGAAATTCCTCACAAAATATTAAAAGTCAAATAATAACTTAAAATATTTTCTTATATCATTATATAATTTTAAATGATTTTTCAAGTATTAAAATCATTTTTAAATAATTTATTTTATATAATAATTAAATAAATTAAATACCTTTAATATTTCAAAAATATTAATTATTTATGAAATATATTAAAAGCCACAGACAACCGCAAGATGTTCCCGGTAGAAGACCCGATTCCCAATGGGAGATCTACGGCAGCGGGTACAGTAACCCACTTTCGCGACTCGACCGAGCCAACTCAGTCATTCCCCGAGGACCCAAAAGGGTTCATGGTTGAAAAAATAATAAAGAGCGACATAGAAATTCGGAAAATCTTCTTCTCTTACCCATCAAAACCTGATCAAATGGTCCTGAATCGATCGCTCGACTCGATCAGTCGAAATTCCCCCAATTTCCAACCGGACTAGTTTTCGGATGAAGGGAATTGAAGGAGAATTTGCTCCCCTTCGAGGGATCGAGACTGAAGTTAGGGTTAAGGTCAGTGATGAAGTTAAACATGGGGATGATGACATTAGTGAGCTGATTAGTGTAAGAAGTTCTAGGGCTGGGGAAGGAATTAAGGGTTTGTTGGTGGCAGTGGTGGGTTTGAATGTGAAGAAGGGGTATTTCAGACATTTAAGAGTGCTTTTTTTACTGTTATAGTTCCTTTTCACGCGTTTTTGGCATTTGACATACACGCACGGTTAAATTAGATGGAAAATGTGATGTTTTCACTTTAACTCAAAAGATCGGGAGTTTAAATGTAGCTTTACTGACTACAGGTGGTTAAGTGGGAAACCGCTTAAACCCTAGGTGGTCATCTGAACTTAACCCTAAAAATTATTAACAACTAATTTTTAGATTTTAAAATAATTTTTTAGTAATTTAATTTGTATTTTTACTAATTAAAAACAAATTTTCTACAATTATTTAATAAAAATATATTTTTTATAAAGAAACTGTCGCTAAAGACCGCCTATAACGACATAACCGTCGTTATAGGTGTTATTCATGTTCTTCATCAAAACCCAAAACATTCATGTCAGTTTCGAGGGGCTTAATTTGACCAAACTTAAATCAGTGTCTACTATGTTTTTGGGAGATCTAGTACCTTGATCTTATAGTACTAGTGTAATACTACAAGACCCAACAACAAACACGAACAAACCACATAACAAGAAAGAGATCTGATTGCCCAAAATAGTTGTCAGAGTTGTTCTTCAGTTTTTGGGTTACCCGGAAATGAAGAACAGTTTGACTGTTCATATTTGGGCTTCCACAACTTGTTTTTTTATGTAATGTTTTAGTGATCTATAAGCTTCAGTACGTAGCCAACATGTAGGACAACATTTCTATTACATAAAATCAACTTAACAACAACCAAATCACTAGCTACACTACGGTCAAACAATGTCAGAGATAACATCCTTACATTTTCTTGGTTACCTAGAAAACAAAAATCATGCCCATCCTATCTGCTTTGACCAGTCACCATGATCGAAGTGTTTGATGTCTAGATGATATAAAGGAAGAAATTTGTAGTACATATAACAAGATACAACTTATATATAAGTACAATATCAAAACAACAAAGCACTTACAGATCTAGTCGATTTAAAACGTTGTCAGGCAATTTTTGAGTTACCCAGAAATGCCCAGTCATAGCCGGTCAACGGCTTTTGACTATCAATAACTTCCAATCAGTTAATGCTATGAACTTGATTCAATTTCCAGTTTAAAGAGCTCATATCGCTGGGATTCTAAGATGCGAACGCACAAATGAAATTAAAATTTTAAAGCAATTTTCAAACCCTAAAACAGATCCATGCGTAAAATCAATTAATTCAGAGGTTTAGAGATTATACCAGATATAAAATAAAAACGAGAATCAAATCGATCGCTCTAATCTCCATCGTAATACAACCCGATTATGCTCTACTAAGATTCATTATCTAACGCCGCATCTAACCGTCAACGCTTCGCAATAAGAAGGACTTGATTAGCCACCAAAAGGAATGGATTTTTCAAACTGCTTTTCTCTCTAGTCTCTCTAAGAGCTGGCTTAGGTTTTTCAATTATGATATCTTACCCCAAGTAGTCGCTACATATCATATATATAGTAGTTAAAAGGAATTAATCAAATCAAAACCTAATTTTATAAAATCAATTTTATATATATATATATATCTCTTAATTAAGTCTTACTTAATTAATATACATATATACAAATTATCCTTTTAATTTAAATTGTGATTTAAATACTATTAATCATATTAATATATTTAAATCCTTAAAATTTAAATTAATTCCCTTTAAATAACGTTACATGTGTGACCCTATAGGTTATTATTACGCTGGCAATAATTTTAAAATCATATTATAAAATTATAAATGTTGAGCGGCATCTAGTAATACATCATCGCTACCCAAGTAATAATAAGATCGATGATTCGATGCAACCTTTTCGTGACCAATGTTTCAATGTAATTTAATCCTTTTAACCTTAATATCCTAGATTAAACTCGAGTCATGGAATGTGTCATACTCTTCATAATTTAATCGAAGTTTTCTTGATCAATGAGTAGACTATATGAAACAAATCACTATTTGAGCATGGCCATGCATTTTATAGTCCTACTCAATCAAGAGGCCTATGGATATCACCCATAATATATAGGATGGTTAAATTCCATCTAGATCACTCATATTTCTCACACGATTAATGATGAACCCAATAATCACCTTTATAGTCCACCCTATTAAAGGTGACATTTGATGATATCAAAGTACATAATTTCGTGTAGTAATATAGCGATTTCGTGTCGGAGGACCATTACATCATTGTCACTATGAGAATTGCTAACGACACTTCGCATAATGCTCCATATAGAATTCTCATGGTGGGTCCGTCCAAAGACATCGTTTCTAAATATGTACCTACGCATTGACTTAATATCTCATATATTTATGACCAATGAGATTTGGTCATCATCAATCCACATACTATTCTCCATGCATCATTGTTGTCCCATCAACAATGATACTCGACTAGGGACATTTAAGAACACCGATACTAATGGTAATATATAATCTCATGTTCAAGTCACATACTTGAAACTATATAATTTGTATCACTATTCTAAGGAATTTTATTATGTTAACAATTATATTACGCAAGAAATAAAACCATAATAAAATCATATATTTATTCAATCAAATATAATATCAAAACGTTAAGCAATTATATCAAATAATTGGCCTCTCAGGGCATAAACTCTAACAGCCTCCCACTTGCACTAGAGCCAATCACTCATGTATCTAATACCCATGGAACTAGTGTGACCGTCAGGCTTCGCTGCGACAAAGCCTTGGTTAGTGGATCTCGCAACATTATCATCGTTGGCACTCTTCCTATATGTACATCTCCTCTATCAATGATTTCACGGATGAGATGGTACCGCCTAAGTATATGCTTGGATCGTTGGTGAGATCTCGGGTTCCTTAGTCGCGCAATGGCTCCATTATTATCATAGTATAGAAGCAACCGGGATCAACAATGGTTGGAACAACACCAAGTTCATTGATGAACTTTGTAATCCATACTGACCTCCTGGTCGCACTAGAAGTCGCAAATATACTCACCTCTGTTGTAGAATCACCATCGCCTCGCTCGAACTTTTCCATTAACAAAGACCACCATTAAGGCAAACAAAAAACCCGACCGAGACTTATAGTCATCATTGTCACCGAAACTAGCATCCGTGTAACCCTTTATCGCTAGTTCTTCTTCACCTCCATATACCAAGAATGAATCCTTAGTCCTTTTCGTGTACTTGAGGAAATTCTTGATCACCGGCCCAATGACCTTCACCGGATTCGATTGGTATCTCGCTTTCGTCATGCTCAAAGCATACGAGACATCCTGGACAGTACATATCATTGCATACATAATAGATCCAATTGCCAAGCATAAGGGATCTTTCATACGCTCCTCATCATCTTGTGATTTAGGACATTGGGCCTTAGAGATCTTTACACCATGAGTCATGGGTAAGTTTCATCTTTTCGCCTCTTGCATCTTTGAACCGTTTCAACACTTTATCAATATATGTACTTTGACTTAGGCCGAAAGCATTTTCTTGATCTATCTCCATAGATCTTGATACCTAAAATGTAGGCAAAGATCGCCCAAATCTTTCATGGAGAAACATTTTCCTAACCATGTTTTTACAACTGTAAGGAAGGAATGTCATTCCCAATAATTAATATGTCATCAACATATAATACTAGGAATACAATGTGACTCCACTAACCTTCTTATATACACAAGGTTCATCTTCATTTTTAATAAAGCCAAATTCTTCGATCGCTTCATCAAATCGAAGATTCCAACTCCGAGACGCTTGCTTCAATCCATAAATGGATCGCCGCAGTTACATACCTTTCCAAAGATCCTTTGGAGTGACAAAACCCTCGTGTTGTGTCATATACACATCCTCAAGGAGATTTCCGTTAAGGAAAACAGCTTTTTGACATCCATCCGCCAGATTTCGTAATCATAAAAAGTTTAATAGCAAGTAAGATCCTCGATGGATTTAACCATTGCCACCGGGAGAGAAGGTTTCATCATAGTCAACACCTTGAATTTGTTTGAAACCTTTTGCTACCAAATCGGCCTTTATAGGTTTGTACATTACCATCCATGTGCTTTTCTTCTTGAAAACCCACTTGCACTCCAATTGGTTTTACTTTCTTGGTGGATCAACCGAGTCCATACTTGGTTAGTATACATGGAGTCCATCTCGCATTTCATGGCTTCAAGCCATTTCTAATCTCGTCCATTCATAGCTTCTTGGTAGAAGCGGGCTCATCTTGATCTATGAGCATCACATCGCCGCTTTTGAGTCACAAGATATCCATAATATCTCTCGTGCTCTTGGCGTGTCCTACCAGATCTACTGAATGACTTGTGTAATTTGAGCGAGTTCACTTTCCACAATTTCTTGTGGTTCCCGCCATGTTCCAACTTCAGTTCAATGATATTTTGTGGTTCTCAAATTTCTTCGAGTTCTACTTTCCTCCCACTTGTTTCCTTTAGAGACAAATTCTCTTTCTAGGAAAATACCGATTCGAGCAACAACCACTTTGTTCTCGTAAGGTTTGTAGAAATAATACCCTTTTGTTTCCTTTGGGTATCCCACAAAATTACATTTGTCGATTTGGGGTCCGAGCTTGTCGTAATTCGAGACGCTTTTACTAACGCCTCGCAACCCCAAATCTTCATGAACGATATACTAGGACGCTTCCCAATCCACATTTCATATGGTGTCTTTCGAACCGCTTTGTAGGAACACGGTTAAGTGTGAATGCAATTGCATCTCTAGGGCATGACCCCAAAAGCTTATGGAAGATCTGCATGACTCATCATTGATCGTATTCATGTCCAACAAGGTTCGATTCCTCCTCTCGAGATACACCATTCCATTGCGGTGTTCCGGTGGAGTGAGTCGTGATATAATACCACACTCCTTTAGAAGGTCATCAAAGTCTTGGCTTAAGTATTCACCTCCTCGATCGGATCAAGGGCTTTTATGCTTTTGCCAAATTGGTTTTGAACTTCATTCTTGAATTCCTTGAACTTTTCAAAGGATTTGATTTGTGTCTCATAAGATACACATACCATATCTACTAAAGTCATCAATAAATGTAATGAAGTAATAAAACCTACCTCTTGCTAATCTAACTCATGGGTCCACATACATCACTATGTATAAGTCCCAATACATCGCTAGTCTGCTCAATCGTGTCCGATGAAAGGGCTTTAGTCATCTTGGCTAATAAACAAGACTCGCATTTCTCATATGATTCAAAATCAAATGAATCCAAGAACCCATCTTTATGGAGTTTGGATATGCGTTTCTCATTTATATGGCCTAAACGACAAATGCGTAGATATGTCTGATTTGAATCATTTGATTTAAATCGTTTTGTATTTATGTTATAGATAGGCATTTCTAAATCAAGAATATAGAGACCGTTAAACAATTGTGCAACACCATAACAAATATCATTTAAGTAAAACAAACAACGATTGGTCTTTATTATAAATGAAAACCTTTCTTGTCCAAACAAGAAATAGAAATAATGTTTTTGCTTATAGCAGCACACAATAACAATCTTCTAATTCTAAAACTAGCCCGGTGGGCAAAGATAAATGATAAGTTCCTACTACGGCAAAAGAACTATTGCTCTATTTCCAACTCGTAGGTCAACCTCTCCTTTCGCTTAAAGTTCTACTCCTTCTGAGTCCCCGCACATTAACACAAATGTGAGAACCACATCCAAAGATCCAATACCCATGATGTAGAAGTAGATAAGTTGACTTCTATAACATATATACCTAAATCAAGTCGTACTTCCTTTTCTTTCTTCACTTCTTCCAGATAAGCACAGCGGTTCCTTTTCTAGTGTCCGTGTTTTCCATGTAAGTGACATTCACCTTCTTTAGCCACCCCACCTTTAGGTTTTAAAGCTCTGCTTGGTTTTGGAATTGGGTTTGGCAAAAGATTTAGATCCTATCTTCTTCTTGCCTTTCCAATTTCCCTTAGCATTCCCTTTTGCACCATCATTATGGGGAGCGGGTCCTCGCTTTTTTCATGTTGTTCTCAGTTCTTAACATGCTCAACAACTCAAGAAGAGGTTTCTCAATTTCATTCATAAGATAGTTCATAACAAATTGAGAGTAGTCTTTGTTCAAAGATTGCAAAACAAGGTCGTCATTTTGGGCTTCGGAGTGATTGGAAAACCCAACCTATCAAGGTACTCAATATACCCAATCATTTTCAAAGACATGTGGACCAACTGGATCACGTTCACCCATTTTTTGCGTTGATACAATGCCTTGCTTGTATCATACCTCTCCGTCGAGCATGCCCTTGAACAATTTCTTGAGATGCTCGATCATCTCATAAGCATCCATTAACTCATGTTGCTTCAAGCTCGGTCGTTCATGGTTGCTAGCATGACACAACTCTCATCATCAGAGCATCATCTTGATGCTTCTTGTAAGCATTGTGCTCGTGACGTGCAGCAATGACAAAATCTTTGCCGCAGAATGGGCCCATCAAGGACATATAGCTTACGCTCTTGTTTGAGGACAATCCTCAAGGTCCTATGCCACCAAGGAAATTAATTCCACTTAGCTTGTCCTTTTCAAGGACTAATCGTAATGAAAGACTATTTGTGTTGTTGTTGTTTGCCATTTGATATCTACAATTTATAAGTGCAACAATAATAAGTCAAATTACTGAGTTGATATTATATAATTGATAATAGTACATTCAAAATATACCTCCCACTATTTTATTCAAATTAATAGCCCTCACCATTAATTCGGAAAGCATTTTCTATTAAATCTTCTAGTGAGCCAAGATCCATATTTCATTATGCCTTAAGTTAGCTTTGGCTATTCTCTCAAAACATAATTATTTAGGTAGACAACCTTTGTCAATTATATCATATATAACTCCCGGATAGTTTGGTAAACAACATTTGTTTCTAGTCCATCTAATGGTACCAACCAAACTCTATGCCTCTAAGTCCACAATCCTATTGAGATAACTTAGTTAAGTCGGGCCCAATGATTTTAATAGTTTGGATATCACAATTATCCTATCGAATCTTACCTAGATAAATAGGGTACTTTGCTTTGGCAAACCTACATCTATTGATCAAGGTCTTGATTAGTGTTATTCATTGGAAGGCATCTGATTTAGACTTAATAATTTAATGAGGGATTTTATTAATTTATATCTCACCAATTTTAATCTTGTTAAGCATGCACATTATTAATCATATCATATCATATACAAGCATAAATAAAGTGCAAAATTAAATGTGTCACAATTATGGCCCAATCCACTGTCAATCTTTTCAAGCAAATGAAAGATTGAAGGTCAATCTAAGGTGGTAAAAGATCTTAAAATAAATAACTTCCTTGGATCTTCCTCTAGCATGCGCCTCTTCTCAATCATCATCTTTCCATTGTGTTCTCCATCTTGACATCTTCATCAATTCTGATTATTACATGACATAAAGAAACCTCGAAGTTACATTCGAGGGGATTTAGATGAGAAGAGAATATTACATTAGAATTTATAGAAAGGCATTTACATGCAAGCCGTATTTCAAAACCAAAACCACTAACCTATGGGTCAAAAGGCCATAATCATGCACCATGCATATCACAATAAGCACATAACAATTTATATATAATTAAAGAAAACTATATATAAAATATAGGGGACACGACCATCGCAAGCGCCACTGACGGGGGTGGGGGGTCCAGGGGGTCTCTCCACGGTGGGTGTCATTGACCGATCACCCATAATAACATATCATCTATGTCCGCTTTGATTTAATCATATTAAAACGAATAACAAGACACCTGTAATTTATCATATATTTCCAGCCGATTTAATCATATTAAAACGAATAACAAAGACACCAAGAATTTATCATATATTTCATTCGATTAATCATATTAAAATGATTCTTCATGCTTCTAATCCGATTAGAATAGTTATTTGTTATTCCACCGATTAAAGATACGATTAACAAAGATTATCATATATATTACCGAATACACATTCAACTAATATCATATATTCAATTTTATATCCAGTAAACATGCATCATCATATATCATATATATCGAATACAATTAAAACACGTAATCTAAATTAATCTTTTCACAAGTAGCTCGATACCACCGTTGGGCTTTGCACGTAAACGCACAAATGAAATTAAAATTTTAAAGCAATTTCCAAAACCCTAAAAACAGATCCATGCGAAAATCAATTAATTCAGAGGTTTAGAGATTATACCGAGATATAAACAAAAAACGAGAATCAAACCGATCGCGCCTCGAATCTCCAACACAATACAAACAGATTAAGGCTCTACTAGATTCACATTAACGCCGCGAGACGCAGTAGTCGAACGATTCTCGCAATAAGAAGGACTTCACAGACTAGCCACCAAAAGGAATGGATTTTCAAATCTGTTTTTCTCTAGTCTCTCTCTAAGAAGCGGCTAGGGTTTTTCAATTATGATATCTTACCCTAAAGTAGTCGCTACATATCATATATATATTAGTTAAAAGGAATTAACCAAATCAAAACCTAATTTTATAAAATCCGAATTTTATATATATATATATATATATCTTAATTAAGTCTTACTTAATTAATATACATATATACAATTATCCTTTTAATTTAAATTCGTGATTTAAATACTATTAATCATATTAATATATTTAAATCCTTAAAATTTAAATTAATTCCCCTTTTAAATAACGTTCTATGTGTGTGACTTTATAGGTTATTATTACGTGGCGTATAATTTTAAAATCATATTATAAAATTATAAAAGCGAGTTAAAGCGGCATCTAGTAATGCATCACCGCTACCCAAGTAATAATAAGATCGATGATTCGATGCAACCTTTTCGTGACCAATGTTTCAATGTAATTTAATCCTTTTAACCTTAATATCCTAGATTAAACTCGAGTCATGGAATGTGTCATACTCTTCATAATTTTAACTGGGTTTTCTTGATCAATGAGTAGACTATATGAAACAAATCACTATTTGAGCATGGCCATGCATTTCATAGTCCTACTTAATCAAGAGGCCTATGGATATCACCCATAATATATAGGATGGTTAAATTCCATCTAGATCACTCATATTTCTCACACGATTAATGATGAACCCAATAATCACCTTTATAGTCCACCCTATTAAAGGTGACATTTGATGATATCAAAGTACATAAATTCTCGTCGTAGTAACATAGCGATTTCGTGCTCGGAGGACCATTACATCATTGTCACTATGAGAATTGCTAACGACACTTCGCATAATGCTCCATATAAAATTCTCATGGTGGGTCCATCAAAGACATCGTTTTCTAATATGTACCTATGCATTGACTTAATATCTCATATATTTATGACCAATGAGATTTGGTCATCATCAATCCACATACTAGTCTTCCATGCATCATTGTTGTCCCATCAACAATGATACTCAACTAGGACATTTAAGAACACCGATACTAATGGTATATAATCTCATGTTCAAGTCACATACTTGAAACTATATAATTTGTATCACTATTCTAAGGAATTTTATTATGTTAACAATTATATTACGCAGTAAATAAAACCATAATAAAATCATATATTTATTCAATCAAATATAATATCAAAACGTTAAGGAATTATATCAAATAATTGGCCTCTAGGGCATAAACTCTAACAATATCATACTACAAGATAAAAGCCTAAAACAACCAAAAACTTAAACACATAAAGATCTACATGGTCTGACATTAGGTTGCACAAAAAATATTTTTTCAGATTTTGTGAAATTTCAAATTTGAGCCTCTAGATGTTATGGATCTAACATCTAGCAACCCAAATCATCATTATACACTATATATAACATGTTTAACACAAAAAATTTAACATCTAACAACATATCAATGGTCAAATTTTCAAGTTAAGGTTTATAACTTTACTTTGATCAATCTTGATCTTAGGGTTCTAATTTGATATAGATGTTAGTGGGGCTGCTTTTGGGGACTGATATGCCTTATTATTTCGTAGGTTTTGAAGGAGAGAGAATTGGCTAAGGGTTTGTGCAAAAATGAACTAACAAGTGCCATTTTTTTCTCTCTCAAT
This sequence comes from Panax ginseng, assembly GCA_020205605.1. Classification (NCBI taxonomy): domain Eukaryota; kingdom Viridiplantae; phylum Streptophyta; class Magnoliopsida; order Apiales; family Araliaceae; genus Panax; species Panax ginseng. Next base: position 67,751,830 of record CM035134.1, on the reverse strand, counting down.
CTTATTTATAGATTGATATAATGCACATGGCTGAGATCTAGAGCTGATCAGCTGGAGATTTTATATCAAAAGAGTAGTTACATTTGGTCACCAACTCCCATCTTGGCAAGATTCACAAGTAAGCTTAATAAAAAAATGTGTATAAGGGCTTTTTGGTTATTTGGTTCACAAATTTAATGGCAAGCTTGTAACTTGGAAAACCCTTAGGGCTTGACCCTTAGGGTTAAACCCTAAGGTTTTCAAAATCTAAATTTTCCAGGCTTTAAATTTAGGTTTTAAAATAAAATTATAATTAGTTTCTAAAAATAGAAAATGAAGGTTATTTAATTAGATTAGGTTTCTAATTATATTATACAGGAACATTAGGGTTTAAAATTTACTAATTTTAATTAAGCTTGCTAATTTAGCAATTAGGGTTTACAATTAGTAATTAGGTTTTAAAATTACTAAATAGGGTTTACAATTTTAATAATTAGGGTTACCAAATTAAATTTAAGGTTTCTAATTACCAAATTAGGGTTCTAAATATTAGGGTTTTAAATTACTAATTAGGTTCTTCCTAATTAGCAATAAAATCTACCATACATGATATTAATCATATTAATACTATTTTTGATTGAGCATAAACTCTAGTTTAAGTTTCACATTAGGGTTTCTAATTTCAAAAATTATGGTTTTAATTTATAATTATGGTTTTCCATAATAATAAGGCTTTACCTAAAATACAAATTGTATAACACATAACATAGTGTCTTAACAGATTTTAATTAAAGTCTCATTTGACTTCTAAACTAGGGTTTAATAGTAATAGTAGGCTTTATAAAAATATTGCTAGGGTTTGGTCATAATACACCATAATTGTCCAACCATTATCAATACGTACATACAATACATATTTATAGCACTGAAAAGTCAAAATATAATTAATATTATATTATTATCCTCATGCCTTGATCAAAATCCAAAATTAGGGTTTGGATTCCATATCTGATTTATCTGTTATATATAACCTTATTAATTAAGGTAAAATAATTAACTTAATAATCTGTACAAAAATTCATATAATAAAATATTTTTAATTTAGTTATATCCTTTTTAAATGATTTTTAAATTAAAAAACTATTTTAAAACTATTTATTTAATATAATTATTGAATAAATTTAATATCATTAATATTCATTAATATCAAATTATTAATGAAATTATCTTTTAAAAATTAAATTATATATTTTATAACTTCAAATATCTTTAAACACTTTATTTTCATTTAAAATGATTTTTATAATAATAAAATCATTTTAAACTAATTTATTTATTATAATTATTAAATAACCTTTGTATCATTAATAATAATTAATTAATGAAATTTACCTTTAAATATTGAAAGTTATTTTATAAATATTTTTAAATACTTTATTTTTATTTAAAATGATTTTAATATAATTAAATCATTTTTAATTAAATGAAATTCCTCACAAAATATTAAAAGTCATTAAAAATAACTTAAAATATTTTCTTATATCATTATATAATTTTAAATGATTTTTCAAGTATTAAAATCATTTTTAAATAATTTATTTTATATAATAATTAAATAAATTAAATACCTTTAATATTTCAAAAATATTAATTATTTATGAAATATATTAAAAATTATTAACAACTAATTTTTAGACTTTAAAATAATTTTTTAGTAATTTAATTTGTATTTTTAATAATTAAAAACTAATTTTCTACAATTATTTAATAAAAATATAATTTTTATAAAGAAATTGTCGCTAAAGACCGCCTATAGCGACAAAACTGTCGTTATAGTTGTTATTCATGTTCTTCATCAAAACCCAGAACATTTATGTCAGTTTCGAGGGGCTTTGTTTGACCAAACTTAAATCAGTGTCTACTGTGTTTCTGGGAGATCTAGTACCTTGATCTTGCAGTACTAGTGTAATACTACAAGACCCAACAACAAACATGAACAAACAACATAACAAGAAAGAGATCTGATCGCCCAAAATAGTTGTCAAAGTTGTTCTTCATTTTCTAGGTTATCCGGAAATGAAGAATAGTTCAACTGTTCATATTTGGACTTCCACAACTTGCTTTTTTATGTAATGTTTTAGTGATCTATAAGCTTCAGTATGTAGCCAGCATGTAGGACAACATTTCTATTACATAAAATCAACTTAACAACAACCAAATCACTAACTACACTACGGTCAAACTATGTCAGAGATAACATCCTTACGTTTTCTAGGTTACCTAGAAAACGAAAATCATGCCCATCCCATCTGCTTTGACCAGTCACCATGATCGAAGTGTTTGATGTCTGGGTGATATAAAGGCAAGAATTTGTAGTACATATAACAAGATACAACTTAGATACAATAACAACATCAAAACAACAAAACACTTACAGATCTAGTCGATTTAAAACGTTGTCAGGCCGTTTTTGGGCAATTTTCGGGTTACCGTAAACGCCCGATCATGGTTTCAATCAACGACTTTTGACTATCAATAACTTCCAATCAGTTAATGCTATGAACTTGATTAAATTTTCAGTTTAAAGAGATCATATCATACTACAAGATAAAAGCTTAAAACAACCAAAAACTTAAACAGAGAAAGATCTACATGGTCTAACATTAGGCTGCACAAAAAATATTTTTCCAGATTTTGTGAAATTTCAAATCTGAGCCTCTAGATGTTATGGATCTAACATCTAGCAACCCAAATCATCATTATACACTATATATAACATGTTTAACACAAAAATTTAACATCTAACAATGAGATCAATGCTCGATTTTCAAGTTAGGGTTTATACCTTTACTTTGATCAATCTTGATCTTAGGGTTCTGATTTGATATAGATGTTAGTGGGATTGCTTTTGGGGACTGATATGCCTTATTATTTCGTAGGTTTTGAAGGAGAGAGAATTGGTTAAGGGTTTGTGCAAAAAAATGAACTAACAAGTGCCATTTTTCTCTCTCAATCTTATTTAAAGATTGATATAATGCATATGGTGAGATCTAGAAATCGATGTGCTGGAGATTTTATATCAAAAGAGTAGTTACATTTGGTCGCCAACTCCCATCTTGACAAGATTCACAAGTAAGCTTAATAAAAAAATGTGCATAAGGGCTTTTTTGGTTATTTAGTTCACAAATTTAATGGCAAACTTGTAACTTGGCAAACCCTTAGGGTTTGACCTTTAGGGCTTGACCCTTAGGGTTTAACCCCAAGGTTTTCAAAATCTAAATTTTCTAGGCTTTAAATTTAGGGTTTAAAATAAAATTAAAATTAGTTTTTCAAAATAGAAAATTAGGGTTTGATAATTAGATTAGGTTTCTAATTACATTATACAAGAACATTAGGGTTAAAAATTTAGTAATTTTAATTAACCTTGCTAATTTAGCAATTAGGGTTTACAATTAGCAGTTAGGTTTTCAAATTACTAATTAGGGTTTATAATTTTACTAATTAGGGTTACCAAATTAAAGTAAGGTTTCTAATTACCAAATTAGAGTTCTAGATATTAGGGTTTTAAATTACTAATTAGGTTCTTCCTAATTAGCAATAAAATCTACCATACATGATATTAATCATATTAATACTATTTCTGACTGAGCATAAACTCTAGTTTAAGTTTCACATTAGGGTTTCTAATTTCAAAAATTAGGGTTTTAATTTACAATTATGGTTTTCCATAATAATAAGGCTTTACCTAAAATACAAATCGTATAACACATAACATAGTGTCTTAACATATTTTAATTAAAGTCTAATTTGACTTCTAAACTAGGGTTTAATAGTAATATTAGGCTTTATAAAAATATTGCTAGGGTTTGGTCATAATACACCATAATTGATCAACCATTATCAATACGTACATACAATACATATTTATAGCACTAAAAAGTCAAAATATAATTAATATTATATTATTATCCCCATGCCTTGATCAAAATCCATAATTTGGGTTTGGATTCTATATCTGATTTATCTGTTATATATAACCTTATCAATTAAGGTAAAATAATTAACTTAATAATCTGAACAAAAATTCATATAATAAAATATTTAATTCAGTTATATCCTTTTTAAATGATTTTTAAATTAATAAAATTATTTTAAAAATATTTATTTAATATAATTATTAAATAAATTTAATATCATTAATATTCATTAATATCAAATTATTAATGAAATTATCTTTTTAAAAATTAAAGTTATATATTTTATAACTTCAAATATATTTAAACACTTTATTTTCATTTAAAATAATTTTTATAATAATAAAATCATTTTTAAACTAATTTATTTAATATAATTATTAAATAACCTTAGTATCATTAATAATAATTAATTAATGAAATTTACCTTTAAATATTGAAATTTATATTTTATAAATATTTTTAAATACCTTATTTTTATTTAAAATGATTTTTAATATAATAAAATCATTTTTAATTAAATGAAATTCCTCACAAAATATTAAAAGTAATTAAAATAACTTAAAATATTTTCTTATATCATTATATAATTTTAAAAGATTTTTCAAGTATTAAAATCATTTTTAAATAATTTATTTTATATAATAATTAAATAAATTAAATACCTTTAATATTTCAAAAATATTAATTATTTATGAAATATATTAAAAATTATTAACAACTAATTTTTAGACTTTAAAATAATTTTTAGTAATTTAATTTGTATTTTTAATAATTAAAACTAATTTTCTATAATTATTTAATAAAAATAAATTTTTATAAAGAAAGCGTCGCTAAAGACCGCTTTATAGTGACAAAATCGTCGTTATAGTTGTTATTCATGTTCTTCATCAAAACCCGAACATTTATGTATGGGTTTCGAGGGCTTAGTTTGACCAAACTTAAATCAGTGTCTACTGTGTTTCTGGGAGATCTAGTACCTTGATCTTGCAGTACTAATGTAATACTACAAGACCCAACAACAAACATGAACAAACCACATAATAAGAAAGATATCTGATCGCCCATAATAGTTGTCAGAGCTGTTCTTCATTTTCTAGGTTACCCGGAAATGAAGAACAGTTCGACTGTTCATATTTTGACTTCCACAACTTGCTTTTTTATGTAATGTTTTAGTGATCTATAAGCTTAAGTATGTAGCCAGCATTTAGGACAACATTTCTATTACATAAAATCAACTTAACAACAACCAAATCATTAGCTACACTACGGTCAAACTATGTCAGAGATAACATCCTTACATTTTCTAGGTTACCTAAAAAACGGAAATCATGCCCATCCCATCTGCTTTGACCAGTCACCATGATCGAAGTGTTTGATGTTTGGGTGATATAAAGGAAAGAATTTGTAGTACATATAACAAGATACAACTTAGATACAAGAACAACATTAAAGCAACAAAACACTTACAAATCTAGTCGATTTAAAACGTTGTCAGGCCGTTTCTGGGCAATTTCTGGGTTACCCAGAAACGCCCAGTCATGGCCGATCAACGGCTTTTGACTATCAATAACTTCCAATCAGTTAATGCTATGAACTTGATTCAATTTGCAGTTTAAAGAGCTCATATCATACTACAAGATAAAAGCTTAAAACAACCAAAAACTTAAACAGAGAAAGATCTACATGGTCTCGACATTAATTTCGCACACAAAAATATTTTTCCAGATTTTGTGAAATTTCAAATCCGAGCCTCTAGATGTTATGGATCTAACATCTAGCAACCCAAATCATCATTATACACTATATATAACATGTTTAACACAAAAAATTTAACATCTAACAACAGATCAATGCTCAGATTTTCAAGTTAGGGTTTATACCTTTACTTTGATCAATTTGATCTTAGGGTTCTGATTTGATATAGATGTTAGTGGGGCTACTTTTGGGGACTGATATGCCTTACTATTTCATAGGTTTTGAAGGAGAGAGAATTGGTTAAGGGTTTGTGCAAAAATGAACTAACAAGTGCCATTTTCTCTCTCTCAATCTTATTTAAAGTTTGATATAATGCACATGGCTGAGATCTAGAGCTGATGTGCTGGAGATTTTATATCAAAAGAGTAGTTACATTTGGTCGCCAACTCCCATTTTGGCAAGATTCACAAGTAAGCTTAATAAAAAAATGTGCATAAGGGCTTTTTTGGTTATTTAGTTCACAAATTTAATGGGAAACTTGTAACTTGGCAAACCCTTAGGGTTTGACATTTAGGGCTTGACCCTTAGGGTTTAAACCCAAGGTTTTCAAAATCTAAATTTTCTAGGCTTTAAATTTAGGGTTTAAAATAAAATTAAAATTAGTTTCTAAAAATAGAAAATTAGGGTTTGTTAATTAGATTAGGTTTTTAATTACATTATACAGGAACAGTAAGGTTTAAAATTTATTAATTTTAATTAACCTTGCTAATTTAGCAATAAGGGTTTACAATTAGCGGTTAGGTTTTAAAATTACTAATTAGGGTTTATAATTTTACTAATTAGGGTTACCAAATTAAAGTTAGGGTTTCTAATTACCAAATTAGAGTTCTAGATATTAGGGTTTTAAATTACTAATTAGGTTCTTCTTAATTAGCAATAAAATCTACCATACATGATATTAATCATATTAATACTATTTCTGACTGAGCATAAACTCCAGTTTAAGTTTCATATTATGGTTTCTAATTTCAGAAATTAGGGTTTTAATTTACAATTATGGTTTTCCATAATAATAAGGCTTTACCTAAAATACAAATCGTATAACACATAACATAGTGTCTTAACATATTTTAATTAAAGTCTCATTTGACTTCTAAACTAGGGTTTAATAGTAATATTAGGCTTTATAAAAATATTGCTAGGGTTTGGTCATAATACACCATAATTGACCAACCATTATCAATACGTACATACAGTACATATTTATAGCACTGAAAAGTCAAAATATAATTAATATTATATTATTATCCTCATTCCTTGATCAAAATCCAAAATTAGGGTTTGGATTCCATATCTGATTTATCTGTTATATATAACCTTATTAATTAAGGTAAAATAATTTACTTAATAATCTGAACAAAAATTCATATAATAAAATATTTGTAATTCAGTTATATCCCTTTTAAATGATTTTTAAATTAATAAAAATATTTTAAAATTATTTATTTAATATAATTATTAAATAAATTTAATATCATTAATATTCATTAATATCAAATTATTAATGAAATTATCTTTTAAAAATTAAAAGTTATATTTTATAACTTCAAATATCTTTAAACACTTTATTTTCATTTAAAATGATTTTTATAATAATAAAATCATTTTAAAACTAATTTATTTAATATAATTATTAAATAACCTTAGTATCATTAATAATAATTAATTAATGAAATTTACCTTTAAATATTAAAAGTTATATTTTATAAATATTTTTAAATACCTTATTTTTATTTAAAAAGATTTTTAATATAATAAAATTATTTTTAATTAAATGAAATTCCTCACAAAATATTAAAAGTCATTAAAAATAACTTTAAAATATTTTCTTATATCATTATATAATTTTAAATGATTTTTCAAGTATTAAAATCATTTTTAAATAATTTATTTTATATAATAATTAAATAAATTAAATACCATTAATATTTTAAAAATATTAATTATTTATGAAATATATTAAAAATTATTAAAAACTAATTTTTAGACTTTAAAATAATTTTTAGTAATTTAATTTGTATTTTAATAATTAAAAACTAATTTTCTACAATTATTTAATAAAATATAATTTTATAAAGAAGCGTCGCTAAAGACAACCTTATAGCTAAAAAACCGTCGTTATAGTTGTTATTCATGTTCTTCATCAAAACCCGGAACATTCTTTTCGTTTCGAGGGCTTAGTTTGACCAAACTTAAATCAGTGTCTACTATGTTTCTGGGAGATCTAGTACCTTGATCTTGCAGTGCCAGTAAAATACTACAAGACCCAACAACAAACATGAACAAATCACATAATAAGAAAGAGATCTGATCGCCCAAAATAGTTGTCAGAGTTGTTCTTCATTTTCTAGGTTACCCGAAAATGAAGAATAGTTCGACTGTTCATATTTGGACTTCCACAACTTGCTTTTTTATGTAATGTTTTAGTGATCTATAAGCTTCAGTATGTAGCCAGCATGTAGGACAACATTTCTATTATATAAAATCAACTTCACAACAACCAAATCACTAGCTACACTACGGTCAAACTATGTCAGAGATAACATCCTTACGTTTTCTAGGTTACCTAGAAAACGGAAATCATGCCCACCCATCTACTTTGACCAGTCACCATGATCGAAGTGTTTGATGTCTGGGTGATATAAAGTCAAGAATTTGTAGTACATATAACAAGATACAACTTAGATACAATAACAACATCAAAACAACAAAACACTTACAGATCTAGTCGATTTAAAACGTTGTCATGCCATTTCTAGAAAATTTTTGGGTTTCCCATAAACGCCCAGTCATGGCCGGTCAACGACTTTTGACTATCAATAACTTCCAATCAGTTAATGCAATGAACTTGATTCAATTTCCAATTTAAAGAGCTCATGCCATACTACAAGATAAAAGCTTAAAACAACCAAAAACTTAAACAGAGAAAGATCTACATGGTCTGACATTAGGCTTCACCAAAAATATTTTTCCAGATTTTGTAAAATTTCAAACCCGAGCCTCTAGATGTTATGGTCTAACATCTAACAACCCAAATAATCATTATACACTATATATAACATGTTTAACACAAAAAATTTAACATCTAACAACATATCAATGCCCAGATTTTCAAGTTAGGGTTTATACCTTTACTTTGATCAATCTTGATCTTAGGGTTCTGATTTGATATAGATGTTAATGGGGCTGCTTTTGGGGACTGATATGCCTTACTATTTCGTAGGTTTTGAAGGAGAGAGAATTGGTTAAGGGTTTGTGCAAAAATAAACTAACAAGTGCCATTTTCTCTCTCTCAATCTTATTTAAAGATTGATATAATGCACATGGCTGAGATCCAGAGCTGATGTGCTGGAGATTTTATATCAAAAGAGTAGTTACATTTGGTCACCAACTCCCATCTTGGTAAGATTCACAAGTAAGCTTAATAAAAAAATGTGCATAAGGGCTTTTTTGGTTATTTAGTTCACAAATTTAATGGCAAACTTGTAACTTGGCAAACCCTTAGGGTTTGACCTTTAGGGCTTGACCCTTAGGGTTTAACCCCAAGGTTTTCAAAATCTAAATTTTCTAGGCTTTAAATTTAGGGTTTAAAATAAAATTAAAATTAGTTTCTAAAAATAGAAAATTAGGGTTTGTTAATTAGATTAGGTTTCTAATTACATTATACAGGAACATTAGGGTTTAAAATTTACTAATTTTAATTAACCTTGCTAATTTAGCAATTAGGGTTTATAATTAGCAGTTAGGTTTTAAAATTACTAATTAGGGTTTATAATTTTACTAATTAGGGTTACCAAATTAAAGTTAGGGTTTCTAATTACCAAATTAGAGTTCTAGATATTAGGGTTTTAAATTACTAATTAGGTTCTTCCTAATTAGCAATAAAATCTATCACACATGATATTAATCATATTAATACTATTATTTACATTGAGCATAAACTCCAGGTTAAGTTTCACATTAGGGTTTCTAATTTCGTAAATTAGGGTTTAATTTACAATTATGGTTTTCCATAATAATAAGGCTTTACCTAAAATACAAATCGTATAACACATAACATAGTGTCTTAATTAAAGTCTAATTTGACTTCTAAACTAGGGTTTAATTGTAATATTAGGCTTTATAAAAATATTGCTAGGGTTTGGTCATAATACATCATAATTGACCAACCTTTATCAATACGTACATACAGTACATATTTATAGCACTGAAAAGTCAAAATATAATTAATATTATATTATTATCCCCATGCCTTGATCAAAATCCAAAATTAGGATTTGGATTCCATATCTTGATTTATTTGTTATATATAACCTTATTAATTAAGGTAAAATAATTAACTTAATAATCTAAACAAAAATTCATATTAAAAAATATTTTTAATTCAGTTATATCCTTTTTAAGTGATTTTTAAATTAATAAAACTATTTATTTAATATAATTATTAAATAAATTTAATATCATTAATATTCATTAATATCAAATTATTAATGAAATTATCTTTTAAAAATTAAAAGTTATATTTTTATAACATCAAATATCTTTAAACACTTTATTTTCATTTAAAATAATTTTTATAATAATAAAATCATTTTAAAACTAATTTATTTAATATAATTATTAAATAACCTTAGTATCATTAATAATAATTAATTAATGAAATTTACCTTTAAATATTAAAAGTTATATTTTATAAATATTTTTATTTAAAAAGATTTTTAATATAATAAAATTATTTTTAATTAAATGAAATTACTCACAAAATATTAAAAGTAATTAAAAATAACTTTAAATATTTTCTTATATCATTATATAATTTTAATGATTTTTCAAGTATTAAAATCATTTTTAAATAATTTATTTTATATAATAATTAAATAAATTAAATACCATTAATATTTTAAAAATATTAATTATTTATGAAATATATTAAAAATTATTAACAACTAATTTTTAGACTTTAAAATAATTTTTTAGTAATTTAATTTGTATTTTTAATAATTAAAAACTAATTTTCTACAATTATTTAATAAAAATATAATTTTTATAAAGAAACTGTCGCTAAAGACCGCCTATAGCGACAAAACTGTCGTTATAGTTGTTATTCATGTTCTTCATCAAAACCCAGAACATTCATGTCAGTTTCGAGGGGCTTAGTTTGACCAAACATAAATCAGTGTCTACTGTGTTTTCTGGGAGATCTAGTACCTTGATCTTGCAGTACTAGTATAATACTACAAGACCCAACAACAAACATGAACAAACCACATAACAAGAAAGAGATCTGATCGCCCAAAATAGTTGTCAGAGCTGTTCTTCATTTTCTAGGTTACCCGGAAATGAAGAATAGTTCGACTGTTCATATTTGGACTTCCACAACTTGCTTTTTTATGTAATGTTTTAGTGATCTATAAGCTTCAGTATGTAGCCAGCATGTAGGACAACATTTCTATTACATAAAATCAACTTCACAACAACCAAATCACTAGTTACACTACGGTCAAACTATGTCAAAGATGACATCCTTACGTTTTCTAGGTTACCTAGAAAACGGAAATCATGCCCATCCCATCTGCTTTGACCAGTCACCGTGATCGAAGTGTTTGATGTTTGGGTGATATAATGGCAAGAATTTGTAGTACATATAACAAGATACAACTTAGATACAAGAACAACATCAAAACAACAAAACACTTACAAATCTAGTCGATTTAAAATGTTGTCACGCCGTTTCTGGGCAATTTCTGGGTTACCCAGAAACTCCCAGTCATGGCCGGTCAACGGCTTTTGACTATCAACAACTTCCAATCAGTTAATGCTATGAACTTGATTCCATTTCCAGTTTAAAGAGCTCATATCATACTACAAGATAAAAGCTTAAAACAACCAAACACTTAAATAGAGAAAGATCTACATGGTCTGACATTAGGCTGCACCAAAAATATTTTTCCAGATTTTGTAAAATTTCAAATCCGAGCCTCTAGATGTTATGGATCTAACATCTAGCAACCCAAATCATCATTATACACTATACATAACATGTTTAACACAAAAAATTTAACATCTAACAACAGATCAATGCTCAGATTTTCAAGTTAGGGTTTATACCTTTACTTTGATCAATCTTGATCTTAGGGTTCTGATTTGATATAGATGTTAGTGGGGCTGCTTTTGGGGACTGATATGCCCTACTATTTCGTAGGTTTTGAAGGAGAGAGAATTGGTTAAGGGTTTGTGCAAAAATGAACTAACAAGTGCCATTTTCTCTCTCTCAATCTTATTTAAAGATTGATATAATGCACATGGCTGAGATCTACAACTGATGTGCTAGAGATTTTATATCAAAAGAGTAGTTACATTTGGTCACCAACTCCCGTCTTGGTAAGATTCACAAGTAAGCTTAATAAAAAAATGTGCATAAGGGCTTTTTTGGTTATTTAGTTCACAAATTTAATGGCAAACTTGTAACTTGGCAAACCCTTAGGGTTTGACCTTTAGGGCTTGACCCTTAGGGTTTAACCCCAAGGTTTTCAAAATCTAAATTTTCTAGGCTTTAAATTTAGGGTTTAAAATAAAATTAAAATTAGTTTCTAAAAATAGAAAATTAGGGTTTGTTAATTAGATTAGGTTTCTAATTACATTATACAGGAACATTAGGGTTTAAAATTTACTAATTTTAATTAACCTTGCTAATTTAGCAATTAGGGTTTATAATTAGCAGTTAGGTTTTAAAATTACTAATTAGGGTTTATAATTTTACTAATTAGGGTTACCAAATTAAAGTTAGGGTTTCTAATTACCAAATTAGAGTTCTAGATATTAGGGTTTTAAATTACTAATTAGGTTCTTCCTAATTAGCAATAAAATCTATCACACATGATATTAATCATATTAATACTATTTCTGACTGAGCATAAACTCTAGGTTAAGTTTCACATTAGGGTTTCTAATTTCAGAAATTAGGGTTTTAATTTACAATTATGGTTTTCCATAATAATAAGGCTTTACCTAAAATACAAATCGTATAACACATAACATAGTGTCTTAATTAAAGTCTAATTTGACTTCTAAACTAGGGTTTAATTGTAATATTAGGCTTTATAAAAATATTGCTAGGGTTTGGTCATAATACATCATAATTGACCAACCTTTATCAATACGTACATACAGTACATATTTATAGCACTGAAAAGTCAAAATATAATTAATATTATATTATTATCCCCATGCCTTGATCAAAATCCAAAATTAGGATTTGGATTCCATATCTGATTTATTTGTTATATATAACCTTATTAATTAAGGTAAAATAATTAACTTAATAATCTAAACAAAAATTCATATTAAAAAATATTTTTAATTCAGTTATATCCTTTTTAAGTGATTTTTAAATTAATAAAACTATTTATTTAATATAATTATTAAATAAATTTAATATCATTAATATTCATTAATATCAAATTATTAATGAAATTATCTTTTAAAAATTAAAAGTAATATTTTTTATAACTTCAAATATCTTTAAACACTTTATTTTCATTTAAAATAATTTTTATAATAATAAAATCATTTTAAAACTAATTTATTTAATATAATTATTAAATAACCTTAGTATCATTAATAATAATTAATTAATGAAATTTACCTTTAAATATTAAAAGTTATATTTTTTATAAATACCTTTTTTATTTAAAAGATTTTTAATATAATAAAATTATTTTTAATTAAATGAAATTCCTCACAAAATATTAAAAGTAATTAAAAATAACTTTAAATATTTTCTTATATCATTATATTATTTTAAATGATTTTTCAAGTATTAAAATCATTTTTAAATAATTTATTTTATATAATAATTAAATAAATTAAATACCTTTAATATTTCAAAAATATTAATTATTTATGAAATATATTAACAATTATTAAAAACTAATTTTTAGACTTTAAAATAATTTTTTAGTAATTTAATTTGTATTTTTAATAATTAAAAACTAATTTTCTATAATTATTTAATAGAAATATAATTTTTTTAAAGAAACAGTCGCTAAAGACCGCCTATAGCGACATAACCGTCGTTATAGTTGTTATTCATGTTCTTCATCAAAACCCAGAACATTCATGTCAGTTTCGAGGGGCTTAGTTTGACCAAACTTAAATCGGTTCATCACTGTGTTTTCTGGGAGATCTAGTACCTTGATCTTGCAGTATTAGTATAATACTACAAGACCCAACAACAAACATGAACAAACCACATAACAAGAAAGAGATCTGATCGCCCAAAATAGTTGTCAGAGTTGTTCTTCATTTTCTAGGTTACCCGAAAATGAAGAATAGTTCGACTGTTCATATTTGGACTTCCACAACTTGCTTTTTTATGTAATGTTTTAGTGATCTATAAGCTTCAGTATGTAGCCAGCATGTAGGACAACATTTCTATTACATAAAATCAACTTCACAACAACCAAATCACTAGTTACACTACGGTCAAACTATGTCAAAGATGACATCCTTACGTTTTCTAGGTTACCTAGAAAACGGAAATCATGCCCATCCCATCTACTTTGACCAGTCACCGTGATCGAAGTGTTTGATGTTTGGGTGATATAAAGGAAAGAATTTGTAGTACATATAACAAGATACAACTTAGATACAAGAACAACATCAAAACAACAAAACACTTACAGATCTAGTCGATTTAAAAAATGTTGTCACGCCATTTCTGGGAAATTTTGGGTTACCCAGAAACTCCAAGTCATGGCCGGTCAACGACTTTTGACTATAAATAACTTCCAATCAGTTAATGCTATGAACTTGATTAAATTTTCAGTTTAAAGAGATCATATCATACTACAAGATAAAAGCTTAAAACAACCAAAAACTTAAACAGAGAAAGATCTACATGGTCTAACATTAGGCAACCCAAATCCGAGCCTCTAGATGTTATGTATCTAACATCTAGCAACCCAAATCATCATTATACACTATATATAACATGTTTAACACAAAGAATTTAACACCTAACAACATATCAATGCTCGATTTTCAAGTTAGGGTTTATACCTTTACTTTGATCAATCTTGATCTTAGGGTTCTGATTTGATATAGATGTTAGTGAAATTTGCTTTTGGGGACTGATATGCCTTACTATTTCGTAGGTTTTGAAGGAGAGAGAATTGGTTAAGGGTTTGTGCAAAAATGAACTAACAAGTGCCATTTTCTCTCTCTCAATCTTATTTAAAGATTGATATAATGCACATAATTTGAGATCTACAAGTTGATGTGCTGGAGATTTTATATCAAAAGAGTAGTTACATTTGGTCGCCAACTCCCATCTTGGCAAGATTCACAAGTAAGCTTAATAAAAAAATGTGCATAAGGGCTTTTTTGGTTATTTAGTTCACAAATTTAATGGGAAACTTGTAACTTGGCAAACCCTTAGGGTTTGACCTTTAGGACTTGACCCTTAGGGTTTATCCCCAAGGTTTTCAAAATCTAAATTTTCTAGGCTTTAAATTTAGGGTTTAAAATAAAATTAAAATTAGTTTCTAAAAATAGAAAATTAGGGTTTATTAATTATATTAGGTTTCTAATTACATTATACAGGAACATTAGGGTTTAAAATTTACTAATTTTAATTAACCTTGCTAATTTAGCAATTAGGGTTTACAATTAGCAGTTAGATTTTAAAATTACTAATTATTGTTTATAATTTTACTAATTAGGGTTACCAAATTAAAGTTAGGGTTTCTAATTACCAAATTAGAGTTCTAGATATTAGGGTTTTAAATTACTAATTAGGTTCTTCCTAATTAGCAATAAAATCTGCCCTACATGATATTAATCATATTAATACTATTTCTGACTGAGCATAAACTCCAGTTTAAGTTTCACATTAGGGTTTCTAATTTCAGAAATTAGGGTTTTAATTTACAATTATGGTTTTCCATAATAATAAGGCTTTACCTAAAATACAAATCGTATAACACATAACATAGTGTCTTAACAGATTTTAATTAAAGTCTAATTTGACTTCTAAACTAGGGTTTAATTGTAATATTAGGCTTTATAAAAATATTGCTAGGGTTTGGTCATAATACATCATAATTGACCAATCATTATCAATACATATATATACGATATATATTTATAAAGATCGAAAAGTCAAAATATAATTAATATTATATTATTATCCCCATACCTTGATCAAATTCCAAAATTAGGATTTGGATTCCATATCGATTTATTTGTTATATATAACCTTATTAATTAAGGTAAAATAATTAACTTAATAATCTAAACAAAAATTAATATAATAAAAATATTTTTAATTAAGTTATATCCTTTTTAAATGATTTTTAAATTAATAAAACTATTTATTTAATATAATTATTAAATAAATTTAATATCATTAATATTCATTAATATCAAATTATTAATGAAATTATCTTTTAAAATTAAAAGTAATATTTTTATAACTTCAAATATCTTTAAACACTTTATTTTCATTTAAAATAATTTTTATAATAATAAAATCATTTTAAACTAATTTATTTAATATAATTATTAAATAACCTTAGTATCATTAATAATAATTAATTAATGAAATTTACCTTTAAATATTGAAAGTTATATTTTATAAATATTTTTAAATATCTTATTTTTATTTAAAATGATTTTTAATATAATAAAATCATTTTTAATTAAATGAAATTCCTCATAAAATATTAAAAGTCATTAAAAATAACTTAAAATATTTTCTTTTATCATTATATAATTTTAAATGATTTTTCAAGTATTAAAATCATTTTTAAATAATTTATTTTATATCATAATTAAATAAATTAAATACCTTTAATATTTCAAAAATATTAATTATTTATGAAATATATTAAAAATTATTAACAACTAATTTTTAGATTTTAAAATAATTTTTTAGTAATTTAATTTGTATTTTTAATAATTAAAAACTAATTTTCTATAATTATTTAATAAAAATATAATTTTTATAAAGAAACTGTCGCTAAAGACGCGCTTTATAGCATAAAACTGTCATTATAGTTGTTATTCATGTTCTTCATCAAACCCGAACATTCATGTATGGGTTTCGAGGGTCTTAGTTTGACCAAACTTAAATCAGTGTTTACTGTGTTTCTGGGAGATCTAGTACCTTGATCTTGTAGTACTAGTGTAATACTACAAGATCCAACAACAAACATGAATAAACCACATAACAAGAAAGAGATCTGATCGCCCAAAATAGGTGTCAGAGTTGTTCTTCATTTTCTAGGTTACCCGAAAATGAAGAACAGTTCGACTGTTCATATTTGGACTTCCACAACTTGCTTTTTTTATGTAATGTTTTAGTGATCTATAAGCTTCAAAGATGTAGCCAAAGATGTAGGACAACATTTCTATTACATAAAATCAACTTAACAACAACCAAATCACTAGCTACACTACAGTCAAACTATGTCAGAGATAACATCCTAACGTTTTCTAGGTTACCTAGAAAACGGAAATCATGCCCATCCCATCTACGTTGACCAGTCACCATGATCGAAGTGTTTGATGTTTGGGTGATATAAAGGAAAGAATTTGTAGTACATATAACAAGATACAACTTAGATACAAGAACAAAATCAAAACAACAAAACACTTACAAATCTAGTCGATTTAAAACGTTGTCAGGCCGTTTCTGGGCAATTTCTGGGTTACCCAGAAACGCCCAGTCATGGCCGATCAACGACTTTTGACTATCAATAACTTCCAATCAGTTAATGCAATGAACTTGATTCAATTTCCAGTTTAAAGAGCTCATATCATACTACAAGATAAAAGCTTAAAACAACCAAAAACTTAAATAGAGAAAGATCTACATGGTCTGACATTAGGCTGCACAAAAAATATTTTTCCAGATTTTGTGAAATTTCAAATCCGAGCCTCTAGATGTTATGGATCTAACATCTAGCAACCCAAATCATCATTATACACTATATATAACATGTTTAACATAAAAAATTTAACATCTAACAACAGATCAATGCCTAGATTTTCATGTTAAGGTTTATACCTTACTTTGATCAATCTTGATCTTAGGGTTCTGATTTGATATAGATGTTTGTGGGGCTGCTTTTGGGGACTAATATGCCTTATTATTTCGTAGGTTTTGAAGGAGAGAGAATTGGTTAAGGGTTTGTCTAAAAATGAACTAACAAGTGCCATTTTCTCTCTCTCAATCTTATTTAAAGATTGATATAATGGCAATGGCTAAGATCTAGAGCTGATGTGCTGGAGATTTTATATCAAAAGAGTAGTTACATTTGGTCACCAACTCCCATCTTGGCAAGATTTACAAGTAAGCTTAATAAAAAAAACCTGCATAGGGGCTTTTTGGTTATTTAGTTCACAAATTTAATGGCAAACTTGTAACTTGGCAAACCCTTAGGGTTTGACCTTTAGGGCTTGTCAATTCTAGGGTTTAACCCCAAGGTTTTCAAAATCTAAATTTTCCAGGCTTTAAATTTAGGGTTTAAAATAAAATTAAAATTAGTTTCTAAAAATAGAAAATTAGGGTTTGTTAATTAGATTAGGTTTCTAATTACATTATACAGGAACATTAGGGTTTAAAATTTAATAATTTTAATTAACCTTGCTAATTTAGTAATTAGAGTTTACAATTAGCAATTAGGTTTTAAAATTACTAATTAGGGTTTATAATTTTGATAATTAGGGTTACCAAATTAAAGTTAGGGTTTCTAATTACCAAATTAGGGTTCTAGATATTAGGGTTTAAAATTACTAATTAGGTTCTTCATAATTAGTAATAAAATCTACCATACATGATATTAATCATATTAATACTATTTCTGACTGAGCATAAACTCCAGTTTAAGTTTCACATTTGGGTTTCTAATTTCAAAAATTAGGGTTTTAATTTACAATTATGGCTTTCCATAATAATAACGCTTTACCTAAAATACAATTAGTATAACACATAACATAGTGTCTGAACAGATTTTAATTAAAGTCTCATTTGACTTCTAAACTAGGGTTTAATAGTAATATTAGGCTTTATAAAAATATTGCTAGGGTTTGGTCATAATACACCATAATTGACCAACCATTATCAATACGTACATATAGTACATATTTATAGCACTGAAAAGTCAAAATATAATTAATATTATATTATTATCATCATGCCTTGATCAAAATCCAAAATTAGGGTTTGGATTCCATATCTGATTTATGCGTTATATATAACCTTATTAATTAAGGTAAAATAATTAACTTAATAATCTAAAACAAAATTCATATAATAAAATATTTTTAATTCAGCTTATATCCTTTTTAAATTATTTTTAAATTAATAAAACTATTTTAAAACTATTTATTTAATATAATTATTAAATAAATTTAATATTATTAATATTCATTAATATCAAATTATTAATGAAATTATCTTTTAAAAATTAAAAGTTATATTTTATAACTTCAAATATCTTTAAACACTTTATTTTCATTTAAAATAATTTTTATAAAATAAAATCATTTTTAAATTAATTTATTCAATATAATTATTAAATAACCTTAGTATCATTAATAATAATTAATTAATGAAATTTACCTTTAAATATTGAATGTTATATTTTATAAATATTTTAAATACTTTTATTATTATTTAAAATGATTTTTAATATAATAAAATCATTTTTATTTATTTTATTAATTCATTTATTAAATAACTTAATTATCTTTAATATTAATATATCAATGAAATTCCTCACAAAATATTAAAAGTCATTAAAAATAACTTAAAATATTTTCTTATAACATTAGATAATTTTAAATAATTTTTAAGTATTAAAATCATTTTTAAATAATTTATTTTATATATAATAAATAAATTAAATACCTTTAATATTTCAAAAATATTAATTATTTATGAATTATATTAAAAATTATTAACAACTAATTTTTAGACTTTTAAATAATTTTTTAGTAATTTAATTTGTAATAATTAAAAACTAATTTTCTACAATTATTTAATAAAAATATAATTTTTATAAAGAAACTGTCTCTAAAGATCGCCTGTAGCGACAGAACCGTCGTTATAGGTGTTATTCATGTTCTTCATCAAACCCCAGAACATTCATTCAGTTTCGAGGGGCTTAGTTTGACCAAACTTAAATCAGTGTTTACTGTGTTTCTGGGAGATCTAGTACCTTGATCTTGTAGTACTAGTGTAATACTACAAGATCCAACAACAAACATGAATAAACCACATAACAAGAAAGAGATCTGATCGCCCAAAATAGGTGTCAGAGTTGTTCTTCATTTTCTGGGTTACCCGAAAATGAAGAACAGTTCGACTGTTCATATTTGGGCTTCCACAACTTGCCTTTTTATGTAATGTTTTAGTGATCTATAAGCTTCAGTATGTAACCAGAATGTAGGACAACATTTCTATTACATAAAATCAACTTAACAACAACCAAATCACTAGCTACACTACGGTCAAACTATATCAGAGATAACATCCTTACGTTTTCTAAGTTACCTAGAAAACGGAAATCATGTCCATCCCATCTGCTTTGACCAGTCACCATGATCGAAGTGTTTGATGTTTGGGTGATATAAAGGCAGGAATTTGTAGTACATATAACAAGATACAACTTAGATACAAGAACAACATCAAAACAACAAAACAATTACAGATCTAGTCGATTTAAAACGTTGTCAGGCCGTTTCTGGGCAATTTCTGGGTTACCCAGAAACGCCCAGTCAAGGCCGGTAAACGGCTTTTGACTATCAATAACTTCCAATCAGTTAATGTTGTGAACTTGATTCAATTTCCAGTTTCAAGAGCTCATATCATACTACAAGATAAAAGCTTAAAACAACCAAAAACATAAACAGAGAAAGATCTACATGGTCTGACATTAGGCTGCACAAAAAATATTTTTCTAAATTTTGTGAAATTTCAAATTCGAGCCCCTAGATGTTATGGATCTAACATCTAGCAACCCAAATCATCATTATACACTATATATAACATGTTTAACACAAAAATTTAACATCTAACAACAGATCAAAGCTCAGATTTTCAAGTTAGGGTTTATACCTTTACTTTGATCAATCTTGATCTTAGGGTTCTGATTTGATATAGATGTTAGTGGGGCTGCTTTTGGGGACTGATATGCCTTATTATTTCGTAGGTTTTGAAGGAGAGAGAATTGGTAAAGGGTTTGTGCAAAAATGAACTAACAAGTGCCATTTTCCCTCTCTCAATCTTATTTAAAGATTGATATATGCACATGGCTGAGATCTAGAGCTGATGTGCTGGAGATTTTATATCGAAAGAGTAGTTACATTTGGTCACTAACTCCCATCTTGGCAAGATTCACAAGTAAGCATAATGGCTTTTTGGTTATGTAGTTCACAAATTTAATGGCGAACTTGTAACTTGGCAAACCCTTAGGGTTTGACCCTTAGGGCTTGACCCTTAGGGCTTCAAAATCTAAATTTTCTAGGCTTTAAATTTAGGGTTTAAAATAAAATTAAAATTAGTTCTAAAAATAGAAAATTAGGGTTTGTTAATTAGATTAGGTTTCTAATTACATTATACAGGAACATTAGGGTTTAAAATTTACTAATTTTAATTAACCTTGCTAATTTAGCAATTAGGGTTTACAATTTTAATAATTAGGGTTACCAAATTAAAGTTAGGGTTTCTAATTACCAAATTAGGGTTCTAGATATTAGGGTTTTAAATTACTAATTAGGTTCTTCCTAATTAGCAATAAAATCTACCATACATGATATTAATCATATTAATACTATTTCTGACTGAGCATAAACTCCAGTTTAAGTTTCACATTAGGGTTTCTAATTTCAGAAATTAGGGTTTTAATTTACAATTATGGCTTTCCATAATAATAAGGCTTTACCTAAAATACAAATCGTATAACACATAACATAGTGTCTTAACAAATTTTAATTAAAGTCTCATTTGACTTCTAAACTAGGGTTTAATAGTAATATTAGGCTTTATAAAAATATTGCTAGGGTTTGGTCATAATACATTATAGTTGACCAACCATTATCAATACGTACATACAGTACATATTTATAGCACTGAAAAGTCAAAATATAATTAATATATATTATTATCATCATGCCTTGATCAAAATCCAAAATTAGGGTTTGGATTCCATATCTGATTTATGCGTTATATATAACCTTATTAATTAAGGTAAAATAATTAACTTAATAATCTGTACAAAAATTCATATAATAAAATATTTTTAATTCAGTTATATCCTTTTTAAATTATTTTTAAATTAATAAAACTATTTTAAAACTATTTATTTAATATAATTATTAAATAAATTTAATATTATTAATATTCATTAATATCAAATTATTAATGAAATTATCTTTTAAAAATTAAAAGTTATATTTTATAACTTCAAATATCTTTAAACACTTTATTTTCATTTAAAATAATTTTTATAAAATAAAATCATTTTTAAATTAATTTATTCAATATAATTATTAAATAACCTTAGTATCATTAATAATAATTAATTAATGAAATTTACCTTTAAATATTGAATGTTATATTTTATAAATATTTTTAAATACCTTATTATTATTTAAAATGATTTTAATATAATAAAATCATTTTTAATTTATTTATTTAATTCATTTATTAAATAAATTAATTATCTTTAATATTAATTTATCAATGAAATTCCTCACAAAATATTAAAAGTCATTAAAAATAACTTAAAATATTTTCTTATATCATTATATAATTTTAAATGATTTTTCAAATATTAAAATCATTTTTAAATAATTTATTTTATTTAATAATTAAATAAATTAAATACCTTTAATATTTTAAAATTATTAATTATTTATGAAATATATTAAAATTATTAACAACTAATTTTTAGACTTTAAAATAATTTTTTAGTAATTTAATTTGTATTTTTAATAATTAAAAACTAATTTTCTACAAGTATTTAATAAAAATATAATTTTTATAAAGAAACTGTCGCTAAAGACCGCCTATAGCCACAGAACCGTCGTTAAAGGTGTTATTCATGTTTTTCATCAAAACCGAGAACATTCACGTCAGTTTCGAGGGGCTTAGTTTTACCAAACTTAAATCAGTGTCTACTGTGTTTTTGGGAGATCTAATACCTTGATCTTATAGTACTAGTGCAATACTACAAGACCCAACAACAAACATGAACAAACCACATAACAAGAAAGAGATCTGATCGCTTAAAATAGTTGTCAGAGTTGTTCTTCATTTTCTGGGTTACCCGGAAATGAAGAACAGTTCGACTGTTCATATTTGGGCTCCACAACTTGCTTTTTTCTGCAATGTTTTAGTGATCTATAAGCTTCAGTATGTAGTGTAACGCCCCAAAAATTTCGATTTTCCAGAATTTAAGTTTAAAGAATTAGTTATTAATAAAATGAATTTTTATTAATAATAGTATGTGTTATGTGTTTATTAATCGTTCTAGAACCTAGGATGATTATAAGTCGGGAGGATTTTGGCTACGAGCTAGACTAAGCGATTAAGAATTTTCAATATGAAAAATAAAAAATTTCCGGGAACAAAAATATTTCCGGAAAAAAAGATGAAATAGGCACTATTCACCCGACGAAACCTAAGGGTTAGGGTTTGAATAACCTAAGCCATTCTGAGAGTTCGGTATGTCAAAATGACATTCCGTCGAAATATTTGACGATAATATATCTTGAAAAGTTAAGTAAGCCGATAAAAATTTTTCTCAAAAAATGTGCAGAAATCGGACAAAATAAAAACGACGAAAAGTACTGCTGTGTACTTTTCATTTGTTTAGCTACGTTAGGGTCAAACGTGAAGGAAAAAGCTCAACGTCAAAAAGTGTTTTTCAGTTTTTCGGAAATTCGAAGAATACGTAAAAGTTAATCGGTAAAGGAAAGACGAAATATCTAAAAATATTTGGATCCCGAGAATCGCAGTTTTTAAAACTGTCGGACGAAAACCCGAAAGACGAAAGCACGAAGCTTCCAAGGGAAGCTAAGTGAGGAGGTGGGGCGGCTACTTAGCCATCAAGTAAACTTGGTGGCTAAGTCATGAATAGTAAGGAGGTGGGGGTGAAAAGACCAAAATGCCCCTAGCTTTGAAAATCTATAAATAGGAAGCTTAAGTTCATTATTGTGAGCTTTTGAAAATCCTACTCTTTGAGAGAGAGAGAGAGAGAGAGAGAGAGAGAGAGAGGGTTCGGATGGGAGAAGAGAGGAAGAGGAATGAGGAAAAGCTAGCTCGAAAGCACGCTTTGTCCGATGGAAGAAGATTAAAGAAGAACGGTAATCCGAACCCTAGTTCTTTTAATTTTTCTTTAAGTTTATTATGTTCAAATACATAACATAATGAAGATAAGAAGTAGATAATGTTAAGAATGAATTCATATGGTTGGATTCATGAGAAAATGAAGAAATACGAATTTGAAGTTTAGTAAATAAATTTCTTAAGGAAGTATAGAATTCGTAATGAATTAGAACGATATGAGTTGATTATATCAATAAGTAGATGAAATAAGTGAGGAATAATGTTCTATAACATTAAATTCCAATAAAAAGTGAAATCGTAATCCAAAATATCGATTAAAATGAAGAACGAACGAAGAACACGTAGAACAAGCGAAGAACACGAAAAGCGTTGTTGATGGACAAATTTAAAACCATCATAGGATAATTGTTGTTGATGGACAAGTTTAAAACCATCACGTATAAGTTTGATGCATATTTCTTGGGTAGGAACGGTAGAAACGTTCATGAAGAACGGATTAAAACGGAGCTATAACGAAGTTATGGCAAAAATATCGTAAAAGACAAGCGAGAATTAGAAAGTTAGTAAATGAACCCGAATATGTAGGGTTTCATAAGAATGTAAGAAAATGTTGAAAACGTGAGTCGTGGACTCAAGAACGATCGAATTCCGAGTTCGGATGGCCGAATTACGGACGAACAAACAAAGAACGTTAAAAATGTAAAATGAATAAAGATCAAAGATTATGCCAATTGAATGGCATGTTAATGGATTCAGAATAAAGTTTTGTCCATGCGTAATCGAAGTACGTAAGATAAGGAAGAAAATGGCTTTGGAACGATCTCGTTCCGAGTTATAACGAAGAAGTTATGAGATTTTGATGTACGCATCTCAGAACGACCAAAGACTTAGAAAATTTTTTCAGGAAGAAGGTCTTGGCGCCATGCAAGTGCCGGCCATGCCTAGAATGGTGGTATCAGAGCGCCAAAGCCAGAGGGTCACGATCACAACTGCCAACATGCGAAGTCTTAATCTTAAGAGTAGAGTAGGCCACGCGGCCGCCACGGTAGTAACAATGCCAGAAATGAGATTTTAACTGCTCAATTTCTGGGGGATGTGCGAGAAAGAAATAAGAACGTAATGTTCAACTAATGTAACACTTAATCAAGTGTATTAAACCTTTGATGATGGTCGAACGAAAAGATTAAATGAGATTAAAAGAATGCAATTACGGGTTACGAAACCGAGATCCGGGGCCGTAGTCGCAATGAATCGAACGTTAGGGATTGCTATGATGGTAATTCCTTAGACGTTGATGGACGATAGTGATGTATAACATTCCGATGTTATGTTATGGTAATGTGAGATGGATATAAAACGTATAGACGGTGTTAACGCAATGTTGTTGCGATGAACGATCGGTCTTAGCATACAATGATATGTATGGCTTCGACATTAAGAAAGAATAATGAACATGGGGTTCATGGGATGGATAACGATTGAAAGTGAGTAAAACCTTGAATAAAGGTTGAATGAGAGATTAAGAGATGAGCAACGTGAACGTTGAATACGTAAACGATCCTCGTGAATCGTATTCGCGTTAGACGAACGTTCTATGTATACCCTGGTTGTATGACTTAGACGTTGATGAAAGTAGTAAGTAATATATGAATGGTATTAAGAAAGCCATAATGAACGGTAAAAAGATTAATGGAAGCTGAATGTGAGTCGGATGGGAACGTTAGAATAAAATGTATGCGTTGAACACTTTAACCGACGTGTAGGTTGAGGGTACGCAAATATTAAACGGATCTTGCATTGGGACAAATAAACACAGATGGAACTTCAAATGAATCCAAATTTCACAACCATTTTCTTTAGATCCGGTTTCTCCGGTACACGCGCCGCATACATAACCGCTTTTCCCTAAGAGTATACCCGATTTCCCAAATGGAGGACGATGGCGTGCACAGAGAACCCATTTCAGCGACACGACCGAGCCAACTCAGTCATTCCCCGAGGACCCAAAAGGGTTCATGGTTGAAAAAACAATAAAGGGCGACATAGAAATTCGGAAAATCTTCTTCTCTTACCCATCAAAACCTGATCAAATGGTCCTCAATCGATTGCTCGACTCGATCGATCGAAATTCCCCCAATTTCCAACCGGACTAGTTTTCGGATCAAGGGAATTGAAGGAGAATTTGCTCCCCTTCAAGGGATCGAGACTGAAGTTAGGGTTAAGGTCAGTGATGAAGTTAAACATAGGGATGATGACATTAGTGAGCTGATTAGTGTAAGAAGTTCTAGGGCTGGGGAAGGAATTAAGGGTTTGTTGGTGGCGGTGGTGGGTTTGAATGTGAAGATGGGGTATTTCAGACATTTAAGAGTGTTTTTTTTACTGTTATAGTTCCTTTTCACGCGTTTTTGGCGTCTGACATACACACACGGTTAAATTAGATGGAAAATGTGACGTTTTCACCTTAACTCAAAAGGTCGGGAGTTTAAATGTAGCTTTACTGACTATAGGTGGTTAAGTGGGAAACCGCTTAAACCCCAGGTGGTCATCTGAACTTAACCCTAAAAATTATTAACAACTAATTTTTAGACTTTAAAATAATTTTTTAGTAATTTAATTTGTATTTTTAATAATTAAAAACAAATTTTCTACAATTATTTAATAAAAATATAATTTTTATAAAGAAACTGTAGCTAAAGACCGCCTATAGCGACAGAACCGTCGTTATAGGTGTTATTCATGTTCTTCATCAAAACCCAAAACATTCATGTCAGTTTCGAGGGGCTTAGTTTGACCAAACTTAAATCAGTGTCTACTATGTTTCTGGAAGATCTAGTACCTTGATCTTATAGTACTAGTGTAATACTACAAGACACAACAACAAACATGAACAAACCACATAACAAGAAAGAGATCTGATCACCCAAAATAGTTGTCAGAGCTGTTCTTCATTTTCTGGGTTACCCAGAAATGAGGAACAGTTCGACTGTTCATATTTGGGCTTCCACAACTTGCTTTTTTATGTAATGTTTTAGTGATCTATAAGCTTCAGTATGTAGCCAGCATGTAGGACAACATTTCTATTACATAAAATCAATTTTTAGACTTTAAAATAATTTTTTAGTAATTTAATTTGTATATTTAATAAATAAAAACTAATATTCTATAATTATTTAATAAAAATATAATTTTTATAAAGAAACTTTCGCTAAAGACAACCTATAGCGACAGAACCATCGTTATAGGTGTTATTCATGTTCTTCATCAAAACCCAGAACATTCATGTCAGTGTCGAGGGGCTTAGTTTAACCAAACTTAAATCAGTGTCTACTGTGTTTCTGGGAGATCTAGTACTTTGATCTTGCAGTACTAGTGTAATACTACAAGACCCAACAATAAACATGAACAAACCACATAACAAGAAAGAGATCGGATCGCCCAAAATAGTTGTTAGAGCTGTTATTCATTTTCTGGGTTACCCGAAAATGAAGAACAGTTCCACTGCTCATATTTGGGCTTCCACAACTTGTTTTTTATGTAATGTTTTAGTGATCTATAAGCTTCAGTATGTAGCCAGCATGTAGGACAACATTTCTATTACATAAAATCAACTTAACAACAACCAAATCACTAGCTACACTACGATCAAACTATGTCAGAGATAACATCCTTACGTTTTCTAGGTTACCTAGAAAACGGAAATCATGCCCATCCCATCTTCTTTAACCAGTCACCATGATCGAAGTGTTTGATGTATGGGTGATATAAAGGCAGGAATTTGTAGTACATATAACAAGATACAACTTAGATACAAAAACAACATCAAAACAACAAAACACTTACAGATCTAGTCGATTTAAAACGTTGTCAGTAGTTTCGGGCAATTTTCGGTTACCCAAAATGCCCAATCATGGCTTCATCAACGACTTTTGACTATCAATAACTTCCAATCAGTTAATGCTATGAACTTGATTCAATTTCTAGTTTAAAGATCTCATATCATACTACAAGATAAAAGCTTAAAACAACCAAAAACTTATACAGAGAAAGATCTACATAGTCTGACATTAGGCTGCACAAAAATTATTTTTCCAGATTTTGTGAAATTTCAAATCCGAGCCTCTAGATGTTATGGATCTAACATCTAGCAATCCAAATCATCATTATACACTATATATAACATGTTTAACACAAAAAATTTAACATCTAACAACAGATCAATGCTCAGATTTTCAAGTTAGGGTTTATACCTTTATTTTGATCAATTTGATCTTAGGGTTCTGATTTGATATAGATGTTAGTGGGGCTGCTTTTGGGGACTAATATGCCTTATTATTTCGTAGGTTTTGAATGAGAGAGAATTGGTTAAGGGTTTGTGCAAAAATGAACTAACAAGTGCCATTTTCTCTCTCTCAATCTTATTGATAGATTGATATAATGCACATGACTGAGATCTAGAGTTGATGTGCTGGAGATTTTATATCAAAAGAGTAGTTACATTTGGACACCAACTCCCATCTTGGCAAGATTCACTAGTAAACTTAATAAATAAAAAAAATGTGCATAAGGGCTTTTTTGGTTATTTAGTTCACAAATTTAATGGCAAACTTGTAACTTGGCAAACCCTTAGGGTTTGACCTTTAGGGATTGACCTTTAGGGTTTAACCCCAAGGTTTTCAAAATCTAAATTTTCTTGGCTTTAAATTTAGGGTTTAAAATAAAATTAAAATTAGTTTCTAAAAATAGAAAATTAGGGTTTGTTAATTAGATTAGGTTTCTAATTACATTATACAGGAACATTAGGGTTTAAAATTTACTAATTTTAATTAACCTAGCTAATTTAGCAATTAAGGTTTACAATTAGCAGTTAGGTTTTAAAATTACTAATTAGGGTATATAATTTTAATAATTAGGGTTACCAAATTAAAGTTAGGGTTTCTAATTACCAAATTAGAGTTTTAGATATTAGGGTTTTAAATTACTTATCAGGTTCTTCCTAATTAGCTATAAAATCTACCATACATGATATTAATCATATTAAAACTATTTTTGACTGAGCATAAACTTCAGTTTAAGTTTCACATTAGGGTTTCAAATTTTAGAAATTAGGGTTTTAATTTACAATTATGGTTTTCCATAATAATAAGGCTTTACCTAAAATACAAATCGTATAACACATAACATAGTGTCTTAACAGATTTTAATTAAAGTCTCATTTGACTTCTAAACTAGGGTTTAATAGTAATATTAGGCTTTATAAAAATATTGCTAGGGTTTGGTCATAATACACCATAATTGACCAACCATTATCAATGCGTACATACAGTACATATTTATAGCACTAAAAAGTCAAAATATAATTAATATTATATTATTATCCTCATGCATTGATCAAAATTCAAAATTAGGGTTTGAATTCCATATCTGATTTATCTGTTATATATAACCTTATTAATTAAGGTAAAATAATTAACTTAATAATCTGTACAAAAATTCATATAATAAAATATTTTTAATTCAGTTATATCCTTTTTAAATGATTTTTAAATTAATAAAACTATTTTAAAACTATTTATTTAATATAATTATTAAATAAATTTAATATCATTAATATTCATTAATATCAAATTATTAATGAAATTATCTTTTAAAAATTAAAAGTTATATTTTATTTTCATTTAAAATGATTTTTATAATAATAAAATTATTTTTAAACTAATTTATTTAATATAATTATTAAATATTTTCAAGATTTTGCGAAATTTGAAATCTGAGCCTCTAGATGTTATGGATCTAACATCTTGCAACCCAAATCATCATTATACACTATATATAACATCTTTATCACAAAAAATTTAACATCTAACAACAGATCAATGGTCAGATTTTCAAGTTAGGATTTATACCTTTACTTTGATCAATCTTGATCCTAGAGTTCTGATTTGATATAGATGTTACTAGGGCTAGTTTTGGGGACTGATATGCCTTATAATTTCCTAGGTTTTGAAGGAGAGAGAGTTGGTTAAGGGTTTGTGCAAAAATGAACTAACAAGTGTCATTTTCTCTCTCAGTCTTATTTATAGATTGATATAATGCACATGACTGAAATCTAGAGCTGATGTGCTGGAGATTTTATATCAAAAGAGTAGTTACATTTGGTCACCAACTCTCATCTTGCCAAGATTCACAAGTAAGCTTAATAAAAAAAAATGTGCATAAGGGTTTTTTGGTCATTTGGTTCACAAATTTAGTGGCAAACTTGTAACTTGGCAAACTCTTAGGGTTTAACCCTAAGGTTTTCAAAAACAAAATTTTCTAGGCTTTCTATTTAGGGTTTTAAATAAAATTAAAATTAATTTCTAAAAATAGAAAATTAGGGTTTGTTAATTAGATTTGGTTTCTAATTACATTATACATGAACATTAGGGTTTAAATTTTACTAATTTTAATTAACCTTGCTAATTTAGTAATTACGGTTTACAATTAGCAATTAGGTTTTAAATTACTAATTAGGGTTTATGGTTTTGATAATTAGGGTTACCAAATTAAAGTTAGGGTTTCTAATTACCAAATTAGTGTTCTGGATATTAGGGTTTTAAATTACTAATTAGGTTCTTCCTAATTAGCAATAAAATCTACCATACATGATATTAATCATATTAATACTATTTCTGACTGAGCATAAACTTCAGTTTAAGTTTCACATTAGGGTTTCTAATTTCAGAAATTAGGGTTTTCCATAATAATAAGGCTTTAGATAAAATACAAACCGTATAACACATTACATAGTGTCTTAATTGATTTTAAAGTCTTATTTGACTTCGAAACTAGGGTTTAATAGTAATATTAGGGTTTATAAAAATATTACTAGGGTTTGGTCATAATACACCATAATTGACCAACCATTATCAATACGTACATACAGTACATATTTATAGCACTGAAAAATTAAAATATAATTAATATTATATTATTATCCTCATGCCTTGATCAAAATCTAAAATTAAGGTTTGGATTCTATATCTGATTTATCTGTCATATATAACCTTATTAATTAAGGTAAAATAATTAACTTAATAATCTATACAAAATTCATATAATAAAATAATTATTATAATTATTCTAAAAATCTTTTCATATATTATTTAAATAATATATAATTATATTTTCATGAAAAATATTTAATAAAAACATTTCTACTATAAAATTAATTATTATAAGAATATAATTTATAATAATAAATAATTCTAAACTAAAATTATTTAAAATTATTCATGTAATAAATAAATTTTTATTTATAACAAATATACATATACACATTATCTTGGCACATATTCCCCGTATTTATTTTAATAATAATAAAAAAAGATTATACGCCAAAATTTCTGATTTATTTATATAAAAAATATCGGGTTGTTACAGAGAACGTGTTATCAAGAGCATCACAGGGGAGATTCGTATTTCATTCTCTCCTTCTATTAGACGACATTGGTCTTTTTCTTAGACTGTCGTAGAGATTTCCCTGATGGGCTTGGAAGGCTTCACATTATCAAAGGGCCCTTACACTCAGGATGCCTTCCATCACTGGTGGACTCCTTGCAGCATTGGATCTCATATTCGTGCCACTCAGTTTATGGGGCATATGGTTCCTGGGTTCGTGATGATGACGCACTGGAACGCCTGTGTCCGAGAGCGCACTCATTTGGAGCAGATTAGTAGCTTAACCCAAAGGTTAGACCGGGCACACTTTTTCATTAGACATTTGGGCAGAGATCCGTTAGAGGTAGATTCTTTTGATCCATCCAGCTTTGGCGCTAGTCCTTCAGGTGGCCCACATTCTGATAGATTTACCGGCGCAAATCCCCCTCTCTATTGACCTAACATCCTTTTTGATAGAGATTCAGTGACTCAGGAGGAGTTACAACAGATGGATCGATTAGATTATGTGGACATAATTTATTTCTTCTAATAGATTTCTCGTTATCTCTTTTAATAGGCCTCTGTTAGGTATTGGGTGGATGTGCCCCATTTTTCGTTATATCTTTTGATAGGCCTCTGTTAGATATTGGACGGGTGTGCCCTATTTCCCTGTACTTTTTATTTTTAGTTGTAGACAAAGATGATGTATTTAGTTCTTATTAGATGATGATGTATTTAGGAATGTATATATAATGCTTGTTATTCCTTGCATCATATTATCATTTATCATAATGGATGCATTATGTCAGGGATATGCATTCACATAGGTGAGTTTAGCATTGATCCATAGATAGTCTTATGATACGGTTCTATAGATGTCTTCATCTATCGTCAGTCAAATTGAGCACACACCACCCACCCTGATAGCCTCTTCTCTAAGATCATGATATGGTAGTTTGCCTCCCATAGATCGGGTGACAGTTGATCAGATGATGAGACATTCCATGACCATCCTGACGTTCGACATACCATTGTGTTTTCTAGAGGGAATGCTATCTCGTTGGACACCTGAGAGACAGGTTTTTAGATTTGATATCCACAAGCTGACTCCTACATTATAGGAGTATGACCGCATCACTGATTTGCCCTTGGATCGACCTTGTGCTAGGATGGCTATCGGCGATATGAGATGGAAGTTTATGACACTGACCGACTTACGATGTAGAGTTATCATGAATGAGATCACTTAAGGGCATGTGGTGTCCTTATATTTCTTGATTGATCGATTTGGATTGCCGGGCAATTATCTATGGCATTTAGGATATTTCACCACTGCTGAGGGTGAGTGGTAGGTTTCCCGTAGATATTCTATTGATGTACATCGTTGCCTATTTATACATGCCGCTTTATATGGACCATCTGAACATTAGCCTGATTACAGTGATTCGTGCTCTCAGGGAGGGTTGCACTATCTTTCCCATGATATTGGCAGAGACCTTGAGGTCGACCACATTTTTCCATACCCATCTTGTGGGGCTTTTCAGAGGCAGTGTTGTCTTATTGTACGTATGGTTCATGACCCATTTGAGATCGATCAACTCTTTTAGACATCATGGGTACTATTTTAATCATGAGATAGCCATGTATTATTCTTTTCAGCTGGATGATTGTATAGATGCTTCATTCTGGTTGGCTTTTTTGACAGTGATCAAGGATCTATTTGTGATTTTTCCTTGTTCAGGACTCAGCTCTCCTTATGGGTTTATTACTTATGCAGTTGGTATGGACTATCTACCCCTAACTAGTTTAAGAGGAGTGACCACGTATCATCTACTGGTTGTCATGGGATAGTTTAGTCAGTTTTAGGATGTTCACCCCTTTGTCGGGGCCTTGGGTCAGTGACTATCAGCTTCGTTTTTGTCAGCAGATTACTTGACCAGGATATATGATTGTTGGACTCATCGCGAGAGGACTAATTTTTTGACTAGTCATCTGGGTCGATCTTTAGAGTATTCTACATGGCTGGAGGCAGATATTGCATCGGCTATAGTTGTTCACTCAGAGCTGATAATTGATTCTGATGATGAGGTGGCTATGGAGGACCCTGATTCTCCCATCGAGGATGAGCTATTTGCTAGTTTGACAGCAGCCTTAGTCAGTGACACCCCTAGCACTTTTACTACTATGGCTCCACCTTCTGTAAAGTCCTTAGAGTAGGTGATTCATCGGATAACCTTTGAGAGGGATCAGGCTAGTGCATTGATGTTGAGAGCCCTTTCCAGCCGGGATGCTACTTTTACTGAGAGGGATGATGCTCGAGCTAGTCGGGATGCCGCTTTTGTTGAGCGGGATGATGCCCGACTACTCGGGATGCTACTTTTGTTGAGCGAGATGATGCTTGAGCTACTCGAGACGTAGCTTTTGTTGAGAGGGATGACGCTCGAGCAGCTCAGGATGCTTCCATTGTGATATACTGCACTTAGATCCTACACGGATAGAATTATTGCATATATGAGTTCATTCATAGATGATCATGGTAGCACTATGCAGATGGTTGTGGATCTTTTAGCTCGCATGTAGACCTTAGGGCAAGAGCTCTTAGATGCACCTCCATCTTCTGAGAGAGACGCCATGTTGGACTTTTTATCCCGTTTATTTGCAGTTTTATAGACTAGCTTTCATTTTTATTCATAGACTAGGTTAGCCATTTTTATCATCCATGAGATACATTGTATATATCCAACAGTATTATATGGTTAGGAAATATATTTTGATTCACTTCCCTTTTAGATATGTCTTGTCACTTGCTTGATAGTTGCCATTTTCTTTATGACTTGCTATCTTGATGTGTCCCGAACTTGTCCTTGATGGATTGACCTTGAGATGTCCTAGGATCTCTCAGAATGGGTCGTTGATCTTTAGGCTTTTTTTGTGTACCAACTTTTGGTGTCTTGGAACTGGTCTTTTAATATTGTTAAGGTTTAGAAAAAGTGTTTGGCTTTCTTTCGAGGGATTCATCGCACCATAGATGGTTGCCTACGTACTCCTGGAAGGAGATCAAGTCTTACGTAGTTCAGGTTTGGCTTGAATGGTTTTCAGTTTGAGCTCGGTTTGAGGGGTTTTTGGATTTTTTGGTTTGATTTAAAGGGTTTTCTGGAATATTTTTTCTTTCTTTTCTGGTTTGACCACACCATAGATGGTTGCCAACGTACTCCCATTGATAAGGGGAGATCAGTTCTTTTGTAGTTTAGGCTTTGTAGTGAAAACCTGAATTGACTTGATTGATTTTTTTCTTTTTCTTTTTTTTAAGACCAGGATGGTGGTTTTGCAAGCATTTTAGACATAATACCTCTTCACAGTGCCTGAGTTGATAAGCTGGGGAAATTCTTCATCGTCCATTTCTTGTAGTTTGAGGGCTCCTCATGTCAATACTTCCTTGACAATGTAGGTGATATCAAACTGTTGGAGGATCAACTGCCATTTGGAGAATCGACAATTCAACATGGGTTTGTCGAATAAATACTTTAGAGGATCCATCTGGGATATGAGATAGGTTGTGTTCCCATGAAGAGAGTGTTGTAACCTCATGGTGGCCCATGCTATCACACAAAAGGTCTTTTCAATCAAAGTGTACATCTGCTCGCTGCTACTGAGTCTTTTGCTGAGGTAATAAATAGCTCTTTCCTTGCCTCTAACATCTTTTTGCCCCAGCATGCAGCCCATAGCATTGGCATTGACTTGACATGTGCATAAACATGGGACCCTAGTCCCTTGGGGGTACCAAGATAGGAGCTCTGATCAACTGTTTCTTGATGGACAGGAAAGCTTTTTGACACTCTTCATTCCACTTCATAGAGGAATTTTTCTTTAACAATTTAAAGATGGGCTCACACGTTGATGTGAGTTGAGATATGAATCTGCTTATGAAATTGATTCTCCTTAGAAATCCTCGTATTTCTTTTTCTGTTCGAGGCATGGGCATCTCAGTGATTACTTTAATTTTGGTGGGATCCAGTTCGATGCCTCTGTTTCTTATTAGAAATCCCAACAATTGGCCTGATTTGACACCAAAGGCACATTTGGCCGAATTCAGCTTTAAGTTATATTTGAGCAATCGGTTAAAGAGCTTTTTGAGATGGTTGATATGGTCATCTTCCTTTCAGGATTTTATAACGATATCATTCACATAGACCTCTATCTCTTTGTGCATCATGTCATAAAAAAGGGCCATCATGGCTCGCTGATAGGTGGCACTGGCATTGATAAAGCCGAAATATAGTCATCTAGAACAAAAGGTTCCCCAGGGAGTAATGAAGGTTGTTTTCTCCCTGTCCTCTTCAAGAACCATGATTTGATGATACTCGGCGAAACAATCAACAAAAGAATACATGTCATACTATGATGTGTTGTCTATTAGTATATGAATAAAAGGCACTGGAAAGTTGTCCTTGAGATAAGCTTTATTTAAATCCCAGTAATTGATGCATACTCGTACCTTTCCTCCGGGTTTCGGCACGTGAACTATATTTGACAGCCACTCAGGGTAGGTCGATACCATGATGATGCCGACTTTGAATTGTTTAACAATTTCTTCTTTAACTTTTAGACTCCACTCAGGTTTTTGTCGCCTAAGCTTTTATTTGATAAGCTTGAATCCATCTTTAATGGGTAGTCGGTAG
The DNA here is from genome assembly GCA_020205605.1 of Panax ginseng. Lineage (NCBI taxonomy): Eukaryota > Viridiplantae > Streptophyta > Magnoliopsida > Apiales > Araliaceae > Panax > Panax ginseng. The sequence goes on along the minus strand of CM035134.1, from coordinate 67,715,666 downwards.
ATGACAATGTCAGTAGACAAACCAATCATGTCCTCATATAACCATGCAAACACATCATGGAATTGAGTTAATAGAGCAATCATGTCTTTTCTTTGGTTTGTGGTAAGGTCCATGCCTATCTAGATTTCTTTCAGGTTTTCTGAGGTTCCGATATTGACAGTGGTGGTTTGATCAAGGTTTTGTTTAGGTTTGTCTTCGACCCATTCTTTGATCTCCTAAGGCACCTCATAGTCGTCCATCTCCTCTTTCTCAATCTCCATCAAGTCAAATTCCAACTCTACATCAAAGTTGTAGTCGTTGTGGAGGTTTGGCATTTCCTTAGCAAGGTTAGACAAATCTAACCCTAGAGTCCTGGAAACAAAATGCTTTCACTTAATATATGAAATTGTTTGATAATACAAAGCGTTAGCAAAAGCATGACAAAAGTAACTGCTAGTACTGTACAACAGAAGTAAGCAGTATATAATATTTACACTTTAGAGCAGAAGAACTTTCTGCCCTTTTACCCTTTTCGACAGATGAAAGGAGTGTTGCTTCAGTTGTCCAGGGTTATGTCTTTATTGACAGTTGTGATGGAGGGATGGCTGATATCCTCCTCCTCTTTGATGATGACCATGATTGAATTCACATCAGGGTCTGTACTTTTCTTTAAACGGTTCTCCTTAGCCCTATTTATGCAAGGGATCAGGATTTGATCTTCTAAATAGTCATTGATAAGTAGGTTTTATACCTATTTATTGGCTATCAACATACTAGAATTATTCTTAAACTCAAGCATTTTTAGTGTTCTTTGATTGCTTTTTGTTTTGATTTGTAGATTGCATCAAGGAAACTAATAAGGCACGACAATGGCATAGAAGTTGCAAAGCATGGTGAACTTGTGCTGGAATTCGGAATGAAGACTGAAGCTGAGCATGGGCATAATTAAAGGGCATCTTAGAAGTCAAGTGAAGAATGAAGAAGCAAGTGAAAGAAAAAGATGAAGAAAGCAGAAATGTAGTAGAAAAAACACCAAGAGAAGCAAAGGCAAAGAGGTATCACGTGAAAACATAGAAATCAAATTGCTGCCAGTAGTAGAGAATAAATGCAATACAAGACGCGCTAAAATATCCAGGAGATGTTCAGCAAATAAGGTAAATGCGCCCACGTCACTGCTTAGTCAAGACCCAGAAAAAAAAATTAACATTTCATTTTATGTCTGTTGTAGTGTGATTACTAGAAAAGGGTGTATTTGCTAGTTACGAGACATCATTATTATTAGTTATATTTTCTATTTTATGGTTTCACAGAGCTAGAGAGATTTCATAGCTTTCTACTACTATTTTTACTTCTCTTTTTAGATCTAGTAGCTTTTGATTATAGAAGTTTATTTTTGGTTTTGATTATGGATTTGAACTGAGTTGGAAGCATATTCTGGACGGAGTTTAATTAGATTTGCATTCTCTATTCTCTTTAATCTCTTTGTTTACATTGTATCTTCTCATGCCTGGTTTAAATCCAATAATGGTTATTGGTTCAAAGATTAACAAATCATCATTATGGGATTCTAATGGATCTTATTGCGTAATTCATATTTATATGCCTTGTTGTGATGCTTGAATGATTATAGTTGGATTACCTAACCTTGTTGTGCTTATTCTTAGATGCTTGATCACCATCTACCCTAATAGCTTGTATGGAATTGAAAGAGGAAGTATAAGTTCAGATTTAACCATGTTAGCATATGTTCATGAAATTTACATGTGTTAGATTTTATGATTAGTAATCTTGATAGACATATACCGTCTTTCCATATGTAGTCGTTGAGAGAGCTTGCGCTTCAATTGATATTACTTGTAATTCACATAGACATATAGTGATTTAGGTAATATTTATGTTCATATGAATTCTATCAATTTTGTGGATTTTATGTGATATGGACTCGGTGTATTGAAAAATAATCATGTTTCACTTTTGTGCTCTCGACTAGCAATCCATAGTAATTAACCAAGTTTAACAAGAGGTATATAATCAGGGTAAAGCATTAAGTGACATTAGGATCCCATGTCTTTCCAATTTGATTCTCTTCGCTTGTTAATTAGTTAATTTGAGTTGATAATCATTTTAGTTTTTAATTCACTTTTTATTCGATCATTTAAGCAACCAGAAATAGCTATAAAGTTGTTGCATGATAGATTAGGAATAATTACCTTTCTCCGTGGGAATGATACTTAAACTTACTCTGTATTACTTGTTTACCGTGTATACTAGCACGAGTGTGTCTATTTTGTTAAACCCGAAACAAGCCTAACAAGTTTTTGGCGCCGTTGCTGGGGATAGGTTTTTATTTTTTTTACCGTCATCATCAACTTAAGTTATATTTGTCTGACTTGATAAATTCTCACCTTATCTCATTTCTATTTTTCTTTTATTCGCGTTTCAAGTACTTGTGGATAGTATATGCACACTCGGTCCTCAAATTCTGAGTTGGTACCTAGGCAAGACAATATTAATGGTAAAGCTTGGAGAGTGAGTGCACATAATTCTAGCACACAAGAGAACACTGAAACATCAAGAAATATGGCAGAAGAACACATGGCTTTAAGAGACTATTCTATGCCAAAAATAAATGAGCTATAGTCTAGCATAGTTAAGCTAGCCATAGCAGTAAACACCTTCGAGATTAAACCAGTAATAATACAGATGGTACAAAATTCGGTTCAATTTGGGGGTGCTGCTACTGATGATCCTAACAAGCACCTGCTGAGTTTTATTGAAATTTGTGACACATTCAAGTATAATGGTGTGTCAGATGATGCGGTACGGCTCAAACTGTTTCCTTTCACCTTGAGATACAAGGCAAGGAGTTTGCTTCATTCATTTCCATCAGGGTCAATAACTACGTGGGAGGACTTAACACATAAATTTTTAGCCAAATTCTTTCCTATGGCTAAAATAGCGAAGATGAGGAATGCTATATCTCAGTTTGAGCAACAACATTGAGAATCGATGTATGAGGCCTAGTAGCATTATAAAGAGATGCTAAGGAAATGCCCTCACCACGGGATGCTAGAATGGATGGTGATTAATACTTTCTACAATGGTTTGGGGTGGAAATCTAGGTCAATCATTGATGCTGCTGCAGGAGGAACTTTGTGGGCTAAAAGCTATGAAGAGGCCTATGAACTTATTGAGACCATGGTGGCAAATGACTTTCAGAATCCAACAGCTAGAATGTGTCAACCAAAAGTTGTTGGGTTATTAGAGGTGGATGTTATTGGGTAAAATCTATATACGCACAACACGCAAGTATACGTGGTCAACAAGTAATATAATAGTAAGTAGAGTATCGTTCCCACAAAGATTTCGTACGAATTTAACTCTCACAATTATCAACTTCCTTTTAATCCAAATTTTATTAAACTATCCAATTCAATGATTAAAATTATTAAAAACTAAAATTATTAAAAATACCAAACAATCAACAAATATAAAAACTAAATTTCTAAACAAGTATTGGAGAATTATACTTACAACTTCACCCTAAACTTCACTCTGATTATTTCCCTTCATTCCAATTTAATTTACTTTCCCAGTTTATTAATCAAGAACACGAAAGTAGAATTATCCACCTCTTGGTGCACTAACACCATATTAACTTAAATCCGCACTTTAGATAGAATTAAGTTAAACACCTTAATTAACTAACTCACTATATCTCTATGTGAATTACAATTAAAGAAGGTTTAAGTTCAAGTTCTCTATTTGATTACATGAGATGTTAAGCATATCTCTACCCTAACATTCATCAAGATTCTATTCATTCACAGAATTCAAGAACACGTGCTATATTAACTAAGTCTAAACTTGTACTTCCTCTATCGAATCCATACAAGTCCTTAAAGAATTGTTGATCAGGAAATTCATAAATTCAAGCATAAATTAATATAGATAAACTGAGGAATAACTTATTAAACTGAAAATCAAAGTTACATAATCATCGTTCCACATAACGATCCATTATAAGCCTAAAAAGTAGTTTAGTTCATTATCAATGAAATAAAAACTGAAGTAATTAAAGATAACATCCTTCCAATTACAAATGTAAACCTAAAGAAGAAGAATAAATACAGAATCACCCTTCTCTTTAGCCCAATCTGCAATTGATATGAAAATCCTTCAAAATCTTCACTCCAATGCTTGCTCCAAAATCTGTAACGACCGAGAAAATCGGATTATTTGTAAAATACTTTTATTTGATTAAATAATGAATAAAATTATTTTATTATGAGTAAGCAAGATGAATGTCATTCAATAACCTAATAGTGTCGGAATGCCATAGTATTTTGGCTACGTGGTAGAATTAAAGTGTTTGAATTTCCAAGACGAAAATAAAAGTTTTCCAAAAAACACTATTCATCGATTTCCGCTCGGGAATTATTTTTGAACTTCCGAGAAATACGTAATGATAGAATAACAAGGAAGGATGGATTATGTAATAATAATTCAAGTATGAAAAACGCAGTTTGTCGCCTACGAACTAAATTCGAGAACGTTAGGGAAAGTAAAGCGTTAATAAGTAAACGATGATCGTATGATGCGTAAGCATTGTACGAGGTAATGAATACGAGTATGATACGAGCTATTATACGAGTATGTATGAATGGTCGTATGTCGTATATAATGGATGAGTATACGAGTTAGCATACGAGAAGAATACGTAAATAATACATTATAAGTATTAAGCAATTGTATTGGACTTGTAGGATTTGGTAGGAAGTTGTACAAGCCTGAGTGAATTAAGGTTAAGCCCAATGTTTGTTAATGGAAGCCCAAAAGTTAAGTTAAGTTTATTAAAACCTAAAGCCCAAATTAAGAACCGGATCCATGGATCGAATCAATGGGTAAGAACAACCCATGGGGCAACTGTAAGACCCCAACTTATTATAAATAAAATTAAATTTTCTCTATTCATTATCTTGAAATAATAAGGAGTTAATTTGATATAATGCTTTGGTTATGGGTGAAATGTGCAAATTTTGCAAAATAAGCAAGTGGTTATAAAATATTCATTGTTGTCGGGGAATATTCGTTTGGTCGGGGAATATTCTTGTTACTGGGGAATATTAAATGCATTTAAATGCAAACCATTTGTGGGCCCCATAATGAATAATTGTTAGATGAAGAAAATGACAAGTTTGAGCTTTTATAAATACGCAGCGTAATAGTTCTGCAGTAATAATCGTTGGAATACTCCGGTGGTTAAAATACGATGAATACGCTGGGTTGACAAAGAAGACAATCGTATTACACGAAGATTTTGAATTATTGATTCTTACGTAAGAATGCACTACTCTATAATTGTTACAGTAATTACTGTTCAATATTTTATTTTAGTGATTCAATAATTGCTGCGTTGATATTTTATATTATTGTTGTTTCAATAATTGTCACTGCACAATATTTCCCATTATCAGATCAATAATTCATATTATTTAAATAATATTATTAGATAACATTATTGACAATGTCTAGAAAGTTCTATCAAGGAGAGGTTTGGTCACCTAATTGCGCGCCAGTAAGGAGAAATCCCTATCGGAAAGCCCCCACTTTCCTGTGAACGGTCTAGTTGTCATTATTGTGATTCTGTAATATTATTTGTAAATAATTATTTATTGATTTATATGATAAGAAAATATTTATTTTATGTGAATATAAATGAAGGAAATATTTATTTTTATGTGGATATAATTGAAGGAATTAATGTTGAGGTGTTTTATCAGTATTTTTGTCGGAATGGAGGTATTAAAAATCAAATCAGTGTTCTTAAAGCTTTATTGCGTGAGTTATAATTTTAATCTAACCATTGGATCGTTGTGATTTTTGGATATGTTATACATATATAAGTTGAGAATATGTCCACAAATTTGAACCATTAATAATTAACGTATGATTTGTTATGAATTTTATGAGGTATTGAAAATCGTCCGTTTGTGGATTTCGGATATTTTCTGTTTGGAATTTGGAAAAACTTAAAGCTACAAAGTTTTAGAGAATTCGATTTCGTATGGAATGGACATAAAATTCGTATTTTTTTGATAAAAGGGCTATTTATTATGATCTTTTGATGTTTCAGAAATTAAATATTTTTATTAAAAATTGGGTGGGACCCGCTTTTGTTTTTTAAACATGTGGAGTGCTAAATTTTTTAGAAATGGCATGCTATATTGTTCAACAAAGTGTGCGTAGAAGATGAGAAAAAGATAATATTATTTTATTATTTATTCTACTATAAATAGGCTATATCGTTCTAGCATTTTCTTATAAATAGACCCTTAGGTTAGAATTAAAAATTACACAAGAAACAAGTTTTCTTTCTCTCTATATTATCGAGCGTATTTTTGTAAGTATTATGATACTTTGAGAGTTTCTATTCAGTACAAGTTTTCTTCAGCTTTATATCCGATATTCCGATCAGAAGTACTGTTATTTTGAGGTAAGGGATGTTATTTTCTTCTTAAATGATATTATTTTCTTCAATATCATTATGTCGAAATATTGATATGAGTTTGATTGTGAAATTTCTACCTTTTTGTGTCGGGGTTACTATTCACGTGTACGACACTGTTTACGTATACGACACTATTTACAAATACATCACTATTCACCGAAAAATGAAATTTTCTCTTCTTTGTCCCAGATGTCTATTATGGTTACTATCTTTGATTGTATCCATGTTTTTGATCTTTATTAATGAATTTTACTCCATTATGGTTTATTATGGAGTATTTTTAAACTTGAGTTGTCTAAAGTACGAATCTCTAAACTTTATCCTTTTATCTCACTAGATTCGTTCTCTAAAATGATTTTCATCATTCTCATTCCTTTATCGTGATACTTGATGAATATCTTTGGCCTGTAGTGCAAAGATGTATGATTACCTGATGAATATCTTTGGCCCGTAGTGCAAAGATGAATATTTGATTCAAGATGTATATTTATTGATGTTACAAGGATAAAATATTGATGATGGACTTTTAAATTCATAGATGATAGTAGATTTCATTCTCTACTTAACTATTCTAATGAATTGTTTTTTTCGCTGCAGTTGTTGATCTAAAACTTGTTGTCTATTATATTCTATCAGATTTTTCCCTGTTCAAGACTAAGGATAATTTGTTGTATATTATCTTAGTCATAATATTCTTTACTGGGCTAGTTGAGCTCACCCTTTTCCTTTTTGTTCCATTTTTCTTCTTAGGAAGCGAGAACATAGCAGGAACCAGTCGGGGTATAGAGTGATGGTCCTAGACAGTTTTTTTAGCAGTCCTCACTATTTTTGTAAAATAGTGTATGAATATTTATAATGAGGACTTAATTGAGTGTGGATATTGTCTAGAAGATAATATTTGTATTTAAACTCATAGTATGTGTTGTCGTATTTTGCACGAAAATTATAATAATAAAGTTGTAGTTGTTTTCTGTACCATGTATTTGGTGACTCAGAATGGGTGATGTATACCTATATATTTTGGGGGCATCACAGTTGGTATCAGAGCTTAGGGATATGGTCTCTGGCGGAAATCGGGGAATAAAGCTAGGAAGGGAGACACGAGTAAATCCTTCGCTATTGTGTCCTACCTAAGCTTATTTGTTGGTCGGTCATAATATAGGGATATTATGTGACATGTTAATTTGTTTAATTAACCCTTGTTTTATGGCAGTTTTTAAGAATGGCAGCTGAGAATGTTAACAATGGAGTGTATGAGACTGTGGAACAACCTTCAATCACCAACCATGAGAACGTGCAACAAGAAGGCAACATTCCTCCTATAAACAATACTAAGGAGCAAACGATGAATGAAGAAATGTTTAGAAGCTTTTTGTAGTTCATGCAAAATCAGACGAGGGAGACTCGTGTACAAAATACGGGTGGAAATGATAGCAACGCGCAGTTTGTCACAGCCAAGCAGTTCAAGGAGTTGGGACCACCAGACTTCTTGGGAAAACGAGATCCGATTAAGGAGGAAACGTTGGTAAAGTAAATTACCAAGATATTCAATGTCTTGGGATGCACGGAAGAACAGAAGGTTCCATTCGCCACCTTTATGTTTCGTGGTGAGGCTTATTACTGGTGGGAATCTGTGAAGCGTACCCAACCAGCCGCACTCAACATGTCTTGGGAAAGATTTCAGAAACTGTTTAATAACAAGTACTTTCCTGAAAGTATTCGTCATATGAAGGAGGTAGAGTTTATTAGACTGGAACAGAACAACATGACGGTGTCCTAGTACGAGGTGAAGTTCACGGAGTTATCCAGGTTTGCACCTCATTTGGTAGAGAATGAGGAACGTATGACGCGGATGTTTTGGAGAGGTCTAAAACCCGAAATTCGTTAATATCTTATCTCTCATAAATTTTCTTTGTACTCAGATGTTGTCAACAGGGCTCAATTATTAGAGCAAGATAATGAGTATGTTCAATCGAGGGACCACAACAAGGGTCATACCGGTGACAGCAGTCATTAGAGCGATAATAACTAGCGAGGGGGAAAAATACGGACAAAAGCGGTAACCACTCTGGTGGTAATCGTGGCCATGATAATAGGAGAGGTGAGTCAAGTGGAAATTTCAAAAAGAGGAGATTCAACAATGACGAGAAGACATCAGCAGCAGCACCAGCACCAATAACAAATTCTAAGGGAGGAGAACGACCGCCAGTTAGATGCTACAAATGCGGAGAGGAGGGACACATAAGTCCAAACTGTTCACAGCCTTCCAAGGTTTGTTTCAATTGTTGAAAAGACGATCATATAGCCCAATTTTGTCTGGTAGAGAAGTCAAGTCCAACTGGGACGGCGACACCAAAGGCGAATATGGACAAAACAAAGTCGGTGGTTCAAGGGAGGGCATTTGTCGTGACTGGCCAAAATGTGAGAAACTCAAACGAGGTGATCACGGGTAAGCTAATCTTGAACTCTTGCGAATTTATACCTTACTAGATATCGATTTTACCCATTCTTTTATCTCTCCTTCTTGTGCTCAACGTTTAAACTTGACTCCGAAGAAATTAGACTTTGACTCATCTGTGGAGACTCCGTTAGGAGAAACCTTTATCATATCCACTATTTATAAATCTTGCTTTATCCAAGTTGGCACAATCACATTACCTATTGATCTTATCTCTTTAAAGATACTTGCATTTGATGTGATTTTAGGAATTGATTGGTTAACTACTCATCATGCCAAAATTGATTGTTTTTGTAAAGTTATTAGTTTTCATATTCCTAACCAACCTGTTATACGAATTCAAGCAACTAAACCACTAAAATAAGTCACTGTCATATCAAGCCATAAAGCTATTCGTTTATTGAAAAATGAATGTCAAGCTTTCTTAGCCCATATTATGGACTTGAACAAAAACACGTCAGATTTGAATAATATTTCTGTTGTTAGTGAATTTCCTGACGTATTTCCTGAAGAACTTCCTGATTTACCCCCAAAACGTGAAGTTGAATTCTTTATTTTTCTTGAACCGGGTACACAGCCCATTTCTAAAACCCCATATCGAATGGCTCCTATTGAACTTCAATAGTTAAAAGTCCAACTACAGAAATTGTTAGACATCAGTTTCATTCGTCCTAGTACATCTCCTTTGGATGCTCCTGTTTTATTTGTAAAGAAGAAAGACGAGAGTATGCGACTTTTTATTGACTACCGGGAATTGAACTATGTCACCATCAAGAATAGGTATCCCCTACCTCGTATTGATGACCTGTTCGACTAGTTGGAAGGAGCATAATTCTTTTTAAAGATCGATCTTCGTTCTGGATATCATCAGCTGAAGATTAAAACTTAGGATATTCCGGAGACTCCCTTCAGAACTCGGTATGGGCATTATGAATTCTTAGTCATGTCTTTTGGATTGACTAATGCTCCTGCTGCTTTCATGGATATGATGAACCGTGTATTCAAGGAATATTTGGATCAGTTCATTGTTGTCTTTATTGATGACATCCTCATCTATTCCAAAAGCCATGAAGATTATGAGCACCATTTGAAGCTGGTACTTCAAAGACTTCGTGACAACAAGCTATATGCCAAGCTGAAGAAATGCGAGTTATGGCTTAAGGAAGTAGCATTCCTTACGCACGTGGTGTCAAAACATAGAGTATCTGTTGACCCGGCGAAGATTGAAGCAATACAAAGTTGGGAGCAACCGAAGTCGGTGAACGAAGTGCGTAGCTGGTTATTATCGGAGATTCGTGGAAGGATTTTCTCGAATCGATACTCCATTAACTCAGCTGACTTAGAAAGATACAAAATTCATACGGAGCGAGGAATGCGAGATGAGTTTCCAAGAGCTCAAGAGGAGACACATTTTGGCACCTATTCTAACAATACCATCTGGTTCGGATGGATTTGTTATCTATAGCGATGCTTCTAGAAAAGGGTTAGGATGTATTCCCATGCAACATGGGAAAGTCATAGCCTATGCCTCGCGACAACTCAAAGAATATAAGAGGAATTATCCTACTCATGATCTGGAGTTAGTAGCAGTCGTTTTTGCGTTGAAAATTTGGAGACACTACCTATATGGGGAGAAATTGGAGATTTATACGGATCATAAAAGCCTAAAATATTTCTTCACCCAAAAGGAACTCAACATGCGGCAACGACGTTGGCTCGAGATGTTGAAAGATTATGACCACAACATTCAATATCATCTTGGAAAAGCAAACGTTGTAGCTGATGAATTAAGTAGAAGATCGTTTGCGGGTACGAGTGCGATGTTGTTAACACAAAGACCCATTTTATACAACTTACAAAGGATGGAGATAGAGGAGTTTATCTCGAGGTGTTTAACTTGTCAACGTGTAAAGGCAGAGCATCAAGTGCCAAAAGGTCCATTGCAAGCACTTGAGATTCTGGAATGGAAGTGGGAACACATTACTTTGGATTTTGTTACGGGTTTTCCCAAGGTTTCTCAAGGTATAGATGCGATTTGGGTTATTGATGATAGATTAACCAAGTCTGCTCATTTTTTACCTATACATGAGACTTATTCCCTTGAACGTCTTGTTTCTATGTACGTAAATGAGATTATGAGATTGCATGGCATGCTAGCATCCATAGTTTCGGATCGTGACCCAAGATTCACTTCACGATTTTGGGTTAGCTTGTAAAAAGCTATGGGCACGGATTTACGATTCAGTTTGGCATACCATCCTCAAACGGACGGGCAATTAGAAAGGACTATTCAAACTCTCGAAGATCTATTAAGACTATGTGTCCTAGATTTCAAAGGGAGTTGGGATAAGTACTTACCATTGGTGGAATTATCCTACAACAACAGTTATCAAGCAAGTATAGGCATGGCTCCATTCGAAGTGTTGTATGGATGAAAGTGTCGTTCTCCAGTATGCTGGGATGAGGTGGGTGAAACAACTTTGTTGGGACCGGAATTGGTATGCATGACTACAGAAAAGATCCAAATGATTCGACAACGTATTCAAACCTCACAAGATCGACAAAAGAGTTATGCAGATCTTCATCGAAAGGACATGGAATTTAATATTGGAGATTATGTACTATTACGTATTGCTCCATGGAAGGGAGTTATAAGATTTGGGAAGAGAGGAAAGTTCAATCCACGATTTGTTGGTCCATTTGAGATTCTTGACCGAATAGGAAATGTGGCCTATAGACTCGCATTACCTCAAAGCATGTCTCATGTTCATAATGTTTTTCATATATCTATGCTTCGTAAATATGTGAAAGACCCAAACCACATTATTGCGTTAGAACCAGACGAGATTGCCGAAGATTTAACGTACGAGGAGGTACCTGTTAAGATCTTGGATAGAAAAGAACATGTCCTACACACCAAGGTTATACCAAAAGTTAAGGTTTTGTGGAGGAACCATGCTATTAAAGAAATGACATGGGAGTTAATAATCGGAAATGAAAGTGAGGTACCCTCACCTATTTGAAACACCAGGTACGTACCTCAATTTTGAGAAAGAAATTTCATAAGGAGAGGAGGTTGTACGACCCCAACTTATTATAAATAAAATTGAATTTTCTCTATTCATTATCTTGAAATAATAAGGATTTAATTTGATATAATGCTTTGGTTATGGGTGAAATGTGCAAATTTTGCAAAATAAGCAAGTGGTTATAAAATATTCATTGTTGTCGGGGAATATTCATTTGGTCGTGGAATATTCTTCATTGCTTGTAGAATATTAAACGACGACGCAACCATTTATGGGCCCCATAACTAATAAATCGCTTGCTAAAAAAAATGACAAGTTTGAGTTTTTATAAATAACTAGCGTAATTGTTACCAAGTAACAATTGTTTGAATACGGTGGTTAAAATACGATGAATACGTGGTTGCATAAGTAGCACACCAGTATTACATGTATTTTTGAATTATTGATTCATACGTAAAAAGGCACTACTCTATAATTGTTATAGTAATTATTGTTCAATATTTTATTTTATTGATTCAATAATTGATGTGTTGATATTTTATATTATTGTTGTATCAATAATTGTCACTGCACGTTATTTCCCATTATCAGATCAATAATTCATATTATTTGAATAATATTATTAGATAGCATTATTGGCAATGTCTATAAAGTTTTGTCAAGGAGAGGTTTGGTCAGCTAATTGCACGCCAGTAAGGAGAAATCCTTATCGGAAAGCCCCTTCTTTCCTGGGAACAGCCTGATTGTCATTATTGTGATTCTGTAATATTATTTGTGAATAATTATTTATTGATTTATATGATAAGAAAATATTTATTTTATGTGAATATAAATGAAGGAAATATTTATTTTTATGTGGATATAATTGAAGGAATTAATGTTCGTGTGTTTTATCGAAAAGATTTTCATTCTGAATGGAGGTATTAAAAATCAAATCGGTGTTCTTAAAGCTCTATCAAAGTGAGTTATTATTTTAATCCAACCATTGGATCGTTGTGATTTTTGGATATGTTATACATATATAAGTTGAGAATATGTCCACAAATTTGAACCGTTAATAATTAACGATGATTTATTATGAATTTTATGAGGTATTGAAAACGTCGTCAGTTTGTGGATTTTGGATATTTTTCGTTTGGAATTTGGAAAAACTTAAAACTACAAAGTTGTAGAGAATTCGATTTCGTATGGAATGGACATAAATTCATATTTTTCTGATAAAAGGGCTATTTATTATGAATTTTTTAAGTTTCGGAAATTAAATATTTTTATTAAAAATTGGGTGGCACCCACTTTTGTTTTTTAAAACATGTGGGCTGCTAAATTTTTCAGAAATGGCATGCTAGATTGTTCAACAAAGTGTGTATAGAAGATGAGAAAAAAATAATATTATTTTATTATTTAGTCTACTATGGCGTTCTAGCATTTTCTTATAAATAGATGCTGATTTGAAAATCACACCAGAAACAAGTTTTCTTTCTCTCTATATTGTCGAGCGTATTTTTCTGAGTATTTAGATACTTTGAGAGTTGCTATTCAGTACAAGTTTTCTTCGGCTTTATATCCGATATTCCGATCAGAAGTACTGTTATTTTGAGGTAAGGGATGTTATTTTCTTCTTAAATGATATTATTTTCTTCAATATCATTATGCCAAAATATTGATATGAGTTTGATTGTGGAATTTCTACCTTTTTGTTTCGGGGTTACTATTCACGTATACGACACTATTCACCAAAAAATGAAAATTTCTCTTCTTTGTCCCAGATGTCTATTATGGTTACTATCTTTGATTGTATCCATGTTTTTGATCTTTATTCTTGAATTTTACTCCATTATGGTTTATTATGGAGTATTTTTAAACTTGAGTTATCTAAAGTACAAATCTCTAAACTTTATCCTTTTATCTCACTAGATTCGTTATCTAAAATATTTTTCATCATCCTTAGTCCTTAATGGTGATACTTGATGAATATCTTTGGCCTGTAGTATAAAGATGTATGATTACCTGATGAATATCTTTGGCCCGTAGTGCAAAGATGAACAACAAGTGTTGAGATGAACATGACAAACTGGTGATACAAATAAATATCTTTGGCCCGTAGTGCAAATATGAATATTTGATTCAAGATGTATATTGATTGATGTTACAGGGATAAAATATTGATGATGGACTTTTAAATTCATAGATGATAGTAGATTTCATTCTCTTCTTAACTCTTCTAATGAATTATTGTTTCCGCTGCAGTTGTTGATCTAAAACTTATTATCTATTATATTCTATCAGAATTTTCCCTGTTGAAGACTAAGGATAATTTGTTGTATATTATCTTAGTCATAATATTCTTTACTGGGCTAGTTGAGCTCACCCTTTTCCTTTTTGTTCCATTTTTCTTCTTAGGAAGCGAAAACATAGCAGGAACTAGTCGGGGTATAGAGTGATGGTCCTAGACAGTTGTTTTAGCAGTCCTCACTATTTTTGTAAAATAGTGTATGAATAATTATAATGAGGACATATTTGAGTGTGGATATTGTCTAGAAGATAATATTTGTATTTAAACTCACAGTATGTGTTGTCGTATTTTGCACGATAATTGTAATAATAAAGTTGTAGTTGTTTTCTGTACCATGTATTTGGCGACTCAGAATGGGTGATGTATACCTATTTTGGGGACGTCACAGCAACCCATGTGGGCCCCATGGATCACATGGCATCATCTTGGTGACCAAGTAAAGTTGTTTTACTTGGTGACCAAGGGTGAATAGTAAGGAGGTGGAGTTGTGGAGGTGGGATGGCTTTATGTCCATTATACCCTCACCTTAGATTTCCTATAAATAAGAGAAGACTTGCTAGATTATTTTGCTTGTTCATTTCCACCAACATCTAGAGTTATATTGAGAGAGTAAAGTAAGAGCTAGTTTTGTTAGAACAACAAAGAAGAAGAAGAATTAACCAAGAGAATTTCAAAGGTAATAATCCTAGACCATTACTCTTCCATCTCTTCAATTATAGTTTGATAGAGAAGTGTTGATTAGTGGAGCATGTATGATAAGAAGTGATAAGAATGGCTAATCAATGGACCTAAACCTTAATAAGCCATGTACAAGTAATTCATACTTATTTAAGTTATGAACTACTGAAGAACATGTAAGAATTTGTCATGTGTATAAATTAATGAAATATTTTTGGTTAAGATGTTACTATGATGTAATGAATCCATTTGGAATGGTGTAAAAATCTTAAATAACAAAGTTATGGCGGAATTTACAAGATTAGATGATAATCGTCGAAATCGTGAGATTCTCGGAATGGAAGTCAAAAGTTAGTATTAAACTCGAAAACATTGGTTTTCGATGGATAATAGTCTAAGTTTGCATTTTTAGAGTTGCGGACTCAAAAATGGTCAAATTCTGACTTAGAACGAAGAAACGAGCTATGAACGTTCACGAACATTTATTATTTTTATAAAAACAGACTTAAAAGGTGAATTTCATGTTAATGGATTCGAAAATGTAAAAATCTTATATGAACACTTAGTTCATGTGATTTGTGAGCTAATGGCTTTTGAACGAGCTAATTCGGACTTAAAATGAGCAAATTATGAGTCCAGGAAGTTCGTTAAGTTAACAAACTGTCAACACAATCTGGTGTACAGAATTGGCGCCACAGCGCCAACCAAGGCATAAATGGTGGTACCAGAAGCACCGAAAGCATGCCAAGAACCTCATCGGAGATTGGCTGCAGTGCGCCAATAACATCGAGAGGAAAGCAGCAGCCAGGTCCAGGAGTTAGACACTTCTAACTCGCGCCGCAGCGCGAGTCCAAGAAGGAAAGCTGGCGCCGCAGCTCCAAGATTAGAGAAGAGATGGTGAAGAATGCTCATGAACATAAAAGTAATTAGAAGTTAATTAGTGATGAAGTATAACATTAATCAACCTAAAGTAACATCATTAAAGGATGTTTATATCCTTAAGTTAACGACTAAAGGTTGAAGAAAGATTAATTAAACGTAAGAACAATGTAATGCGATAAACCGTAACCAATGTTAAACAATCTAAGGCATGATTAGATTAAGAAGAATGGTAAGATATAGTAGTAAACATACTTGATTATATATGACCTAATGTGGTATGTTATGTGATCATGTATTGTAGAATCCTTAAAGACTCAAAGGGAAAGTATAATAGCTATAGAAGACGCTAAAGGCAAGTGTTCTAACTCTTGTCTATGTTCATTCTGGACAAGCTTTGTGATTCATATATCTTACGCATGAATTGATGTATGATGAAGTCGAAGCCAATTCCTTCAGCTATACTTAAGATGTTTTTGGATTTCTTATAATCTATCGAACTGTTGTCAATGTTGTCAAGTTTTGCCAAACTATGTTGGTAGGGTTTTCAAAAGAAGACTGAGTATGCTAAACAAATGTTTTGTCATCGAACGACAAGCACACAAGGTTGCCAAAACTTAAACGTACACACGTTTAAAGAAAGTAGTGTTGTACAACCTGGAGTACTATCGGCTGATCACCTAGATGTGCTCGTAAGATATGCTGAACTTACGGACTTGGTGCCTTATTTTCCTTTTCAAAGAAAGTATGCAATGCTTAAGGTCTTGGACCATAATTAATGTTTTACTGAATGTTGTTCATTGTGAAACGTTTTAAGAAAAGAGAAGTGCTATTTTGAATTATCGATAGTACTTCATAACTATTGTTCAGTTATTGAAGATATACAATTTGTATGTTTCAAGCGTATTGTTTAAATGGAATTGTCATACTTGCTGAGCTAATTATGCTCACTCTTGCTTGAACCATATGGATGCAGCTACAACTGAACGAACCGAAGGATTCGATAAAGATAAAGAGACGGCTAAGGCGAACCTATAGATTGTCTTTGTAATATTATAGGTTGAATGTTGTTATTATTTAATATTATGACAAGAACACATGTAATGGTTATAAAGAGCCTGGGGAATGGTAATATTGTTTTGGAATATATATAAGACATATTCGTTCTTTTGAGGCATTTCAATTGAATGTATGTGTGAACTGTAGCCCCGTGTAGCACCATATGTCAGGTTGGAAGATACCCGAAGTTAGGGGCATCAAAAAATTTGTCTTCTCTCAATGTTAATTGCATTCTCTCTCTTTTCAATATTGTTATTTGTTGTTAATTATATGCTTGGACACGTATTCTTATTACAATTCCATGCCAATATGAGTCCCAAGCCATCGCCATCACTTGAGCTCCATGTTTACAGCATTAGAAACCAACTAGGAAACCACTCTGCCCCCGTACCCAAGCCCCGACTTGAGTATTGCCTTTATAATAGCAAGCCCTGACTTGCTATACTGCTGTAAGTTTGATCAAGACCCCCAAGCCCCGACTTGGGTGTTAGGCCTAAAAGAGCAAGCCCCAGCTTGCTATGCTGCTATAAATTTGATCAAGAACCCCAAGCCCCGGCTTGGGTGTTAGGCCTAAAAGAGCAAGCCCCAGCTTGCTATGCTGTTGTAAGTTGCTCCCTTTTCTTGCCACATTCCACCATAAGTCCATCCTTTTTACCCAAATGCCACTCCACCAATCCTAGACACAAAACAAAGCTAAACAAGTAAAAACAAAACATAAAATTAAAGAATTAACACCGATTAAGCTTGAATTAGGAGCCGATTCATGGGTATAAAACCCATTTATTAAAATCCCCCAAACTTAAACCGTGCTAGTCCTCGAGCACATAACAAAACTAATATGCTATACAATGCAATGCAATGACATGTGATGCATCTAATCTATATGCCTACAAATCCAGCAGTCATCATAGAATCAAATTTATTCAACCAGCCTCAGAGAAACAAAGCAAACACGACAACACTTCATATCAAAACCCATCAACCCTTAGAATGGATGTTAAACCATTATTACTGGTATAGTGTGTGTGTGTTCTTAACATCCATTCTAACTAATGCAAATTCAAATTTAATACATAACATGTGACACCCCCAAAATAGGTATACATCACTCATATTGAGTCGCCAAATACATGGTACAAAATACGAATAAAAACTTAATTATACAACTGTCGTGTAAAATACGACAAAATATATGTTATGAGTTTTAATACAAATATTTTAATCTAGAAAATATCCACACTTAATGGAGTCCTCATTACATTTATTATCACACTGTTTTATAGAATAGTGAGGACTACTATGACACCATCTCGGACCATCACTCCATTCCCCGACTAGTCCCGACTATGTTCTCATTTCCTGAAAAGAATAATGAAAGCAAAAGGGTGAGCTCAACTAGCCCAGTAAGAAATATTATGACTAAGATAATGCAGAATAAATTATCATTAGCCTTCAACAATATCAAACTGATAGAATATAATAGACAACAAGTTTAATTGCAGCGGAACAAGCAATCCATTAGAAGAGTCAAGTAGAGCATAAAATCTACTATCTTCTATGATTTAAAAAGTTTTTCAACAATTATATCGCTGAGACTCAACTTAATAAATAAAATTGAATCATCCCTGCACCACGACCAAGGATATTCATGTAATCATCAATGGTCATGATTATACCGAATAATCCCTGGTCATAATCATACCAACAACTGGCCATCAATGAACTACAGGCCAATGAGGACTTTTACCACATCATTCGTCACATTACGGTCATGATTATACCGAATAATCCCTGATCATAATCATACCAAGCCCATCTATGCACGTAAGCCCAAGATGACTTTCATCACAATATAAGCATTAGGATGATGACAATGACATAATAATTCAATAAAACAAGTTCAAGGATAAATTTTAAAGATTTATAATTTAATTTATCCATAAATCAATAACGTCCAAATTGTAAACATGATACTACTTTATAGAGTAAAATTTAATAATGCTCAGAAGAATATTTCTATGAAAAGATACAGGATGAAGCGCAAATATAAAGGATATTCCACTAATTTCATGGAGTATAAAATCCAAAACTTTAACCAACTGAGTATAATAGAATATATGAAACTGCAAATGGATTTTTTCGCCGCCATACTACAGAATCCACGTGAGATGCATCATTTCCACAATTTAATAAGGAATGAATACAAAGGATCATTTACCATGCATATGGTAGTCCACACAGACAGGTTATTCTAATAGAATAATAAAGAATGGAATAACAAAGGAATTCACCAGGCATGTGATAGACCGCATAGACAGGTTATTCCAACAGAATAATAGAGAATGGAATAACAGAAGAATTTCACCATGTATGCGGTACTTTGCATAGACAGGTTATTCCAACATAATAATAAAGAATGGAATAACAACCCTTACGAGTACTGAAAGAAAACAACTCTCTTCATAAATACGAAAGAATAATACCCTCTACCTTAGAAGAAAACTGGAATAGTGAGGTAGTAGACTTCTTTTCTCCTTTCTCTCTATAATTTCTCTCTACAATAATTGCTCTATAGCTTTAGTGAATTGGTGAGAAATGAAGGAAGAATGAGATTCTATTTATAGGAAAATATAGTTTCAATAATTGCACGTTTTGGGGCTCAAAATATTACAGAATAATACCTTCCTCTTTCCCTTTATTTTTAATTTAGTCCTGCAAGTATTATCAAACTTGCACCATCTCCACTAATAGTAAATCATGTGAATCAATAGTAGATCATGTGAATCAATAGTTCTAGACATGTGAAAATACGAATTACAGTATAGTACCTCCATTTATACCTCCATTTTTAACTTAGTCATGCAAGTATTATCAATCTTGCACCACCTCCCCTAATAGTACAAGAATGTGAATCAATAGTACACACATGTGAACAAATAGTTATAATCATGTGAATTAATAGCAATTAATTGCTCATTTATCTGGTTAATTACCCAATTGGTCAATATAACCTCCAGACATCAATTATTATCGAAATAAAAGTCAATTTCCACTAACACTAATAATTCCGACACAATAGAACTATCAATTTCATCTTTAATCAACACGGACTTATTCATCATTAATATTATAATTCACAATATTTAACAGCCAGGTCATTCTCAGGAAAGAGGGGGCTTTCCGATAAGGATTTCTCCTTATTAGCGCGCAATTAGGTGACCAAACCTCTCCTTGACAGAACTTCTAGACATTGTCAATATTGCAAATAATAATATTGAGTATAACTGAGTGAATTCTCACATAAGCATCAATAATCCATACCCTATGCTACTATACAACCACGCGTATTACTTTACTTTTACTACCGGGTAGTTCAACAGTTTTAACGGTAACACTTTCACCATTATTTTTATAAAAAGATAATTCTGTCATTTTCTAACTATGACAATACTTCTGTTGTGGGGTCCACCAATGATTGTGCCATTGTTGTCTTTATTGATGATATCCTCATTTATTCCAAGAGCCGTGAAGATCATGAGCACCATTTGAAGCTGGTACTTCAAAGACTTCGTGACAACAAGCCATATGCCAAGCTGAAGAAATGTGAGTTCTGGCTTAAGGAAGTAGCATTCCTTGGGCACGTGGTGTCAAAACATGGAGTATCTATTGACCCAGCGAAGATTGAAGTAATACAAAGTCTGGAGAGCAACCAAGCTCTGGTGACCAAAAGTGCGTAGCTTTTGGGCTTGGTCATTTGGTTATTATTGGAGATTCGTGGAAGAATTTTCTCAATCGCCATCTGCTAACTCAAATTTGACTTTTGGAAAGATACAAAATTCATATGGAGCGAGGAATGTGAGAAGAGTTTCCAAGAGCTCAAGAGGAGACTCATTTCGACACCTGTTCTGATAATACCATCTGGTTCAGATGGATTTGTTATCTACAACGATGCTTCAGGTAAAGGGTTGGGTTGTGTTCTCATGCAACATGGGAAAGTCTTAGCCTATGCCTCGCGACAAACTCAAAGAATATGAGAGAAATTATCCTACTCATGATCTGGAGTTGGCAGCAGTCGTTTTTGCATTAAAAATCTGGAGACACTACCTGTATGGAGAGAGAGTGGAGATTTATACAGATCATAAAAGCCTCAAATATTTCTTCACCCAAAAGGAACTCAACATGCGGAAACGACGTTGGCTCGAGCTGTTAAAAGATTACGACCATAGCAATCAATATTATCCTGGAAAAGCAAACGTTGTAGCTGACGCATTAAGTAGAATATCATATGCGGGTACGAGTGCAATGTTGTTAACACAAGGGCCCATTTTGTACGACTTGCAAAGAATGGAGATAGAGTTAAAGGCTCCAAGTACCCATGTGATGATATCAAACATACGAGTAAAACCGACTTTAATCGATAGAGTTAAAGCTGCTCAAGCTACAGACCTGGAGCTGATGCGTATGAAGAAGAAAGTGCAAGAAGGTGCTATTCCGGAAGCAAGAATCGATGAAGAAGGAATACTTCGAGGCAACTCCAGATTTTGTGTAACTAACGATTCTGACTTGAAGCATAGAATCATGATGGAGGCACACAATACACCATTTGCAATCCATCCTGGGAGTACTAAAATGTATCATGATCTTCGACATACATTTTGATGGTGCAATATGAAGAGAGAGATCGCGGAGTTTATCTCGAGGTGTTTAACTTGTCAATGTTTAAAGGCGGAGCATCAAGTGCCAAAGGGTCCATTGCATCCACTTGAGATTCCGGAATGGAAGTGGGAACACATTACTATGGATTTCGTTACGGGTCTTCCCAAAGTTTCTCAAGGCATAGATGCGATTTGGGTTATTGTTGATAGATTAACCAAGTCTGCTCATTTCTTGCCGATATGTGAGACTTTTTCCTTTGAACTTCTTGCTCGTATGTACGTGAATGAGATTGTGAGATTGCATGGCATGCCAGTATCCATATTTTTTGGATTATGACCCAAGATTCACTTCACGATTTTGGGGTAGCTTGCAGAAAGCTATATAGTACGATTTTACGATTGATTCAAAGATACCATCCTTAAAACGACAGTAATCGGAAGGACTATTCAAACCCTTGAAGATCTATTAAGACTCTGTGTCCTAGATTTCAAAGGAAGTTGGGATAAGTACTTGCCACTGGTGGAATTCTCCTACAACAACAATTATCAAGAAAGTATAGGCGTGGCTCCATTCGAGGCGTTATATGAACGAAAGTATCATTCTCCAGTATGCTGGGACGAGGTGGGAGAAGCAACGTTGTTGGGACCAGGATTAGTACACATGACTACAGAAAAGATTCAAATGATCTAGCAACGTATAAAGACCTCACAAGATCGACAAAAGAGTTATGCTGATCTTCATCGAAAGGACGTGGAATTTCATATTGGAGATCATGTACTGTTACGTATTGCTCCATGGAAGGGAGTTACAAGATTTGGGAAGAGAGGAAAACTCAAACCACAATTTGTTGATCCATTTGAGATTCTTGACCAAATAGGAAATGTGGCCTATTGACTCGCATTACCTCCAAGCATGTCTCGTGTTCATAATGTTTTTCATATATCTATGCTTCATAAATATGTGAAAGACTCGAACCACATTATTGCGTTAGAACCAGATGAGATAGCCGAAGATTTAACGTACGAGGAGGTACCTATTAAGATCTTGGATAGAAAAGAGCATGTCATACGCACCAAGGTTATACCACAAGTTAAGGTTTTATGGAGGAACCATGCTATTGAAGAAATGACCTGGGAGTTGGAATCGAAAATGAAAGCGAGGTACCCTCACCTTTTCGAAACACCAGGTACGTACGTCAATTTTGAGGACGAAATTTCATAAGGAGGGGAGGTTGTAAGACCCCAACTTTTTATAAATAAAATTGAATTTCCTATATTCATTATTTTGAAATAAAAAGGTGTTAATTTGATATAATACTCTGGTTATGGGTGAAATGTGCAAATTTTACAAAATAAGCAAGTGGTTATAAAATATTCATCGTTGTCGGAGAATATTCGTTTGGTCGGGAAATATTCTTTTTGTCGGGGATATTCGTACGAAGGCGCAGTCATTTGTGGGCCCCATAACAGAATAACGGTCGAATAAAGAAAATGACAAATTTGAGTTTTTATATATAACTGTGTAATTGTTACCGTTAACACTATTGGATTACCTAGTGGTTAAAATACAGTAATACACATGGTTGCACAGTAGGACACGGTATTGAACAGTATATTCTTGAATTATTAATTCTTACGTAAGAAGGCACTACTCAATAATTGTTACAGTAGTTACTGTTCAATATTTTATTTTATTAATTCAATAATTGTTGCATTGATATTTTATATTATTGTTGTTTCAATAATTATCACTGCACAGTATTTTCCATTATCCAATCAATAATTCATATTATTTAAATAATATTATTAGATAGCATTATTGGCAATGTCCAGAAAGTTCTGTCAAAGAGAGGTTTGGTTACCTAATCATGCCGCAGCTAGAGAGAGAAATCTTATCTGAAAGCCCTTCTTTCCGGGAACTACTGGTTGTCATTATTGTGATTCTATAATATTATTTGTGAATAATTATTTATTAATTTATATGATAAGAAAATATTTATTTTATGTGGATATAAATGATGGAATTGTAGTACGAAATAATTGTTGAAGGTTTGACATATTTTTGTGGAATTACAATTATTTCTCCGATAAAATATTCATTCATATATATTATTATAATATATTATAATTGTTTAAATAATATTATATATATGAGAATCTTGACTTTGATCTCCTTAGTTTGTCAAAAACTGGTGTATTAAATTTCTTTCATTTCAAAACCATGTACTGATTTCATTTGTTTCTCCTGCAAACTCTTTACATATTTCCTATGTCATGGGCCCTCAACCAATAAGAATTAGGAAGTTAGGAATTGAAATTGTCTGCAAAGTTAGTGTGGCCCCAACCATTGAAATGAGAGAAAAATTAGGCAGAAAAGTTAGGCAACTCTGCTTAACTTTTCTCCTTCCGTTGTTATAAATAGGGGGTAACCCCTCCTTCCTCATCACACCATTTCTAAATTCAGAAATTCTTATTCTATAGTATTGTGAGTATTTTTCTTGAGTACAAGGATACTTTGAGTGTAGTTTTCTACAAGATTTTCTCAGAATAATATCTGATATTCCAGTCAAATCCAGTTCTACGAAGGTAAATGATATTATTTTATTGCAATACTCGTGAGAAATATTATTTTCTTTCATACTTCATATTACGTAAGCGATATTATTTCATCTCGTATTCTTAAATTTGAACTTACTATGGTAAGTATTACTTCTATAATTCCTGAAATGATTAGAAATTTTGCTTCATCTAATATCATTTCATAGGAATATTGGTCTAAAATTTTAATCAAATTTGGAACTTTTTATGACCGGGTACTGTTCACGAGTACTGTTCACGGGTACTTTTTATTGCTTCCTTTCAAGTTATCTGTTGTGACCCTTATTCTTGAAATTGAATCCGTGTTTTTATCTTCACTATGGTTTATTGTGGAGCATTTTTGAAATTGATTTATCTAAAGTACGAATTCCTAATATTTGTTCTTCTATCTCACTAGATTCGCTCTCTAAAACATTTTTCATCATCCTCAGTCTTTAATAGTGATACTTGATGAATATCTTTGGCCTGTAGTGCAAAGATGAATGATTACTTGATGAATATCTTTGTCAGTAGTGCAAAGATTTACTGTGTGTTGAGATGAACATGACCAATCGGTGTTATAAATGAATATCTTTGGCCCGCGGAGTGCAAAGATGAATAATTGATGCAAGATGTATATTGATTGATGTTACAGGGATAAAATATTGATGATGGACTTTTAAATTCATAGATGGTAGTAGATTTGATTTTCTACTTAACTCTTCTAATGAATTATTATTTCCGCTGCGAATATTGATCTAAAACTGGTTGTCCATTATATTTTATCTGATTTGTTGAAGGCTAACGATAAATTGTTATTCTTTATCTTAGTCATAATATTCTTTACTGGGCTAGTTGAGCTCACCATTTTCCTTTTTGTTCATTTTTTCTTATCAGGAGGTGAGAATGTAGCAGGAACCAGTCGGTGTAAAGAGTGATGGTCCTAGACAGTTGTTTTAGCAGTCCTCACTATTTTTGTAAAATAGTGTATCAATAAATGTAAAGAGGACTTATTTGGGTGTGTATATTATCTAGAAGATAATATTTGTATTTAAATTCATAGCATGTGTGTTGTCGTATTTTGCACAACAATTGTAATAATAAAAGTTGTAGTTGTTTCTGTACCATGTATTTGGCGACTCAGAATGGGTGATGTATACCTAATTTGGGGCGTCACACTGGTGCTGACGTCTTTCTATCATTGTTGAATCTCCTCTTCTTGAAATGTCCACTCTTATTATCATGGCCATGATTACCACCGAAGTGATTACCATTTCTGGCATGTTGATTCCATCCACGCTTGTTGTCACCGCTTCGATGACTACTACCACTGGTATTATCGTTTTTCCGGCTGCTCTCTTTTGGTTGGGTTGACTTATTATCGCGTTCCAATAACTGAGCCCTATTCACAACATCTGAATACAAGCCAAGTTTGTGAGAGATAAGGTATTGACGTATCTCGGGTTTCAAACCTCTTAGAAACATCCGCGTCATTCTCTCCTCATTATCAACCAAGTGGGACGCAAACCGAGGCAACTCGGCAAACTTAGCTTCGTACTGCGCCATGGTCATATTGTTTTGCTCAAGCTTGATGAACTCTACCTCCTTCATGTGACGAAAACGTTCAGGAAAGTACTTGTCGTTGAACAGCTCTTGGAACTTCTCCAAAGACATTTTGAGTGCGGCAGGTTGAGTACGCTTTACAGATTCCCACTAGTAATCTGCCTCTGCTCGCAACATGAAGGTGGCAAAGGGAACCTTTTGCTCTTTGGAGCATCCCAAGACATCAAATATCTTATTGATCTGCTTTATCCATGTCTCCGCCTTAAGTTGTTTTGGCTCTCCAAAAAACTCCGGTGGTCCTTGCTCCTTGAACTGCTTAGCGGTGACCGTCCGAGAGTTGTCAGTGTGTGCACCTGCATTTTGGACAGGAGCCGCTCTCGCCTGATGTTATATGAATTGCCTAAAGCCTTTGAACATCCCATCGTTCACCATTTCATCGGTGTTATTGTTTACATGAGGATTATTGTCTTCCTATTGCACATTACCATGGGTATTAATCGTTGGTGACTCAACGGTCTCATGTGCTTCATTGCTTATCTCAACATTTTCGGATGCCATTTTCATATACTGCCACAAAATAAGGGTTAATTAACATATCACATATTATCCCTATACTCTGACCGACCAATTAAATACCAAATAAACTTAGGTAGGTCATACTAGCGAAGGAATTCCTCGTCTCTCCCCTCCTAGTTCTTGTCTCACATCTCAGCCAGGGATCATATCCCTAAGCTTTAATACCAACTGTGACGCACCCAAAATAGGTATACATCACCCATCTTGAGTCGCCAAATACATGGTACAAAATACAAATAAAAACTTAATTATACAACTGTCGTGTAAAATACGACAAAACATATGCTGTGAGTTTTAATATAAATATTGTTATTTAGACAATATCCACACTCAATGGAGTCCTCATTTCATTTATTATCACACTATTTTATAGAATAGTGAGGACTACTATGACACCATCTCGGACCAACACTCCATTCCCCGACTAGTCCCGGCTACGTTCTCATTTCCTGAAGAGAATAATGAAAGCAAAAGGGTGAGCTCAACTAGCCCAGTAAGAAATATTATGACTAAGATAATGCAGAATAAATTATCATTAGCCTTCAACAATGTCAAACTGATAGAATATAATAGACAACAAGTTTAATTGCAGCGGAACAAGCAATCCATTAGAATAGTCAAGTAGAGCATAAAATATACTATCTTCTATGATTTAAAAAGTTTTTCAACAATTATATCGCTGAGACTCAGCTTAATAAATAAAATTGAATCATCCATGCGCCACGACCAAGGATATTCATGTAATCATCAATGGTCATGATTATACCAAATAATCCCTAGTCATAATCGTACTAACAACTGTCCATCAATGAACTACAGGCCAATGAGGACTTTTACCACATCATTCGTCACATTATGGTCATGATTATACCGAATAATATCTGGTCATAATCATACCAAGTCCATCTATGCACGTAAGCCAAAGATGACTTTCATCACAATATAAGCATGAGGATGATGAGAATGATATAATAATTTAATAAAACAAGTTCAAGGATAAATTTAAAAGATTTATAATTTAATTTATCCTGAAATCAATAATGTCCAAATTGTCAACATGATACTGCTTTGTAGAGTAAAATTTAAGAATGCTCAGAAGAATATTTCCATGAAAAGATACTGGATGAAGCGCAAATATCAATGATATTCCACTAATTCCATGGAGTATAAAAGCAAAAACTTTAACCAACTGAGTATAATAGAATATATGAAACTGCAAATGGATTTTCGCCCGCCATGCAGTAATCCACGTAGACAGATCATTTCCATAATTTAATAAGGAATGAATACGAAGGATCATTCACCATGCATGCGGTAGTTCACACGCATGTGTTATTCCAATGTAATAATAAAAATGGAATAACATAAGAATTCACCGTGCATGCGATAGACCGCATGCATAAAGTTATTCCAATGTAATAATAAAGAATGGAACTAGGTCATGCATAATCCGCACAGACAAGATATTCCAACAGAATAATAAAGAATGGAACCAGGTCATGCGTAATCCGCACAGACAACATATTCCAACAGAATAATACAGAATGGGACCAGGTCATGCGTAATCCGCACAGACAGGTTATGCCAATAGAATAATAAAGAATGGAATAACAACAGAATTCACGGTGCATGCGATAGACCGCATGCATGGTTATGCCAACAAAATAATAAAGAATGGAATAATGTAAGAATTTCACTATGTATGCGGTGACCAGACAGACAAAAGTTATTCAACATAATAATAAAGAATGGAATAACAACCCATACGAGTATTGAAAGAAAATAACTCTCTTCATGAATACGAAAGAATAATACCCCTTACCTTATAAGAAAACTGGAATACTGAGGCAGCAAACTTCTTCTTCCCAAAACGAATCTTCCCTTTCTAGGGAGATACTTTCAGAAATGCATAGCTTCCTAATTCAAAATCTTTCTTCTTGCGATGTAGGTCTGCATACTTCTTCTGGCGATCTTGAGCTACTACTAGTCGAGCTCTTATCATCCTGATGATCTCCACCGTCTGTTGTACCAACTCTGGTCCCAATAGTCGACGTTCTCCAACTTCGTCCCAGCATAAGGGCATTCTACATTTCCTCCCATATAGTGCTTTGTACGGCGAAATTCCAATTCTGGCGTGATAACTATTGTTATACATGAACTCTACTAATGGAAGGTGATCCTCCCAACTACCCTTGAAGTCCATCACACAAGCTCGGAGCATGTCTTGAAGTGTTTGGATTGTTCTCTCTCTTTGCCCATCGGTCTGCGGATGATAGGCGGTACTCATTCGTAGTTGTGTCTCCATTCTTTCTTGAAGACTCTTCCAGAAGTTTGACATGAATCACGAATCTCTATCTGATATGATAGATACCGGCACCCCATGCCTCGAGATAATTTCCTTAACATATAATTTGGCTAACTGGTCCAAACTATACTTAATCTTAATCGGAAAAAAGTGAGATGACTTAGTAAGATGATCTACAATCACCCATATGGCGTCGTGCCCTTTCTTCTTTGCCAAAAGCCCCACCACAAAGTCCACTGTGATGTGCTCCCATTTCCATTATGGAATTTCTAATGGTTGTAATAACCCGCTTGGTCGTTGGTGCTCTGTCTTGACTCTCTAACAAGTTAGACATCTACTTACGCATTCCACAACCTCTCTCTTCATGTTTGGCCACCAGAAGTGGTGATGAAAATCTTGGTACATCTTCGTGCTTCCTGGGTGTATCGAGTATCTCGTACTATGCACTTCTTGCAAAATTTCCTCTCTTAGTTCTCGTATTAACAGTACCCAAATTCGTCCTTTAAATCTTAGCAGTCATGTGCCATCAATCTTAAATTTCAATTCATCACCTTCAGTCAATCGCTTCTTGATGTTATTGCAATCCTCGTCTTTTTCTTGTGCCTCTTTAACCATATCCAATGGAGTCAGACTCGCTGTCATTGTTAATAAATGTTCATTGGTTTCCATCGGATACTTAATCTCCAAGTCTAATCGTTCAAAATCTTTCACCAATTCTTCTTGAATGGTCAACTTCAATAACTTCTCTCCGCCTTTTCTGCTAAAGGCATCTGCCACTACATTTGCTTTGCCTGGATAGTACAAAATCTCACAATCATAATCTTTGATCAATTCTAACCATCGGCGCTGCCTCATGTTTAACTCTTTCTACGTGAAGATATACTTCAGACTCTCGTGGTCCGTATATACCTCACACTTCTTTCCATACAAATAATGCCTCTAAATCTTCAAGGAAAAAACTACCGCTGGTAACTCTAGATCATGAGTCAGGTATCCCTTCTCATAATCTTTTAGCTGTCATGAAGCGTACGCAATGACCCTACCGTGTTGCATCAGTACACAGCCAAGACCCTTGTGTGACGTATCACTATACACTATAAATCCTCCTGTGTTGTCTGGTAAAGCCAACACATGTGCTTGACTAAGCCTCTTCTTTAATTCTAGGAAACTCTCTTCGCACTTCTCTATCCAAACGAACTTAACTATCTTTCTGGTAAGATTGGTCAACGGTGAAGCTAATTTCGAAAAATCTCGAATAAATCTTCGATAGTATCCTGCCAATCCTCAGAAACTCCTGATTTCTGTCGGCGTCTTTGGCTGCTCCCAATTCATAACTGCTTCTACCTTCGCTGGATCCACCGAAACACCATTCTTGTCAATAACATGCCCTAAAAACTACACTCTCTGCAACCAAAACTCACACTTGGAGAATTTTGCATACAACTTCTCCCTCCTTAATGTCTCTAAAACTAACCGAAGATGTTCAGCGTGTTCTTCCTCTGTCTCTTAATACACTAGAATGTCATTGATGAATACGACAACAAACTTATCCAAATACTACTTGAACACTCTGTTCATCAAATCCCTAAATGTTACTGGCGTGTTCATCAATCCGAATGACATTACCAGAAACTCAAAGTGTCCATACCGAGTTCTGAATGCCATCTTTGGAATATTCTTCGGCCTCACTTTCAGTTGGTGATAACCGGTCTTCAAGTCAATCTTTGAAAAGTACTTTGCCCCCTTCAACTGATCAAATAAATCGTCCATCCTGGGCAATGGGTACTTGTTCTTAATGGTGACCTTGTTCAACTCTCAGTAGTCAATAAAAAGTCTTAACGACCCATCTTTCTTCTTTATGAATAAGACTGGTGCTCCCCAAGGTGATACGCTCGGTCAAATGTATCCCTTATCTAACAACTCTTGTAATTGAGCCATCATTTCTTTCATCTCTACCGGTGCTATACGATACGACTCTTTGTATACCGGTGTTGTCACTGGTACCAAATCGATAAGAAACTCAATCACTCTATCCGGTGGCAATCCCAGAATCTCGTCTGGGAATACATCAACTAAATCCCTTGCAATAGGTATCTTACTCAGTTCACCCTCGATTCATCGAGTATCAACCACGTGAACCAAATAACCTATACAACCCTTCCTAAGCAATCTCTACGCTTGCACCATCGTCAGAAAATGAAATTGTCTTGGCGATTTACTACCATAAAATACTACCTTCGATTTATTCGGAGTCTTAAGGTGTACACACTTCTTCCTACATTCTATTACTACTCCGTGAACCAATAACCAATCCATTCGAAGGATTACATCGAACTCCCCCAAATGTATTGGTATCCAATCCACTTTGAGCTTAAATCCTCGTAATTCGGTATAATAATTCCTATGAATGTATTCTACGGGGATAATTTCCTTGTTCGCTACTTCTACGTTCATAGGGTGTTTTAATCTCTCATGGGGTAAGTCTAATTGTTTAGCAAATTCTTCAGAAACAAAAGAGCAGGTAGCACCCAAATCAAATAACACGTATGCATCTATATCATTGATCGGAAAGATACTTGACACCACGTCCTTAGACTCCACCGCATCCTATACGGTCATGTTGAACATTCGTGTCGTTGGTCTCTTGGCTTGACTGGCTGACCCTCCAATGTTCAGTCCATTGTTGTTGTTGTTAAGGTTGCCGCTAGCTGCGTCGTGCTTTTTCTTCGCGCAGTCCTTAATTTTATGGTCTGTGGCCCCACACGAGAAACAACCTCCCTTCTGCTTATTCAGACACTGAGGAGCCATGTGCCCTGATTGTCCGCAATGATAACAAACACTATTTCCCTTCATGCACTCCCCCGAGTGATTCCTCCCACAATTGTTTCACTTCATACTTTTCTTGGCCTCCCCCCCCCCCCCCGGACTAATTACCTCTAGAGGATTGGTTCTCTGTCCATTTATGCTTATTGGGGTTGCTGCCTCCGCTGCTTCCCCCTTTCTGTCTTTCCTGACCGGTCTTCTTCTCTTGTTTGAATCAAGCGATGACTTCATTACCTCCTTCGACAATGACAGCCCTTTCCAATAGATTAGAGTAAGTCTTAATCTTTAATACAGCCACTGCCTTCTGTACCCATGGTTTCAGTCCTAGTTCGAACCTCCTTGCCTTCCTAGCCTCCGTGTTAACCTGATGTGGAGCGAATCGGGCTACCTCGTTAAATTTCGCCATGTACTCTACGACAGACATACTACCTTGCTTCAGTTCCAGAAACTTAACCTCCATATCCTGTTGCGTATTCTCCGAGAAGTAATTCTTGAGGAATATCTCCTCAAATCTGTCCCAAGGAAAAACTCCCTCTCTGCTCGCCCCTTATTGGCTTTCCACTAATAGTTAGGTTCGCCTTTCTTCATGAAAGTTTCAAAACTCGTCTTCTATGCTTCGGCCACACGTGCGACCTCAAACACCTTCTCCATCTATTCTATATATGTATGGGCTTGAATTGGGTCTAGGGTTCCTCGAAACTCCGGTGGTCCTACCAATTTAAAGTCCTTAAAGCCAGCCAAGTGTTGTCCTGGCTGCCCTGCTTGCTGGTCGGGGTCTATTTTCCATTGCCTCAGTTAACAGGTTAACGAAGTTGTGCATTAGATCAACATTTTCCCCTCCGCCATTGTTAACAGATCCTTCCTCCCTCTGATTCCGCGGTAGTCTTCTAGGCAGCATGATCTTAGGAAAGGAATAAAATTATTAGGCTTTATGTGATATGCTATCCATGTTAGCATTAAGAAGTTTCAGATGTCTATCAATCATTTTTTATTTAAATAAACAACTTCATTATCACAAAAAATACTAGATGGATTTTGTCAACCCATCACTTACATACAATACTTGAGTTTTCTAATAAGGTTATAACCTAGGTTTCGCATTCCTAATGTTTATAACCTACAGCTCTGATACCAACCAGTGACACTCCCAAATCCAGTCCTCTGACCCCGGTCCGGTCATCACGATAAAATACAAACATCCACCTCTAAACAGCATACGATAACTAAAATATGGAAAATAATAAACGTACGTCATTCATTCAAAAGGTGTTACTAGTCCCAAGATACGATAACCTTAATATCATCTTACAAACATACACTAAAATAAACATTAGGGTTCATATTACATAACAGTAATTTAAACTATGCGTAAGGTAAAATCTGCTCCTTGCCACTATTCTACATCTTTCCTTTACCCTTGTCTTTCCCTGAGGTCTCGGGCTTAGCTGGAATATAATTCATGATATAGCAAGGATGAGCAACAAGTTTGCCCAACAAGTTTAAATACAACAATAAGGATATATCATGATGAATGGAAAATATATGTCAATGAATTCAACAATATGAATATCTAAAGGATTCAACAATATGAATATTGAAAGAAAATATAATGATTGCTTTTAGAATAACTGTTAGTCAAATAGACTTTGAACTATAACACTCCAATAGAATCAATAGTTAATTGACCCTTCGGTTACTGGCTACAGAATAAGTACTTGAGGGGATCAGCCTCGCGTACACTATGTATATGCATAACATTTAAATCTGCTCTTTGTATCTTATATTAGATACCTGGGGTACTCCCCTATCATAAAAGGGGTGTTCTTTTAGTCTAAGAATCCTTACCATCAATTGGTTTGGATAGCTTTTATAAAACTTAATTTCTGAAAATTATAAAAATTATTTTAAGTTACAAAAATTAACTTTTAATAATTTGACATATTTTTCATAAATATTAGTATTTATTTGAATATTATTGATATTTAATTTATTTAATAAATGCATTAAATAAATTAATTAAAAAATATTTTTTATATTAAAAATCATTTTAAATGATAATAAGGTATTTAAAAATATTTGAAGTTATAAAATATAACTTTTAATATTTTAAAACAAATTTCATTAATTATTTACTATTAATGATATTAGAGTTATTTAAAATTATAATAAATAAATTAGTTTAAAAATGATTTTAATATTATAAAATCATTTTAAATGAAACTAAGGTATTTTAAAATATTTGAAGTTATAAAATATAACCCATTCTTTATTAAATTCAGTTGGTTAAAGTTTTAACTTTTATACTCCATGAAATTAGTGGAATATCCTTGATATATGCGCTTCATCCAGTATCTTTTCATGGAAATATTCTTCTGAGCATTCTTGAATTTAACTCTACAAAGAAGTATCATGTTAACAATTTGGACGTTATTGGTTCCTGGATAAATTAATTCTTGAACTTGTTTTATTGAATTATTATGTCATTGTCATCATCCTCATGTTTATATTTTTTGAAAGTCATCTGTGGCCTGTAGTGCATAGATGGACTTGGTATGATTATGACCAGGGATTATTCGGTATAATCATGACCGTAATGTTACAAATGATGTGAAAAAAGTCCTCATTGGCCCGTAATGCATTGATGCATAGTTTTTGGTATGATTATGGCTATGGATTCTCTTCGGCCAAGGGTGCAAAGATGAATTGTTTTATGGCATGATCCGGACCATTGATGAAAACACGATTGTCTTTGGCCTGTAGTGCATGGATAATTCGTGGTCGTGATACTAAAGAATATCATTGGCCTGTAGAACAGGGAAGATTTAATGATGTGGATTATTTATTGAGCTGAGTCTCAGTGATAAAAGTGATGAAAAGTCTTTTAAATCATAGAAGATAGTAGATTTTATTTTTTACTTGACTCTTTTAATGGATTGCTTGTTCCGCTGCAGTTAAACTTGATGTTTGTTATATTGTATCAGTTTAACACTGTTGAAGGCTAACGATAATTTATTCTGCATTATCTTAATCATAATATTTCTTACTAGGCTAGTTGAGCTCACCCTTTCTTTCATTGTTCTCTTCGGGAAATGAGAACGTAGCTGGGGCTAGTCGGGGAACAGAGTATGGTCCTAGATGGTGCATTAGTAGTCCTCACTATTCTGTGAAATAGTGTAATAATAAATGTAATGAGGACTCCATTGAGTGTGGATATTGTCTAGATGACTATATTTGTATTAAAACTCATAGCATATGTTTTGTCGTATTTTACACGACTGTTGTATAATTAGTTTGTATTTGTATTCTGTACCATGTATCTGGCGACCCAAGATTGTTGATGTATACCTATTTTTTGGGGCGTCACAGTTGGTATCAAAGCTTCGGGATATGGTCGCTGGTGGAGATATGAGTCTAGAACTAGGAGGGGAGAGACGAGTAATATACTTCGCTAGTGTGTGACTTACCTAAGCTGAAATTTTTACTTGATAAGTTGACAATTTGTGATATGTCAATTATCCTTTGTTTTGAAGATATAATCTAGAATGATATCTGAAATACAGGAGATGAGCAATGGAAAAATCATGATATAGAGGATATACACGGGAAGGTACAATCCGAAAAGAAAGCAAGGTATTCTCATCTCTTCTAATACCAGGTACGTACATAAATTTCGAGGGCGAAATTTCATAAAGAGGGGAGATTGTGAGACCCCAAATTTTATGAAATAAAAGTATTCAATTTTTTTTATTTTGGTAAATAATTAAATTGATAAAAGTTTAAAGTTAAGGGTAATATGTGAAATTTTTTGCAAAGTAAGCATGTTGATACAAAATAATCTTTTTATCGGGGAATATCCATACGACGGTACAATCATTGGTGGAACCCACAATGTAATTATTGTCGGATTGAGAAAACGACAAAAATATTTTTATATAAATAACGGGAAGTTTTACCATTAAAACTGTTGAACTACTCTAAGAGTAGTAGTAAAAAACGATGTCTGGCGTGGTTGCATAGTAGCTACACGGTATTGATTATTAATGCCTACGTGATAAGTCACCAGTTTTGTTTTATTAGTATTATTAATGTAATAAAACAGAAAAGCTTTTTATATAAATAGAATACTTTTATAAAGTTATTCTATAAATAGAATATAATATATTCTATTGTGCATAATATTTTGCATAGTAAAATCTTTTTATATAAAGCAGAATACTTTTATAAAGTTATTCTATAAATATAATATATTATATTTTATTATGCATAGTGTTGCATAGTGCCTGTATAGTGTTTTGCATAGTAAAATCTTTTTATATAAAACATAATACTTTTATAAAGTTATTCATTTTATTAGATTATAAATAGAATATATTATATTTCATTTAAAAGATTTTGCTTTAAATATGGACCGTCCGATTAAAAGTAAAAATCTGGACCATTCATGAATTAGTTACTATTCAATTCATTCTTCTATAAATAGAAGCTGATTCCTTCATTATTGCTTACGAATTCACTGAAACTCTAAAGAGAGAAACTATAGAGAGAGTTCTTCTTCTATAATCTTGAGCGTATTTCTTTAGAGTTTAAGAAAGCTTTGAGCGTAGTACAAGTTTTCTTCGAGTGTATCCTCGCCCTATCAGTCGAAATACTCTTCTTTCAAAGGTAAGGGATATTATTTGTTGTACTCCTAAGGGGTATTATTTCTTTTGTATTCATGAAGAGAACTTTTGTTATTCCATTCTTTATTATTCTGTTGAAATAACATGTATACGCGGACTACCCTATACTTGGTGAAATTCATCTGTTATTCCATTCTTTATTATTATGTTGGAATAACCTATTAATGCGAAGTACCGCATACATGGTGAAATTCTTCTATTATTACGTTTTTTTATTATTACGCCGGAATATCCGCCGATGCATCTTACGCTTGACTGGTTCCATTATTTATTATTGTTGAAATATCTCGCTACTGCATTAGTTTACGCCGAACTTTGGTAAAATCTTTATTATTACGTCAGAGGATATCTCAGTATGTGCGTTTTTGTTGGACTGGTTCCATCTTTATTATTCATTGGAATATCCTGCATGCATGCATTTTACGCCGGACTGGTTAAAATCTTTATTATTACGTTGGAATATTCATGCATGCATTTTTTACGGACACAGGTGCGTCTTTATTATTACATCGCTGAATATCATATGCATGCGTTTTACGCCGGGACCGGTTAAATCTTTATTATTCTGTTGGAATATCCTGTATGTGCATTTTAAGCCGGACCTGGTTCCGTCTTTATTATTCTGTTGGAATAACTTGTCTGTGCGGTCTATCGCAGGCCTGATGATTTCTTAATAAATAATCCACATCGTCCATGCACTACGGCCAAGGATAAATAATCCACATCATCCATGCACTACGGCCAAGGATATTCATAAGTATCACAACCACAAATTATCCATGCACTACGGGCCAAGGATATTCGTGTATTCATCAATGAGGACTTTTATCACATCATTTGTAACATTACAGTCATGATTACACCGAATAATCCCTGGTCATAATCATACCAAGTCCATCTATGCACTACAGGCCACAGATGACTTTCAACAAAATATAAATATGAGGATGATGACAATGATATAAGAATTCAATAAAACAAGTTCAAGAATTAATTTATTCATAAACTAATAACGTCCAAATTGTCAACATGATACTTTTTTGTAGAGTAAAATTTAAGAATGCTCAGAAGAATATTTCCACGAAAAGATACTAGATGAAGCGCAAATATCAAGGATAGTCCACCAATTTAATGGAGTATAGAAGTCAAAACTTTAACCAACTGAGTATAACAAAGAATGGAATAACAAAAGAAATCACCATGCATGCGGTTGCCAGACAGACAAAGTTATTCAACCTGAATAATAAATAACGGAACGTGTCAAAGCGTAATACGCGACCGGATGAGGATATTCCAACAGTAATAATAAAGAATGGAATAACAACAGAAATCACCATGCATGCGGTACTTCAGCATAGGCAAGGCTATTCCAGCGAGAATAATAAATAACGGAATCAGTACGGCGTAAACGCATGCAGACGAGGATAATCCAATGAGAATAATAAAGACGGACTGTGCATGAGCAGGATATTCTAACGAGAATAATAAAGGCGGAACTAGGTCCCACGTAAAACGCATGCATGCAGGATGTTCCAATGAATAATAAAGAATGAAATAACAACAAAAATCACCAAGTATAGGGTAGAATAGCAGATATAAAAGTTATTCCAATGAATAATAAAGAATGGAATAACATAAGTTCTCTCTTCATGAATAAAAAAAATAATACCCCTTACGAAAGTACAACAAATAATACCCTTTACCTTAGAATAAACCGGATATAGGAGTAGTGAAGTAGAAAAGAATACTTTTCTTCTTTCTCTCTATAGTTTCTCTCTCTAGAGTTTCAGTGAATTCGTAAGAAATAATGAAGGAATAAGCTTCTATTTATAGGAGATGGACTGAATACTAACCAATCCATGAACGGTCCAAATTGATTTACTTTTAAACGGACGGTCCAGATTGGTTTACAATAAAATATAATATATTCTATTTATAATCTAATAAAATGAATAACTTTATAAAAGTATTTACATTTTATATAAAAAGATTTTACTATACAAACACTATCGCAGTACACTATGCAAATACTATGCATAATAAAATATAATATATTCTAATTATTATCTAATAAAATGATAACTTTATAAAAGTATTACATTTTATATAAAAATATTTTACTATTAGCCTAATAAAGCGAATAACTTTATAAAAGTATCCTATTTTATATAAAAAACATTTACATTTTTTATTACATTAATAATACTAATAAAACAAAACTTCATCATCACTTACTTTGAAAAAATTTCAAATGTCACCCTTAACTTTAAACTTTTATCAATTTAACTATTCACCAAAATAGAAAAATTGAATACTTTTATTTCATAAAATTGGGGTCTCACAATCTCCCTCCTTATGAAATTTAGCCCTCGAAATTTCATCGACGACGTACACGGTATTTCGAAGAGATAAGAATACCTTGCTTTCTTTTCGGATTGTACCTTCCCGGTTATTTCTTCTGTATCATGATTTTCCCATTGCTCATCTCCTGTGTTTCATATATCATTCTAGAATATACTTCAAAACAAGGTAAGTCACACAATAGCAAAGTATATTACTCGTCTCTCCCCTCCTAGTTCTAGACTCATATCTCTGCCAACGACCATATCCCTAAGCTCTGATACCAAATGTGACGCCCCCAAAATAGGTATACATCACCCATCTTGAGTCGCCAGAAAATACACTATAAAAATCATTTACAACTTCATGTATACAACTGTCGTGCAAAATACGACGACATGTATACTGTGAGTTTAAATACAAATACATATACCAATTCTGACTCATGTCACAATTGCACCTTACATAAAGGTACAGTAAAAAACTGTATTAGAAATTAAAATCTTTGGAAAGTGCTCAAGGAAACCTTCGTACATAAGAGGCCATGAATTTAAGTTATGATAGATATCATATGTCCAGAGAATTATCCTTGGTTGACCCAATAGACCCCAAATAAAAACGAGAAGATTACTATCATGTTCCTTCCAATGGTGAGTCTTCTCTTGACATATAACTATCACCACTGTCTCTGTGACACCCCCAAATCTGGTACTTCCATTTCCACAGGATTTGGTGTTCACTGTACAAGCATCATCTAGCTATCTACCTATAAATAAATGCAAACCATGCAATAGAAAGAAATAATAATAAAATCTCTCCCCTTATGGGGTTACATCAACTGAATAATAAATAAATCCCAGGTTACTCTAACCTTAAATCATCTGTACGGAAAACATAATCAAATAAGTCTTAAGTAACATCAAGTCTAACTATCATTATATAATCACATAAATAATCAATCTTCATTACTTGCTAAGCTTGCCCTTGCCCTTACTAGTGGAAGGTTCGTCTGCTCTTTCGTTCTTAACGACAATGTTATTATTACGCAAGAGTGAGCACGATTGCCTACAAGTATAACAATATAACAATGAATAATAAAATGCGAGAGAAATAATAACTTCTGATATAAAGCTCAACTTTTGAATCAAGAATGAATAACAATAATCAAAAGAAATTCTGAGGGTCATAAGACCTTGAACTATGTCCTAGGTTGTCAAGTGTTTATACTTGAAACCTTTAACAGTCATAAGACTATGGACTCTTCTTCGCATACTTAGGGGGATCAGCCCTTAGTACCCATCACATGCACAATATCTTAACGCTAAAGCATAAATAATCCCCTATACAGGGTTGTTCATCTCAGTTTGACATTCGAGTCCGCACCAAAGGAAGTTTTGTTTGGATAATTCATCAAGGGATTATAAAATTTAGAACGCTCATCAACTTTGGACTAGTCGAATCAATAAGGGTTCGCTAGTCTAACAAGGTTTAACAGTAAACGAATATTTAACTTGAATAACATCTCAAAAGGTATACAATAGAATAATTATTGTATAACAACATCATGCTTGAAGATTAATAAACTTTAATATACAAGATAGGCTTGATCAATAATAATGAGAACTTGCTCAATATCGAAAGATGAATTAATCAACTTATATAACGATAACAAGTAGGGTTAGGAAACTTGCCTCGTGCGTAGATTACACTTTAACTAAACTCGTTCTTTGATTTAAATCCTACATATCAATTACGTTCATAATACCAGTCAATTACACGTACTAAACATCATAAGTTATTCTTTGTCTAACTCGAATTCATGACTATACTTAGTCAATTACTACACTTATTGTCAAAAATTAAGACTTCACGAACAATAAGTTAACTATGCATTCAATCATTTAATTTACACGTAATTGTGTTATGGA
Organism: Panax ginseng; assembly: GCA_020205605.1. Taxonomy (NCBI): domain Eukaryota; kingdom Viridiplantae; phylum Streptophyta; class Magnoliopsida; order Apiales; family Araliaceae; genus Panax; species Panax ginseng. The sequence continues at coordinate 67,675,334 of CM035134.1, read as the reverse complement.
CATGTTAAGAATTTATTTTAACATCTCATTACAGGTCTAACAAGTCTTTATAATCATTAGACTAAGTTGTTATCACATTTCCATACTTGTACACTTTTAAAAACTCATTTCTGACCATTCTGCTAAGTGGTGCTGCGGTGCCACTTTTATACTATGTCTTGGCGCTTATTGGCGGTGGTGGCCTTCTTGGCGCGTGTGTGTCATTTGTCAGTGCGGTGGTGGCTACTGTATGAGTCTCGAGTTCGAGTTGCGTATGATGCGACACTCCAGATTCTGAATTTCCAGTTCGCGAAGAACACAGAATTCAGCGAAATAAACTCTACATGATCATTAATTTCACCAAATTAAACATACCCACAAGTTATAATTCATATATAATCATTACTCAACACTTATAGAGTGATTTTAACCCATTAAAACACATAATCATAGAATTAAAACATGAAATTTTCCACTGTTCCTGATGTTCTTGAAGTTCTGAACAAAAACATGGAATTTAATGCTACAGATTCGTTATAAAGCCAAATCCAGCCATTCAAGTTTCATTTTGTTCGTTTTAGCATGCATAATCATATAAGTGTGTGAATTTTGCAAAATAAATTATGTTTAACATATAAAAATCACGTATAAGGCCATATGGCCATATCACGTACTCTGTAAATTTTTGAAATAGCAAGCCATAATCATATGTTATAACAAGAAGAAATTGGAGATATGGAAACACCCAATATATATAAAACATGCTATACCATTCGAATCATTACATATATTCCTAACACCATATCCCAATTTACAAAAATTTACAGAACGTAAGAAAGCCAATTTTTATGAAACTTAAAAGACGTAAAATAAGAATTTGGGTTGAAGAGAATTACCCAAAGCGTAGATTAAATAAAATGACAATTCTCTCTACTTCAATCACAGAGTTTCTCCCAATATCTCTCAAAAATTTTCAAACTCTCACTTTGATTCCCTATGTTAAGCTCTCTAGACTTAGGCAAATAATGAAGAAGAAAGAAGAAGACGTATTGTTAATAAGGAGAAGAACTGACGTGCGTTGGTGGTCAGTTACCCAATCATGGGTAACTGCCCTCAACTCCCCTTAGGGCCTCGTTTGGCTGACAAGAATAGGATTTAAAACCATTTAATTTAATAAAGCCTTATAATATAGTTTAAGTAATGTCACACTCCTTTATAAAATAAATCAATATCTTATTTAATTTATTTTAAATAAAATATAATAATTTCTCAATAATGCATATAGTCATATAATTAAAATTTTCATTTAATAATAATATCAAATTATTAAATCTCTAATTAATAATTAAATTAATTAAAATAACCTAGGCTTATTAAATATTTCTTTTAATTCGATAAGCTCACATAACTACATACATCGAATAATAAAATTCTCCATATTAATTTAATAAATGCAACGCATATAATTAAATTAATCTACCACAACTTCATCAATTAATAATTTAATATAATAATTAATTCATCGAAAAATATTTATTCAATCCAATAAATATTTAAAATTAATTACAAAATCTCGGTTGTCACATCTTTCCCCTCTTAATAGGATTCTGTCCTCAGAATCACAACTCAAACAATTCGTCCCGTTACATTCTCCCCCCCCCCCCCCTTACAAAGATCATGTCCCTAGAATCGCTTATAACAATCTAAGTAAACAAATGAGGATAATTTTTCATCATATTCTCTTCGAGTTCCCACGTAGCTTCTTCAGCGTTGTGGTTCCTCCAAATTACCTTAACAGAAGGTATTACTTTATTTCTCATAACTTGTTCTTTTCGGTCGACAATTTGAACAAGAATTTCTTCGTAAGACAAGTCTTTGTCGAAATGTAGGGGTTCATATTCAATCACGTGCTTGTAATCAGGTTTATAGGGGCGTAGGACTGAGACATGGAAAACGTTATGGACATTTTCTAGAGCTGGAGGTAAGGCTACCTCGTAAGCAACTTCTCCGACCCTTCTCAGAACTTCAAAGGGTCCAATGAATCTTGGGCTTAGTTTCCCTTTCTTTCCGAACCTGATCTTTCCTTTCAAGGAGAGACCTTTAAGAACACATAACTACCTGGTTCGAACTCAACATTCTTACGGTGTGGATCGGCGTATTTCTTCTGTCTGTCTTGGGCTACTATCATTCTTGTTCAGATCACTTTGACTATTTCTGATGTTTGTTGTACCAGTTCTGGTCCTAGTAATTATCTTTCGCCAACTTCATCCCAGTATAGCGGAGTTCTGCACGTTCTACCGTATAACGCTTCATAGGGTGGCATGCCAATACTAGCGTGGTAACTGTTGTTGTAGCCGAACTCTACGAGCGGTAGATGGTCATCCCAATTTCCTTTAAAGTCCATTATACAAGCTCTTAACATATCTTCCAATGTCTGAATTCTTCTCTCACTCTGTCCATCTGTCTGAGGGTGATATGTTGTACTCATTCGCAACTGTGTACCCATGCATTCCTGTAGACGTTTCCAGAAGTTCGACGTAAAGCGTGGATCTCTATTAGAAATAATTGACACCGAAACTCCGTGCCTTGAAATAATCTCTTTCACATATAACCTTGCCAACTGATCTATGTTGAATCTGATTTTGATCGGAAGGAAGTATGCGGATTTTGTCAATCGGTCAACAATAACCCATACTGCGTCGTAGCCTTTCTGAGTTGTCGGTAGGCCAACCACGAAATCCATTGTAATATGTTCCAATTTCCACTCTGGAATCTCTAAAGGTTGTAGTAACCCACTCGGCCTCTGATGTTCTGCTTTCACTTTCTGACATGTCAGGCACTTAGCAACACATTTTGCAACCTTTCGTTTCAAATTTGGCCACCAAAAATGTTGTCGAAGATCTTGATACATCTTGGTACTACCCGGGTGAATCAAATATCGTGAGTTATGAGCCTTGCTCAAAATTTCTTCCTTGATCTCTGGTACTGGTGGTACCCAAATTCTGCTATCAAATCTTAGTAGTCCTTCACTGTCTATTTTGAATATCGGTTCAGTCCCTTCAAATATCTTCTTCTTCACCTTCTCACATTCTTCGTCCTGAAGTTGAGCCTCCTTAACTTTATCCAGTAAAGTTGTACCAGCTTGCATCTGGAACAGCTTCTCCTCAATCTCCATAGGATACTTCACTTCCAATTCTAGCTTTTCCATTGCTAAAATTATCTCCCCCTGAGCGATCAACATCATCAATTTCTCCCGGCCTTTTCTACTTAGGGCGTCGGCCACCACATTTGCCTTACCCGGATGGTAGAGAATCTCACAATCGTAACCACCTTCTTTGATGCATGTTCAAGTCTTTTTGTGTAAAAATATATTTCAGACTCTTGTGGTCTGTATATATTTCACACTTCTCCCCAAAGAGATAGTGCCTCCAGATTTTTAAACCAAAACCACTTTGCAATTTAACTCCAAGTCATGGGTGGATACCCTTCTCATAATCCTTCATGGGTTGTTGTGACGCCAGTCGAATGACTACGCCATTACGCATAAGGACACAGCCAAGTCCTTTATGCGATGCATGACTATAAACCACAAAATTTCCCGTGTCATCTGGAAGAGATAACACAGGTGCTGAACTCAACCTCCTCTTTAATTCTTGAAAACTTTCCTCACAATCCTCCGTCCAAACAAATTTCACCGATTTCCTAGTCAAATTCGTCAATGGAGTTGCGATCTTGGAAAAATCTGAATGAATCTTTACGTAATAACCGCCAATCCAAGAAAACTTCTTACTTGACACGGCGTCTTAATTTGGTCCCAATTAATCACAAGCCCGACTTTGGAGGATCCAATCAAATTACATCTCTATCAATCACATGTCCAATAAATTGTACTCTTTCAATCCAAAATTCACATTTTGAAAACTTAGCATACAACTTTTCTCTTCTCAATGTCTCTAATGTCAACCTCAAATGTTCTTCGTGTTCTTCCTTGGTTTTTGAATATACCAAAATGTCATCTATAAATACCACTACGAATTTGTCCAAAAACGGCTTGAATACTCCATTCATTAATCCCATAAATGCTGCAGAAGCATTCGTTAGACCAAATAACATTACCAGAAATTTGTAGTGACCGTATCGTGTTCTAAACGCTATCTTTGGTACATCCTCTGGTCTCACCTTCAGTTGATGATAACCACTTCTCAAATCTATCTTTGAAAAATATCTTGCTCCCTTTAACTCATCGAACAAGTCGTTGATTCACGGTAATGGATACCTATTCTTAATCGTGACCTTATTGAGTTCTCTATAGTCTATGCAGAATTGCATTGCTCCATCCTTCTTCTTCACAAATAAAACCGGCGCTCCGAACGGTGATACGCTTGGTTGAATATACTTCTTATCCAGTAATTCTTGTAGTTGGACCATCAATTCTTTCATCTCTACCAGTGCCATTCGGTACAGTGCCTTTGATATTGGAGCCGTTCCTGGAGCCAAATCGATCACTTAATTCAACTCGCTTCTGTCGGAGGAAGTCCGCAAATCGTCGAAAATACGTCGCAAATCTCTCTCACTACTGGTATCTCATCTATTTTTGGATTCTCTTTTCGACTATCGACTATGTAAGCTAGATATCCTACACAACCTTGTCTAAACAATCTCCTGGCCTGCATCATCGTCAGACAACTCGCTTATCTTATCGACTTGCTACTATAAAACACAACCTTTGACGGAGTCATAAGGTTAATACACTTCTTCTGGCAGTCAATTACCGCCCCATAATTGGATAACCAATCCATACCCAAAATAACATCAAATTCTTCAAGTCAAATAGGGATAAGATCTACGTTCATGATATTACCCTTAATATCCACTCTACAGTTCTTGTGCACGTACTTAACAAGGATAATTTCTCTATTCGCAATTTCTATGTTCATGGGGTATTCTAACTCGTCTTTAAGTAACTCTAAGTTCTTAGCAAAGTCATGGGATATAAATGAACAAGTAGCACCCGAATCAAACAACACATAAGCATTAACTTTATTGATCGGAATGATACCTGACACCACATTGCGAGACGCATGCGCATCCTGCCTTTGTCATGTTGAATGTTACGGCGATTGATTCGGTTGGTTGCGATTGGTGTTACGATTGTCAGAGTGATTCCACTGGTATTTCCTCTGTTTCCTCCTGAACTCGTCCATCCCGATCCCTTCTTGGGACAATCTCTTGCAAGATGGTCCTTTGAGCCACATGTGAAGGAGGCACCCTTCTTTGGGTTCAGACAGTTTGGTGCTATATTGCCTTCCTGACCACAATTGTAGCACACTCGTTTCCCTTTTAAGCAAACTCCCAAATGAGTTTTTCCGTAGGTTGAGCATGCTTTAATCTTCTTCTTTTGCCCTCCTTGTTGACTTCCAGCTGATGAGTTATCCATCCACTTCCTCTTCTGATTGTGATTACCCCCAGTGCTATTTCCACCAGTCTTGTTATTACCTTCCTTCTCACTCTTCTTCTTCTGCTCCTGATTATACTATCTCCTATTATATTTTGAATTTTTGAGTAAGGTCAAGTTCTAGAGTTAGGTCTATGAGTTTTGTAACTTATCAAAGTGGAATCACTGGAAAGGAGTTGTAGTTTTTCGTGTGGACTAATTTTAGCAAAGGAGTCAAAAGCTGCAATTTATGAAAAAGCTATTGTCCATAATTTTAAAAGGGCTATTTTGGCCACTTAAATTGTGGGAAAAATTCTGACCTTTTAGGACATGGAAATATATGGTATAAAGTACCTCCCGTCCAAAAATGAGTTCATTCCGACTTAAAATGAAGAAGTTATGACCATTTCAATATTTAGGTTTTTACGACGAAAAACACTATAACCGGAGTTCTATAACTCCGATGACCATGAAATTTAAACTAGAAGCTCACGTAAACATGTGTAAGATTCTGCCAAGATTTGGGAATTTTTGGAATTAAACATGAGGTAGCTAATTTCTTAAGGAATTAATTACAAATTGATTTTTGAAAAATAGGAAATGAATTTTAAAAATTATGAGAAAAATATATGTTCAATATGGGACTATATTATGCTTAATGCCAGAAAAGAATAATTTTTGGGACTGATTTGGTATTTTTCATGAAAATAGTTTAGTTACGAACATATGAGTTAAATATGTTATGTGAAGTTGAAGAATTAGTAATTAGGATTTTAGGGCTTGAAAATCCTATATAAAGTATGTGCAGATTTTTGATGAGTAATTTGATTATTGGTGATGAAATCTTATGAGTATGGCATTTTTGAATGATTAAATGCATTATTTGGAAAAGTGTAAACAATTAAATGAAATTGTTTATAAGTTTAAGAAGTGATTAAAATATTGTTATAATATTAAAAATATTAGATTATGATTTTATTAAGTGATTAATAATGTTTGGATAAATTTAAAGTTTTTAATATTTATCCTTGAATTAGTTTGATTAATGCTTATAATATTGTCATCATCCTCATATTTATATTATGTTGAAAGTCATATGTGGCCTGTAGTGCATAAATGGACTTGGTATGATTATGACCAGGGATTATTCGGTATAATCATGATCGTAATGTTACAAATGATGTGGAAAAAGTCCTCATTGGCCCGTAGTGCATTGATGGACAGTTTTTGGTATGATTATGGCTATGGATTCTCTTCGGTCAAGGGTGCAAAGATGAATTATTTTATAGCATGATCAGGATCGTTAATGAAAACATGATTATCTTTGGCCCGTAGTGCATGGATAATTCGTGGTCGTGATACTAAAGAATATCCTTGGCCTGTAGTGCAGGGATGATTCGATGATGTGGATTAATTATTGAGTTGAGTCTCAGCAATGAAATATTAATTCATGGATGTAATAATAATGAATATCCTTGGCCGTAGTGCATGGATAATTCATGGATGTGATATTAACGAATATCCTTGGCCGTAGTGCAGGGGTGATTCGATGATGTGGATTACTTATTAAGCTGAGTCTCAGCATTATTGGTTTTATAGTTGAATATCTTTGGCCATAGTGTAAAGATGAATTTATTAGTGTGATTATGAGCAGGAATTGTGATTTGGTATAACCATGATTTTTGATGTTTCAGGTGAAGATAGGTGATGAAAATTATCTTCGTCCTGGGTGCGGAAAGGAATTCAGAATCACAATTATGATTATGAGTTATTCATATGATTATGGACAGGAATTGTTGATTGATGTTATAGGAATAAAACATTATTGGTGGACTTTTAACATGGAGAAGATAATAGACCTGATGGTCTATTTGACTCTTTTAATGGATTGCTCGTTCCGCTGCAACTATGGTTGAAAAGTTTTATCATTTACCATATGTTCTAAATCTCTAAGTTATTATTGATTAAAGCTATTAATAATGTAATTATCTTTAGTCATGATATTCTTTACTGGGCTAGTTGAGCTCACCCTTTTGCTTCATAATTCCTTTCAGGTAATAAGAGTGTAGCTGGGTCAAGCGGGGATAACAAGGGAATAGAATGGTGGTCTATAGATGTTGAGGTTCTACCTAAATAGTATAGAAATAATTTTATTGAGAACATTAGATAAGTGTCTCGTATTGTATATGTCATTTGATATTTAATTTTGGTGAACTAAATAGGGTGAGGTGAACCCAACTTTGGAAGGGTATTTTGCCACTATCATACAAGATGTCTAATGACATGCAACCTCATGTTATCATAAGATAGGGTTGTGCACATCCACTTGCTGAGTATATCTACGAGCACTACCTATATGATCTTGGAGTTTATTTGAAATATAATTTTCACTTGGAGACAGTGGAGATAGTTATATGCCAAGAGAAGACTCGTCATTGGAAAGAAGATGATAGTAATCTTCTAGTTTTTCTTTCGGGTCTATTGGGTCAATCAAGGATAATTTTGTGGACATATGATATCTATCATAACCTAGACGCATGGCCTCTCATGTACGAAGGTTTTATTGAGCACTTCCCAAAGATTTTAATTCCTAAAACGGTTTTTGACTATACTTTTATGTAAAGTACCATTGTAAGGTTGTGGTCGAGGCACCATGAGAGTTACATACATTTGTATTAAAACTCACAGTTAACTATTTTCGTATTCTATACGACAGTTCAACAGTTGTATAAATGAAGGTTGTGTTTGATTTTTATGGTGTGATATCTGGCGACTCAGGATGGCATCCAAAAATGTTGAGATAAGCAATGAAGCACATGAGACTGTTGAGTCACCAATGAAAAATACCCAGGCTAATGTGCAATAGGAAGACAATAATCCTCATGTAAACAATAACACCGATGAAATGGTGAACGATGAGATGTTCAGAGGCTTTATGCAATTCATGCAACATCGGGTAAGAAAGACTCCAATTCAAAATGCAGGTGGAAACAATGGCAACCCATGGTTGGTCACCGCTAAACAGTTCAAGGAGCTTGGACCATCGGAGTTTTTGGGAAAGCCAGATCCACTTAAGGCAGAGACGTGGATAAAATAGATCACCAAGATATTTGATGTCTTGGAATGCTCAGAGGAGCAAAAGGTTCCATTCGCCACCTTTATGTTACGTGAAGAAGCGGATCATTGGTGGGAATCTATAAAACTTACCCAGCCTGACACACTCAAGATATCTTGGGAGAAGTTCCGAGAATTGTTCAACGACAAGTACTTTCCTGAAAGTATTCGTCACATGAAGGAGGTAGAATTCATCAAGCTAGAGCAAAACAATATGACCGTGTCGCAGTACGAGGCTAAGTTTACGGAGTTATCCTGGTTTGCATCCCATTTGGTCGATAATGAGGAGAGAATGACGCGAATGTTTCTACGAGGTTTGAAACCCGAAATACGTCAATACCTCATTTCTCATAAACTTTGTTTATATTCAGATGCTGTGAATAGGGCTCAGTTATTCGAGCGCAATAACGAGTCAGCACAACCAAAAGGAAACGATCAACATCATGATAATAATCGTACCAGTTGCAACGGTCATCGGAACAATGATAACCATCGTGGGGTAAATTATCATGCCAAGAATGGTAACCACTTCGGTGGTAATCATGGCCAAGATAATAGAAGTGGAAATTTTAAGAAGAGAAGGTTCAATAATGATGGAAAGACAGTAGCACCAACACCCGTTTCAAAGGAAGAAGAACGACCACCGGTCGTATGTTTCAAATGCGGACAAGAGGGACACATCCGTCCAAACTGTATGCAACAATCTAAAGCATGTTTTAATTGTGGAAGAGAAGGTCACCTAGCTCGATTTTGTCGTATGGTGAAGTCAAGTCCAGCTGGGATAGTGATGCCAAAGGATGTCCCAGACAAGCCAAAGTCGGTAGTTTAAGAGAGAGATTTTTTTTTTCGTGACGAGAAACCTGAACAAAATTATCATGGGTAAGTTAATCATAAACTCTTGCAAAGTCTATACCGTGTTAGATACCGGTTCTACTCACTCTTTTATTTCACCTAGTTGTGTTCAATGTTTGAAGTTAACTCCGAAGAAGTTAAACTTTGATATATTTGTTTAAACTCAGTTGGGAGAAACATTCGTTACCTTCACTATTTATAAATCTTGTTCAAATCAACACTTTCACGTTACCTGTCGATCTTATCTCTTTGAAAATACTTACCTTTGATGTGATTTTTGGAAATGATTGGTTAACTACTCATCATGCTTTTCGTAAGGTTGTTAGCTTTCATACTCCTAACCAACCTTGTTATGCGAATTCAAAGTAACCAAACCACTAAAGTCAATCATTGTCATATCAAGCCATAAGTAAAGGCCCCGATCCTTTCGTTGTTGACTTCCTTGTGTGGAATGCACCGAAGCCAAACTTTTTGTAGGCGACGTCGTGAATGACAATGGCAAGTTGATAGATATCAATGTGACATGTTATCCAAGTCTTGGATGAGATTCAAAGTTGTGAATGATATTTCTATTGTTAATAAATTTCCTGACGTATTCTTGAAGACTTCTTAGCCTACCCCTAGAGCGTGAAATCGAATTTTGTATTGACCCCAGTACAAAACCTATTTCTAAAACCCTCAAATATTTCTTCACCTAAAATGAACGTAACATGCGCCAAAGACATTGGCTCGAGCTGTTGAAGATTACGATCGTACCATTTAATACCATAATAGGAAAAGTGAACATGGTAGCTAACGTGTTGAGTAGAAGATCGTATGCGGTTACAAGTGCGAATATACGAACCTACGTAAAGATAACGAATATACGAGTAGAATCGACTTTAGTCGATAAAGTTAAAGTCGTTCAAGCTACACACCCGGAGCTGATGAATGTGAAGAATGAAGAAGGTTCAAGAGGGCGTTATTCTAGAAGCAAGAATCAACGAAAAGAGGAAATCTCAACCCTCAATTTAATTGGCCCATTTGAAATCCTCGATCGAGTAGGAACTGTGACCTATAGACTCGTTTTACCGCCAAGTATGTCGCGTGTTCTTAATGTTTCTAACGTATCGATGTTACGTAAATATGTGGACGACCCAAACCACATTATTAATTTAAAATCGGATGAGATAGCGGATGATTTAACGTATGAGGAGATACGTGTTAAAATTTTGGATAAGAAGGATCATATTCGACGCTTAAAGGTTATACCTCAAGAGTTAGAATTTGAAGTGAAGTCAAGGTATCCTCACCAGTTCGGCATACCAGGTACGTACGTAAATTTCGAGGGCAAAATTTCATAAGGAGGGGAGATTGTGAGACCCCAGATTTTATGAATAAATATTTAATTTTCTCAAAATAATTTTTTGAATATTATGGTGTGGATTTGATATAATGTTTTAGTTGTGGGTAGTATTTATAAATTTTGCAAAGTATGCAAGTTGTCATATAATATTCGATTGGTCGGAGAATATTCGTTTTAAAAGGGAATATTCGTATAACGGCACAATTATTGGTGGACCCCGCAACGAAATTATTATCAGATTGAGAAAACGACAAAAATATTTTATGAAAATAATGGCGGAAGTTTTACCGTTAATACTGTTGAACTATTTGGTAGTAAAAGTACAGTAATACACGTGGTTGCATACTAGCACACGGTATTGATTATTGATGCTTATGTGATAAGTCACTCGGTTTTGTTTTATTAGTATTATTAATGTAATTAAACAAAAAAGTTTTTTATATAAAACAGAATACTTTTATAAAGTTATTCTATAAATAGAATATATTATATTCTATTGTGCATAGTATTTTGCATAGTAAAATCTTTTTATATAAAACAAAATACTTTCATAAAGTTATTCTATAAATAGAATATATTATATTTTATTATGCATAGTGTTGCATAGTACTGCGATAGTGTTTTACATAGTAAAATCTTTTTTATAAAAAATGAATACTTTTATAAAGTTATTCGTTTTATTAGATTATAAATAGAATATATTATATTTTATTTAAAAGATTTTGCTTTAAATATGGACCGTCCGATTAATAGTAAATCAATCTGGACCGTTCATGAGTTAGTTACTATGCAGTCCATTCTTTTATAAATAGAAGCTCATTCCTTCATTATTTCTTACGAATTCACTGAAACTCTAGAGAGATAAATTGTAGAGAGAAAGAAGAAAAGTATTCTGCTACTTCACTACTCATATATCTAGTACTTTTCTTCTTAAGGTAAGGGATATTATTTGTTCTACTCGTAAGGGGTATTATTTCTTTTGTATTCATAAAGAGAGCTTTTGTTATTCCCTTCTTTATTATTACATTGGAATACTTTTGTATACTGAAGGCTACCCTATACTTGGTGAAATTCTTACATTATTCCATTATTTATTATTACATTGGAATAACTCGTATATCTCTGATCTACCCTATACTTGGTGAAATTCTTACATTATTCCATTCTTTATTATTACATTAGAATATCATGTGCATATGCGTTTTCTATTTGGACTGAATTTAGATTATTTATTATTACGTTAAAATAACTTGTCTGTCGCGAATACCGCATGCATAGTGATTTACATTGTTATTACATTCTTTATTATTACATTTGGAACATCCTGTCGGTTCGAATTTCACCTGACCTAGTTCCGTTATTTATTATTCTGTTGAAATAACCTGTCTATGGGACGAACCGCATGCATGGTGATTTCTGTTGTTATTCCATTATTTATTATTCTATTGAAATATCCTGTCGGTGGGTATTACGCCTGACCTGGTTCCGTTATTTATTATTCTATTGGAATAACATGTCTATGCGAAGTACCGCATGCGTAGTGATTTCTTTTGTTATTCCATTATTTATTATATCAGTTGGTTAAAGTTTTACATTCTATACTCCGTGAAATTAGTGGAATATCCTTGATATTTGCGATTCATCTAGTATCTTTTCATGAAAATATTCTTCTGAGCATTCTTGAATTTTACTCTACAAAGAAGTATCATGTTGACAATTTGGAGGTTATTAGTTCCTGGATAATTTAATTCTTGAACTTGTTTTATAGAATTCTTATATCACTGTCATCATCCTCATGTTTATATTTTGTTGAAAGTCATCTGTGGCCTGTAGTGCCTAGACGGACTTGGTATGATTATGACCGAGGATTTATTCGGTATAATCATGTAGTAATGTTACAAATGATGTGGAAAAAGTCTTCATTGGCGCGTAGTGCATTGATGGGATGTTTTTGGTATGATTATGGCTATGGATTCTCTTGACCAAGGAGAAAAGATGAATTGTTTTATGGCATGATTAGGACCGTTGATGAAAAAATGATTATCTTTGGCCCGTAGTGCATGGATAATTTGTGGTTGTGATACTAATGAATATCCTTGGCCGTAGTGCAAGGATGATGTGGATTATTTATTAAGCTGAGTCCCAGCGATAAAAGTGATGAAAAACCTTTTAAATCATAAAAGATAGTAGATTTTATTCTCTACTTGACTCTTTTAATCGATTGCTTGTTCCATTGCTTGATTAAACTTGATGTCTATTGTATTTTATCGGTTTAACAACTTTGTTGAATACTAATGATAATTTATTACGCATTATCTTAGTCATAATATTTCTTCTTTGGGCTAGTTGAGCTCACCTCTCTTTCTTTATTCTCTTGAGGAAATGAAAGCGTAGTCGACACTAGTCGGGGAGCGGAGTGACGGTCTAGATGATAGTATTAGTAGTCCTCACTATTCTGTTAAATAGTGTGATAATAAATGTAATGAGGACTTATTTTGAGAGTGGATATCGTGATAATATTTGTATTAAAACTCACAGCTTTCTTGTTGTATAGTAAAGATTGTATTTGTATTCTGTACCATGTATTTGGCGACTCAGAATATGTGATGTATACATTAATAAAATAGAAAAGCTTTTTATATAAAATAAAATAATTTTATAAAGTTATTTTATAAATAGAATATATTATATTTTATTATGCATAGTATTGCATTGTGCCTACATAGTGTTTTGCATAGTAAAATCTTTTTATATAAAACCGAATACTTTTATAAAGTTATTTGTTTTATCAGATTATAAATAGAATATATTATATTTTACTTAAAAGATTTTGCTTTAAATATGGACCGTCCGATTAAAAGTAAATCAATCTGGACCGTTCATTAATTAGTTACTATGTAGTCCATTCTTCTATAAATAGAAGCTCATTCCTTCATTATTTCTTACGAATTCACTGAAACTCTAGAGAGAGAAACTATAGAGAGAATTCTTCTTCTATAATCTTGAGTATATTTCTTTAGAGTTTAAGAAAGCTTTGAGCGTAGTACAAGTTTTCTTCAAGTATATCCTCGCCCTACCAGTCGGAATACTCTTCTTTCAAAGGTAAGGGATATTATATGTTGTACCTTTAAGGGGTATTATTCTTCCATATTCATGAAGAGAACTTCTGTTATTCCATTCTTTATTATTACATTGGAATAACTCGTATCTGTGGACTACCCAATACTTGGTGAAATTCTTACATTATTCCATTCTTTATTATTATGTTGGAATAACTTTGTTTATCAATACCGCATACATGGTGAAATTCTTCTATTATTCCGTTCTTTATGATTACGCCGGAATATCCGTCGGTCGTATTACGTATTGACTTGACGGAGTTACATTCTTTATTATTCTATTGGAATAAGTTATGCATGCAATTTATCGCATGCATGGTGATTTCATTGTTATTCCATTCTTTATTATTACATTTGGAATATCACCGCCGGTGTGAATTTACTTTGACCTAGTTACATTCTTTATTATTACGTTGGAATAACACATGCATGCGATCTATCGCATGCATGGTGATTTCTGTTGTTATTCCATTCTTTATTATTACTCGTTTAATATCATCTGTTTGTGCGTTCATGGGACATGGTTCCATTATTTATTATTCTATTGGGAATAACTCATGCATGTGCGATCTATCGCACGCATGGTGAATCCTTTTGTTATTCCATTCTTTATTATTCTGTTGGAATAACCTGTCTATATGGATTACCACATGCATGGTGAACGATCCTTTGTATTTTATTCCTTATTAAATTGTGGAAATGATCTGTTTACGTGGATTATGATGAAAGTCATAATAAAAGCATTGGACTGATGAAAATCATGGGTATATAAAGTATTAGTAAGTGTTATAATGAGTTATGTTGATTATTATGTGAAAACATGAAAGTTTCTTAGAAATCACAAAGGGTTGAAAAATCAGATTTTGGTGAAAATGGAACATGAAATTCAATTGATCATATCTCCTATTATATTTCGAATTTTTGAGTGTGGTTAGGTTCTAAAGTTAGATCTATGAGTTTCCTAACTTATCCAAGTGGAATCACTAGAAAAGGTGTTGTATATTTTTGTGTGGACTGATTTTAGCAAAGCACGAAAAAGTGAAAAATTAGAAAATAGCTACTGCCAGAAATTTTAAAAGGGCATTTTTTGCCACTTAAGTTGTGAGAAAAATTCTGGCCTTTTGGGACATAAAAATATATGGTATAAAGTACCTCCTATCAAAAAATGAGCTCATTCTGACTTAAAATGAGCAAAGTTATGACCATTTCAATATTTAGGTTTTTTCGACAAAAAATGTTATAACCGGAGTTCTATAACTCCGATGACCATGAAATTTAAACTGGAAAATCACGTTAACATGTGTAAGATCCTGCCAAGATTTGGGAATTTTTGGAGTTAAACTTGAGGTAACTAATTTCTTAAGGAATTAATTAGAAAATGATTTTTGAAAAATAGTAAATGAATTTTAAAAAGTCCAAGAAAAATATATGTTCATTATGGGACTATATTCTGCTAAATCCCATAAAAGAAATTATTTTGGGAGTGATTTGGTATTTTCCATAAAAATAGTTTAGTTACGAACAAATGACTTAAATATGTTATGCGAAGTAACAAAGTTGGAAAATAGGATTTTATGGCTTGGAAATCCTATATAAGGTAATGCAGATTTTTGATGAGGGATTTAATCATTGGTGATGAAATCTTATGAGTATGGTATTTTTGAATGATTAAATGCATTATTTGGTAAAGTGTAAACAATTGAAATAAATTGTTTATAAGTTTGAGAAGTGATTAAAATATTGTTATGATATTAATAATATTAGATTATGAGTAGTGGTTAATATTTTGATAAATTTAAAGTCTTTAATATTTATCCTTGTTTTCGTTTGATTAATACTTATATCATTGCCATCATCCTCATGTATATAGTATGTTGAAAGTCATATGTGGCCTATAGTGCATAGATGGACTTGGTATGATTATGACAAGGGATTATTCTGTATAATCATGATCGTAATGTTACAAATGATGTGGAAAAAGTCCTCATTGGCCCGTAGTGCATTGATGGACAGTTTTTGGTATGATTATGGCTATGGATTCTCTTCGGTCAAGGGTGCAAAGATGAATTATTTTATAGCATGATCAAGATCGTTAATGAAAACATGATTATCTTTGGCCCGTAGTGCATGGATAATTCGTGGTCGTGATACTAAAGAATATCCTTGGCCTGTAGTGCAGGGATGATTCGATGATGTGGATTAATTATTGAGTTGAGTCTCAGCAATGAAATATTAATTCATGGATGTAATAATAATGAATATCCTTGGCCGTAGTGCATGGATAATTTATGGATGTGATATCAACGAATATCCTTGGCCGTAGTGCAGGGGTGATTCGATGATGTGGATTATTTATTAAGCTGAGTCTCAGCGATAAAATATTGATAATAACATTTTAATTCGTAAAAAATAGTAGATATCATGCTCTACTTGACTCTTCTAAAATACAGTTGTATGTCTTTGGCATATAGTGCAATGATGAATTGTTAATGAATATCTTTGGCCGTAGTGCAAAGATGAATTTATTAGTATGATTATGAGCAGAAATTGTGAGTTGGTATAACCATGATTTTTGATGTTTCAGGTGAAGATAGGTGATGAAAATTATCTTCGTCCTGGGTGCGAAAAGGAATTCAGAATCACAATTATGATTATGAGTTATTCATATGATTGTAGACAGGAATTGTTGATTGACGTTACAGGAATAAAACATTATTGGTGGACTTTTAACATGGAGAAGATAATAGACCTGATGGTCTATTTGACTCTTTTAATGGATTGCTCGTTCCGCTACAACTATGGTTGAAAAGTTTTATCATCTACCATATGTTCTAAATCTCTGATTTATTATTGATGAAAGCTATTGATAATGTAGTTATCTTTAGTCATGATATTCTTTACTGGGCTAGTTATGCTCACCCTTTTGCTTCACAATTCCTTTCAGGTAATAAGAGTGTAGTTGGGTCGAGCGGGGATAATAGGGGAATAGTGTGATGGTTAGAGACTGTAGAAGTTTCTCAATACATCATAAAATGACATAACATACAATATATAATTGTATTGAGGACCTAAGATGTGGGTGTCATATTTTATACGTCACTTAATAATTGATTTTGGTGAACAATAATAGGGTGATGAGAACCCGACTTTGGAAGCGTCAAAAGTGCACCTCATTAGAATGAACAAGATAGTAATCTTCTCGTTCTTCTTTGGGGTCTTAAAATATTTGCTGATGTATTTTATATGGCATTGTAATAATTTGAGTTTGGATACTGTCTATGAGACAATATTGTATTAAAACTCATAGTTAACTGTGGTCGTATTCTATACGACAGTTCAACAGTTGTATAAATAAAGTTTGTATTTGATTTTTATAGTGTGATATCTGGCGACTTAGAATGGGTGATGTATACCTATTTTGGGGGCGTCACAATTCCCTGGCTGAGATGTGAGACTTGAACTAGGAGGGGAGAGTCGGGTAATTCCTTCGCTAGTTTGACCTACCTAAGTTTATTTGATATTTAATTGGTCGGTCAGAGTATAGGGATGATATGTGATATGTCAATTAAACCTTATTTTGAAACTATGTTCTAGAATGATATTTGAAATACAGGAGATGAGAAATGGGAAAATCATGATAGAGAGGAAATAACCGGGAAGGTGCAATCCGAAAAGGAAGCAAGGTATTCTCATCTCTTCGAACTACCAGGTACGTAAATTTCGAGGGCGAAATTTCATAAGGAGGGGAGATTGTGAGACCTCAAAATTTATGAAATAAAAGTATTCAATTTTTCTATTTTGGTAAATTGATAAAAGTATAAAATAATCGGTGGTAAAATTTGCGTGGTTGCATAGTACTACATGGTATTGGTTATTGATGCTTACGTAGGAAATCAGTCAGTTATACTCAATTATTGCTACAGTAATTGCTACATCATATCTCTCATATTATTGATTCGGTTATTGTCACAGTATCATCTGCATTATATGATATATTATTCAATCAATAATTGAGACGACAAAGTTATTCATATTATTAAATTACAATATTTACAATGTCTAGAAGTTCTATATAGGAGAGGTTTGGTCACCTAATTGCGCGCCAATATGGAGAAATCCTTATTGGAAAGCCCCCTCTTTCCTGGGAACGACCTGATTATTAAATATTGTGAGTTATGATATTAATGATGAATATGTTCGTGTTGATTAAAGATGAATTTGATAGTTCCATTGTGTTGGGATTATTGGTGTTAGTTGAAATAGACATCTATTCCGATGATAATTGATGTCTGGGGGTTATATAGATAAATCGGGTAATTTATCAGATAAATGAGCAATTAATTACTACTAATTCACATGCTTATATAACTATTTGTTCACATATATGTACTATTGAGTCAGATTCACTTATTATTAGGGGAGTTGGTGCAAGATTGATAATACTTGCATGACTAAGTTAAAAATGGAGGTATAGATGGAGGTACTATACTGTAATTCTTATTTTCACATGATTATAACTATTAAATCACATGATTGAACTATTGATTCACATTATTTACTATTAGGGGAGGTGGTGAAAGTTTGATATTACTTGCAGGACTAAATTAAAAATGAAAGAAAAGTTGGAGTTATTGTATTGTAATATTTTGAGCCCCAAAATGTGCAATTATCGAAACTATATTTTCCTATAAATAGAAGCTCATTCTTCTTCATTTCTCACCAATTCACTAAAGCTATAGAGCAATTATTATAGAGAAATTATAGAGGGAGAAGCTATAGAGAGAAAGAAAAAGCGAAGTCTGCTACTTCACAATTCCAGTATCCAGTCTTCTTCCGATGTAAGGGATATTATTATTATTGTAAGGGGTTTTATTTCTTTCGTATTCATGAAGAGAGCTATTGTTATACCACTCCTTATTATTATGTTGGAATAACCTATCTATATGAAGTACTGCGTACATGATGAAATTCTTCTATTATTCCATTCCTTATTATTATGTTGGAATAACCTTTCTATGCAAAGTACCGCATACATGGTGAAATTCTTCTATTATTTCTTTCTTTATTATTCGCCGAATATCATCGTCTGCAGGCGCGTTACATGGGACCTAGTTCCATTATTTATTATTACGTTGGAATATCCCGCTTCGGTCATGTAATTTCATACGACTGGTTCCGTTCTTTATTATTACATTGGAATATCCTCTTTGGTGCGGATCACGCTTTGACTGGTTCCATTCTTTATTATTCATTGGGATAACTTTATGCATGCGGTCTCTATCGCATGCATGGTGAATCCTTCTGTTATTCTATTCTTTATTATTCTGTTGGAATAACCTGTCTATGTGGATTACCACATGCATGGTGAATGATCCTTTGTATTCATTCCTTATTAAATTGTGGAAATGATCTGATTATGATGAAAGTCATAATAAAAGCATTGGACAAAATGAAAAGCATGGGTATATGTAGTAATAGTAAGTGTTATGATAAGTTTATGTTGGTTATTATGTGAAAACATAAAAGTTTCTTAGAAATCACCAAGGGTTGAAAATCAGATTTTGGAGAAAATTGAACATGAAATTCAATTGACCATATCTCCTATTGTATTTCGAATTTTTGAGTGTGGTCAAGTTCTAGAGTTAGATCTATGAGTCTTATAACTTATCCAAGTGGAATCACTAGAAAAGGTGTTGTAGATTTTCGTGTGAACTGATTTTAGTAAAGGATGAAAAATCTGGAAATGCTTAAAAAGGTATTGTCCAGAATTTTAAAAGGGCATTTTTAGCCACTTAATTTATGAGAAAAATTTCGGCCTTTTGGAACATGAAAGTATATGGTATAAAGAACCTCCTGTCCAAAAATGAACTCATTCCGACTTAAAATGGGCAAGTTATGACCATTTCAATATTTAGGTTTTTCCGACGAAAAACACTATAACCGGAGTTCTATAACTCTGATGATCATGAAATTTAAACTGGAAGATCACGTTAACATGTGTAAGATCCTGCCAAGATTTGGGAATTTCTGGAATTAAACTTGAGGTAGCTAATTTCTTAAGGAATTAATTAGAAATTGATTTTTGAAAAATAGTAAATGAATTTTAAAAATTTTGAGAAAAATATATGTTCAATATGGGACTATATTCTGCTAAATCCCAGAAAAGAAATATTTTTGGAACTGATTTGATATTTTTCATGAAAATGATCTGGTTATGAGTAAATGAGTTAAATATGTTATGTGAAGTAACAAAGTTAGAAAATAGGATTTTATGGCTTGGGAATCCTATATAGGGTATATGCATATTTTTGATAATGGATTTGATCATTGGTGATGAAATATTATGAGTATGGCATTTTTGAATGATTAAATGCATTATGTGTTAAAGTGTAAACAATTGAAATAAATTGTTTATAAGTTTAAGAAGTGATTAAAATATTATTATAATATTAATAATATTAGATTATGAGTTTATTAAGTGGATGATAATATTTAGATAAAGTTAAAGTCTTTAATATTTATCCTTGTTTTCGTTTGATTAATGCTTATATCATTGTCATCATCCTCATGTTTATATGGTGATGAAAGATATCTTTGGCTTACGTGCAAAGATGGACTGTTGATTATTGAAAGTCATCTTTGGCTTACGTGCAGAGATGGACTTTGTATGATTATGACTAGGGATTATTCGGTATAATCATGACCGTAATGTTACAAATGATGTGGTAAAAGTCATCTTTGGCCCGTAGTGCATAGATGGACTTGGTATGATTATGACCAGGGATTATTCGGTATAATCATGACCATAATTGAAAACACGAATATCCTTGGCCGTAGTGCATGGATAATTCATGGTCGTGATACTATTAAGCTGAGTCTCAACATTATTGGTTTTACAGTTGTATATCTTTGGCCTGTAGTGCAAAGATGAACTGTTGGTTATTGGTTATTTCACCCATTCTTTTATCTCTTTAACTTGCGTTCAACATTTAAATTTGACTCCTGAGAGATTAGACTTTAACTTATCTGTTGAAAATCCGTTAGGAGAAACCTTCATTACTTGTGTATCCAAGTCTTGGATGAGAGTCACAGTTTTGAATGATAATTCTATTGTTAATAAATTTATTGACGTATTCTTGAAGACTTCTTGGCCTACCCCAGAACGTGAAATCGAATTTTGTACTGACCCCAGTACAAAACCCATTTCTTAAACCCTCAAATATTTTTTTCACCCAAAACAAACGTAACATGCGCCAAAGATGTTGGCTCGAGCTGTTAAAGATTACGATCGTACCATTTAATACCATCATGAAAATGCGAACGTGGTAGCTGACGCGTTGAGTAGAAGATCGTATGCGGTTACAAGTGTGAATATACGAACCCACGTAAAGATAACGAATATACGAGTAGAATTGACTTTAATCTATAAAGTTAAAGCCGCTCAAGCTAAATACTCAAAGCTGATGAATGTGAAAAAGAAGGTTCAAGAGGGCATTATTCTAGAAGCAAGAATCAATTAAGAGAGGAAATCTCAACCCTCGATTTAATTGGCCCATTTGAAATCCTCGATCGAGTAGGAACTATGGCTTATAGACTCGTTTTACCGCCAAGTATATCGCGTGTTCATAACGTTTTTCACGTATCGATGTTACGTAAATATGTGGATGACCCGAACCACATTATTGCTTTAGAATCGGACGAGATAGCGGATAATTAACGTATGAAGATGTACCTGTTAAAATCTTGGAATGTATTCAACACTCAAAGGTTATACCTCAAGAGTTAGAATCGGATGAAGTGTCCTCATCTGTTCAGCATACCAGGTACGTACATAAATTTTGAGGGCGAAATTTCATAAGGAGTGAAGATTTTAAAATCCAAAATTTTACGAATAAAGATTTAAATTTCTCGAATTTTTTTTAAAATATTATGGTGTGGATTTAATATAATGTTATAGTTGTGGGTAATATTTATAAATTTTGCAAAGTATGCAAGTTTTTATATTATATTCGATTGGTCGGGGAATATTCTTTGTGTTGGGGAATATCCGTACCACGGTACAATCATTGGTGAACCCCACAACGGAATTATTATCATATTGAGAAAATGACAAAAATATTTTATTGAAAATAACGGCGGAAGTTTTGCCATTAATACTGTTGAACTACTCGGTAGTAAAAGTATAGTAATACGCGTGCTTGCATAGTAGCACACGGTATTGATTATTGATGCTTACGTGAGAAGTCACTCAGTTATACTCAATTATTGCTACAGTCATTGCTGCATAATATCTCTCATATTATTGATTCAATTATTGTCACAGTATCATCTGCATAATATTTTATATATTATTAAATCAATAATTGAGATGACAAAGTTATTCATATTATTAAATTGCAATATTTACAATGTTTAGAAGTTCTGTCAAGGAGAGGTTTGGTCACCTAATTACGCGCCAATAGGGAGAAATCCTTATCGGAAAGCCCCTCTTTCCTGGGAATGACCTGGTTGTTAAATATTGTGAGTTATAATATTAATAATGAATAAGTTCGTGTTGATTAAAGATAAATTTGACAGTTCCATTGTGTTGGGATTATTGGTGTTAGTTGAAATCGACATCTATTTCGATGATAATTGATGTCTGGGGTTATATTGATAAATCGGGTAATTTATCGGATAAATGAGCAATTAATTGCTACTAATTCACATGCTTATATAACTATTTGTTCACATGTGTATACTATTGAGTCACATTCATTTACTATTAGGGGAGTTGGTGCAAGATTGATAATACTTGCATGACTAAGTTAAAGATACAGGTATAGATGGAGCTACTATACTGTAATTCATATTTTCACATGTCTAGAACTATTGATTCACATGATTTACTATTGATTCACATGATTTATTATTAGGGGAGGTGGTGCAAGATTGATAATACTTGCAGGACTAAATTGAAAATAAAAGAAATGTTTGAGGTATTGTACTATAATTTTTTGAGCCCCAAAATGTGCAATTATCGAAACTATGTTTTCCTAAAAATAGAAGCTCATTCTTCTTTCATTTCTCATTAATTCACTAAAGCTTTAGAGCCATTATTATAGAGAGAAATAAGAAGAGAAGTCTGCTACCTCATTATTCCAATATCCAGTTTTCTTTTGAGGTAAGGGTTATTTTTTTTTCATATTCATGAAGAGAACTTCTGTTATTCCATTCTTTATTATTCTGTTGGAATAACCTGTATATGGGGTCTACCCTATACTTGGTGAAATTCTTTTGTTATTCCATTATTTATTATTCTACTAGAATAACCTGTCTATGCGAAGTACCGCATACATGGTGATTTCTGTTGTTATTCCATTCTTTATTATTCTGTTAGAATATCACGCGGTCTTAATTTAAATTCGACTGGTTCCGTTCTTTATTATTATGTCGAATTTCATCGCATGCGTGCGTTTACTTGGGAATTCGGTTCCATTATTTATTATTTTTGAGAATATCATATGCGTAGGCGTGCTGGGACTGGTTCCATTATTTATTATTCTGTCGGAATATCCTGTCTGTGCCTTTACGCCGGAGCTGGTTTCATTATTTATTATTCTATTGGGAATAACCTATCTGTGCAGTTTATCGCACGCATGGTGAATCCTTCTGTTATTCCATTCTTTATTATTCTGTTGGAATAACCTACCTATGTGGATTACCACATGCATGGTGAATGATCCCTTATATTCATTTCTTATTAAATTATGGAAATGATCTGGTTACGTTGATTATGATGAGAGTCATAATAAAAGCATTGGAATGATGAAAATCATGGGTATATGAAGTATTAGTAAGTGTTATGATGAGTTATGTTGGTTATTATGTGAAAACATGAAAGTTTCTTAGAAATCACAAAGGGTTGAAAAATTAAATTTTGGTGAAAATGGAACATGAAATTCAATTGACCATATATCCTATTATATTTTGAATTTTTGAGTGTGGTCAAGTACTAGAGTTAGATCTATGAGTTTCCTAACTTATCCAAGCAGAATCACTGGTAAAGGTGTTGTAGATTTTTGTGTGGACTGATTTTAGCAAAGCACGAAAAAGTGAAAAATGGAAAAACAGCTACTGCCATAAATTTTAAAAGGGAATTTTCGGCCACTTAAATTGTGAGAAAACTTTTGGCCTTTTGGGACATGATAATATATGCTATAAAGTACCTCTTGTCCAAAAATGAGCTCATTCTGACTTAAAATAAGCAAGTTATGACCATTTCAATATTTAAGTTTTTCCGACGAAAAACGCTATAACCGGAGTTCTATAACTCTGATGACCATGAAATTTAAACTGGAAGATCACATTAACATGTGTAAGATCCTGCCAAGATTTGGGAATTTCTGGAGTTAAACTTGAGGTAGCTAATTTCTTAAGGATTTAATTAGAAATTAATTTTTGCAAAATAGTAAATGAATTTTAAAAATTCCAAAAAAAATTATATGTTCATTATGGGACTATATTCTGCTAAATCTCAGAAAAGAAATATTTTTGGGACTGATTTGGTATTTTTCATGAAAATGGTTTAGTTACGAACATATGAGTTAAATATGTTATACGAAGTAACAAAGTTGGAAAATAGGATTATATGGCTTGAGAATCCTATATAAGGTCTATGTAGATTTTTTACGAGGAATTTAATCATTGGTGATGAAATCTTACGAGTATGGCATTTTTGAATGATTAAATGCATTATTTGGTAAAGTGTAAACAATTAAAATAAATTGTTTATAAGTTTAAGAAGTGATTAAAATATTGTTATGATATTAATAATATCAGATTATGAGTGGTGGATAATATTTAGATAAATTTAAAGTCTTTAATATTTATCCTTGTTTTCGTTTGATTAATACTTATATCATGACCGTAATTAAAAACACGAATATCCTTGGCCCGTAGTGCATGGATAATTCGTGGTCGTGATACTATTAAGCTGAGTCTCAGCATTATTGGTTTTATAGTTGTATATCTTTGGCCTGTAGTGCAAAGATGGAATGTTGGTTATGTTAGAGTTTATGCCTTAGAGGCCAATTATTTGATATAATTGCTTAACGTTTTGATATTATATTTGATTGAATAAATATATGATTTTATTATGGTTTTATTTATTGCGTAATATAATTGTTAACATAATAAAATTCCTTAGAATAATGATACAAATTATATAGTTTCAAGTATGTGACTTGAACATGAGATTATATATTACCATTAGTATCAGTGTTCTTAAATGTCCCTAGTCGAGTATCATTATTGATGGGACAACAATTATGCATTGAGACTAGTATATGGATTGACTGATGACCAAATCTCATTGGTCATAAATATATGAGATATTAAGTCGATGCATAGGTACATGTTGAGAGAACGATGTCTTTGGGATGGACTCCACCATGAGAATTCTATATGGAGCATTATGCGAAGTGTCATTAGCAATTCTCATAGTGACAATGATGTAATGGTCCTCCGACCTGAAATCTCTATATTACTACACGAGAATTTATGTACTTTGATATCATCAAATGTCACCTTTAATAGGGTGGACTATAAAGGTGATTATTGGGTTCATCATTAATCGTGTGAGAAATATGAGTGATCTAGATGGAATTTAACCATCCTATATATTATGGGTGATATCCATAGGCCTCTTGATTGAGTAGGACTATGAAATGCATGGCCATGCTCAAATAGTGATTTGTTTCATATAGTCTACTCATTGATCAAGAAAACTCAGATTAAATTATGAAGAGTATGACACATTCCATGACTCGAGTTTAATCTAGGATATTAAGGTTAAAAGGATTAAATTACATTGAAATATTGGTCACGAAAAGGTTGCATCGAATCATCGATCTTATTATTACTTGGGTAGCAGTGATGCATTACTAGATGCCGCTCACTGTTTATAATTTTATAATATGATTTTAAAATTATTGCCAACGTAATAATAACCTATAGGTCACACACATAGAACGTTATTTAAAGGGAATTAATTTAAATTTTAAGGATTTAAATATATTAATATGATTAATAGTATTTAAATCACAATTTAAATTAAAAGGATAATTTGTATATATGTATATTAATTAAGTAAGACTTAATTAAGAGATATATATATATATATATATATATATATATATAAATTCGATTTTATGAAATTAGGTTTTGATTTGATTAATTTCTTTTAACTACTATATATATGATATATAGCGACTACTTAGGGTAATATATCATAATTGAAAAACCCTAGCCACTCTTAGAGAGAGACAGAGAGAAAAGCATTTGTAAGAAAATCCATTCCTTTTGGTGGCTAGTACCATAAGTCCTTCTTATTGCGAGAAGAATCGTTCGACGGTTAGATGCGGCGTTAAATGTGGAATCTAGTGAGAGAGCCTTAATCGGTTTGTATTGCGTTGGACATTCGAGGCGCAGTCGGTTTCAGATTCTCGTTTTACATATCTGGTATAATCTCTAAACCTCTGAATTAATTGATTTTTCGTATGGATCCTGTTTTAGGATTTCAGAAATTGCTTTAAAATTTTAATTTCCGCTGTGCGTTTCTGTGCCAAAGTCTAACAGTGGTATCAAAGCTACTTGCAAAAAGATTAATTCAGATTACGTGTTTTAATTGTATTCGATATATATGATATATGATGATGCATGTTTACCGATATAAAATTGAATATATGATATTTCGTTGTATGTGTATTCTGGTAATATATATGATGATACTGTTAATCGTATCTTTAATCGGTGGAATAACAATATAACTATTCTAATCGGATTAGAAGCATGAAGAATCATTTTAATATGATTAATCGAAACTGGAAGTATATGATAAATTCTGGGTGTACTGTTATTCGTTTTAATATGATTAAATCGAAACTGAAAATATATGATAAATTCTGGGTGTACTGTTATTTGTTTTAATATGATTAAATCGAAACTGAAAATATATGATAAATTCTGGGTGTACTGTTATTCGTTTTAATATGATTAAATCGAAACCGGAAATATATGATTTGTTATTATGGGTGTTTTGGTGGATTAAAATGTATGATTCTGAAACTGTTTCAGAGATTTGTATGGAAAAATTTTGCTATATAGAATGTAGTTCGAAATTTTTTTTCGGTATTGCCAAACCACTTCATTGACCGATCAACCGGACCACCACCTTGGGAGACCCCCTTGGACCCCCGTCAGTAAGCATGGATGGTTGTGTCCCTATATTTTATATATAGTTTTCTTTAATTATATATAAATTGTTATGTGCTTATTGTGATATGCATGGTGCACAGTTATGGCCTTTTGACCCATAGGTTAGTGGTTTTTGTTTTTGAAATACGGCTTGCATGTCGTGCCTTTCTATAAATTCTAATGTAATATTCTCTTCTCATCTAAATACCCTCGAATGTAACTCGAGGTTTCTTTATGTCATGTAATAATCTGTAATTGATGAAGATGTCAAGATGGAGAACACAATGGAAAGATGATGATGGAGAGGAGGCGCATGCTAGAGGAAGATCCAAGGAAGCTATTTATTTTAAGATCTTTTACCACCTTAGATTGACCTTCAATCTTTCATTAGCTTGAAAAGATGGACGGTGGATTGGGCCATAAGCGCATGACACATTTAATTTTGCACTTTATTTATACTTGTATGCGATATGATATGATTAATAATGTGCATGCTTAATAAGATTAAAATTGGTGAGATCTAAATTAATAAAATCCCTCATTAAATTATTAAGTCTAAATCAGATGCCTTCCAATGAATAACACTCATCAAGACCTTGATCAATAGATGTAGGTTTGCCAAAGCAAAGTACCCTATTTATCTAGGTAAGATGCGATAGGATAATTGTGATATCCAAACTATTAAAATCATTGGGCCTGACTTAACTAAGTTATCTCAATAGGATTGTGGACTTAGAGGCATAGAGTTTGGTTGGTACCATTAGATGGACTAGAAACAAATGTTGTTTACCAAACTATCCAGAGTTATATATGATATAATTGACAAATGGTTGTCTACCTAAATAATTATGTTTTTGAGAGAATAGCCAAAGCTAACTTAAGGCATAATGAAATATGGATCTTGGCTCACTAGAAAGATTTAATAGAAAATGCTTTCCTAATTAATGGTGAGGGCTATTAATTTGAATAAAATAGTGGGAGGTATATTTTGAATGTACTATTATCAATTATATAATATCAACTCTGTAATTTGACTTATTATTGTTGCACTTATAAATTGTAGATATCAAATGGCAAACAATAACAACACAAATAGTCTTTCATTACGATCAGTCCTTGAAAAGGACAAGCTAAGTGGAATTAATTTCCTTGACTGGCATAGGAACTTGAGGATTGTCCTCAAACAAGAGCGTAAGCTATATGTCCTTGATGGGCCCATTCCTGCAAAGACACCGGTATCATCGCACCACTGCAGCGAGCACAATGCTTACAAGAAGCATCAAGATGATGCTCTAGATGTGAGTTGTGTCATGCTAGCAACCATGAACGCTGAGCTTCGGAAGCAACATGAGTTGATGGATGCTTATGAGATGATCGAGCATCTCAAGAAATTGTTCGAAGGGCATGCTCGACAGAGAGGTATGATACAAGCAAGGCATTGTATCAACGCAAAATGGGTGAGCGTGATCCGGTTGGTTCACATGTCTTTGAAAATGATTGGGTATATTGAGTACCATGATAGGTTGGGTTTTCCAATCACTCGGGAAGCCCAAACCCGACCTTGTTTTGTAATCTTTGAACAATGACTACTCTCAATTTGTTATGAACTATCTTATGAATGAAATTGAGAAACCCCTTCTTCGAGTTGTTGAGCATGTTAAGAAGCTGCTGAGAACAACATGAAAAGGCGGACCCGCTCCCATAATGATGGTGCAAAAGGGGAATGCTAAGGGAAATTGGAAAGGCAAGAAGAAGATAGGATCTAAATCTTTTGCCAAACCCAATTCCAAAACCAAACCGGCTTTAAAACCTAAAGGTGGGGTGGCTAAAGAAGGTGAATGTCACTTCTGTGGAAAACACGGACCTTTGGAAAAGGAGGCTGTCATGCTTATCTGGAAGAAGTGAAGAAAAGAAAAGGAAGTACGACTTCGATTCGGTATATATGTTATAGAAGTCAACTTGTCTACTTCTACATCATGGGTATTGGATCTTTGGATGTGGTTCTCACATTTGTGTTAATGTGCGGGGACTCAGAAGGAGTAGAACTTTAAGCGAAAGGAGAGGTTGACCTACGAGTTGGAAATAGAGCAAAAGTCTTTTTGCCTTTGGTAGTAGGAACTTATCATTTATCTTTGCCCTTTGGGCTAGTTTTAGAATTAGAAGATTGTTATTTTGTGCTGCTATAAGCAAAAACATTATTTACATTTCTTGTTTGGACAAGAAAGGTTTTTCATTTATAATAAAGAACAATCATTGTTTGTTTTAGTTAAATGATATTTGTTATGGTGTTGCACAATTGTTTAACGGTCTCTATATTCTTGATTTAGAAATGCCTATCTATAACATAAATACAAAACAATTTAAATCAAATAATTCAAATCCGACATATCCCTGGCACTGTCGTTTAGGCCATATAAATGAGAAACGCATATCCAAACTCCATAAAGATGGGTTCTTGGATTCATTTGATTTTGAATCATATGAGAAATACGAGTCTTGTTTATTAGGAAAGATGACTAAAGCCCTTTTCTTTGGACACGATTGAGCAGGCTAGCGATGTATTGGGACTTATACATAGTGATGTATGTGGACCCATGAGTTCGTTAGCAAGAGGTAGGTTTTATTACTTCATTACATTTCTTGATGACTTTAGTAGATATGGATATGTGTATCTTATGAGACACAAATCCGAATCCTTTGAAAAGTTCAAGGAATTCAATAATGAAGTTCAAAACCAATTTGGCAAAAGCATAAAAGCCCTTGATCCGATCGAGGAGGTGAATACTTAAGCCAAGACTTTGATGACCTTCTAAAGGAGTGTGGTATTATATCACGACTCACTCCACGGAACACCGCAATGGAATGGTGTATCGAGAGGAGGAATCGAACCTTGTTGGACATGGTACGATCAATGATGAGTCATGCGCAGATCTTCCAATAAGCTTCGGGTCATGCCCTAGAGGCGGTGCATTCACACTTAGTAGTGTTCCTACAAAGGCGGTTGAAGACACCATATGAAATGTGGGGTGGGAAGCGTCCTAGTATGTCGTTCATGAAGATTTGGGGTTGCGAGGCATTCGTAAAACGTCCGAATTCGACAAGCTCGGACCCCAAATCGACAAATGTAATTTTGTGGGATACCCAAAGGAAACAAAAGGGTATTATTTCTACAAACCTTACGAGAACAAAGTGGTTGTTGCTCGAATGGTATTTTTCTAGAAAGAGAATTTGTCTCTAAAGGAAGCAAAGTGGGAGGAAAGTAGAACTCAAGAAATTCGAGAACCACAAAATATCATTGAACTGAGTTGGAACATGAGCGGGAACGTGATAACCCGAAAATTTCTAAAATCTTAAATGATTAGAATAAAGGTTAAAGAATAAAACCTAGATGAGAATTTGAGGATTTATTTAAAATTTTCAAGTAAAACCTATATGGTTTGCTATTCGAATGAGAATAGAGAAAATATGGGATTACAAAATTCCTAAACCCTAAAAATGAATTAATATGTACTTGGAGGAATATCAAGAATAAGGTATTACGATACCTGTAAATTCGATGTGAACTGAATAGTCTAAGAAATGTTATATAAGTACATATGGAAATTTTATTATTGGAGATAAGATTTCACAGGAAGAGATGCTATGTGCTATATATATATATATATATATATATATATTAGCAAGAGGAATGATGAATCAAGTTAATGATCAAGATAAAACTATGTTAGTAATTAACATAGCTTGAGTGTTGGCCTTGATTGGCAAATAAGAATTTAAATAAGTATAAAGTCGTTAGTTAAAACGATTAGTAATAAGAATGAAGTAATTTAAAACTCAAAATTTGAGTTAGAGATAGAATTTTGAAGCATGGACTGCTCGGTTGCGTCCAGAACGTCGAATTTAGTCAGAATGGACATTAAGCACAAAATGTGTAAAGGTTGACTTTTGGTCAAAGTCAACAGTTGACTTTTATGGAGAAAAGTCAAAATTAGTGTGAGAAGTGAAATATGTTATGATTATGTGAATTATGTATATGAGTAAGTAAATATACATTATATAATGGGAATACATTTATTTTGTATATATAAAAGTGAAGTAAGAATTAAGTTATGTAAGTTATATAACCTATATATATATATATTAGGTGTGATAATTAAATAACCTAATTGGTTATCGTTATTTAGTGGTCCTAATATTTTATTTTTATATTAGTGACCTAATTTAAGAGAATTGTGGAACATGTCACAATTTATTAAATTGTTTTATTGAATAGGTGAGTAAAGGAATATGAAGATTATGTGATGGTTTATATTTGTTTATTATATAAGCAAATAAAAGAAACTAATGTGATCCTAATTATAAATTAGGAATGAAAGATTTAATAACTTAAGGGTTATGAGATGAGAGAATTATGGTATTTAGAATATATACCAATTATGAGAGATTTATTTTATACATCTCAGTTAATTAATTTTATAGCCTAATTATAGCAAGTCTAATTAGGTTAAGATATTAAATGTACTTAAGTAAGAATTTTTATTTCATTTGAGTGCATGTAAACTCTAATTTAATGATAAGGGTAGAATGGAATAGAATTAGAAGTAATGGGCTATAATAATATCATAGCCCAATTAATTTATAGAGAGTCCAAGAGAAATATATTTAATGGACTAAGGAAGTTATATTATATAAGCAAGCCCAATTAATTAATTAAGTATGAGACTTGTAGATAATATGATTTAAGGGCGATTAAATTAATAATCTAGCCTAGCATATTATTTATGGGACAAGAATTATAAATGCCCAATCTAATTTGTAGAGGAAGCCTAATTTTATTTTTGTTAGTAAGTAATCAAGTAAAAGGGCTAGCTCAATGGAATTATTAAAGGCCCAATATAAGCCACTTGTGGGAGAATAATATATTAAAATAATATTAAGTTAAGAGATATATTTTTTTTATTTATCTCAAGTTATTAATTTTATAACTTAATTAAAACAAGTTTAGTTGGGTTATAGAATTTAATGTAATAAAGTGATGATTTAAATTCTAAATAATTATTATGGATACTATAATTAAATATTTAGGGTGAGTAAAATAGAAAAGAATTGGACTATGTATATATATTCATGGCCCAAAGGATTAAGTGTGAAAGCCCAAAAAGATGAATTGAATGGCCCAATTTATTAACCCAATTAATGATTGGGCATTGTGTTTTTAATAAAGCAATTTAATGAAAACAATTTTATTAAGCTAGCATGTAGCAATTCTAAGGCCACTTGGCCGGATTTTTTTTAAAAGAAAGAAGAGGAAATTTTGAATGAATTGAAGGCCAAATGGCCGGTTAAAAAGAAAAGAAAAGAAAAAGAGATTAGATGGAAAGAGAAGATAAGAATAAAGTAAGAGAAAGAGAAAAGAAAGAAAAGAAAGAAGAAAAAGAAGGAAGAGAAAGAGAGAGATCGGGAGAGCCATGGAAGATGGAGGAGAGGCTTCGGCAGCCCTTGAAGAGGGAAGGAGATGAAGAAAATCACCATGGAAGGAAGAAGAAGAAGAAGAGAAGCTCAGATATAAAAATATTTTTTCCTAAGTTTTATTCTTTTTTTTTGTAATTTGATGGAAGGGGGTTTTTGTTTTTGAAGTTCAAACCCTTAAGATCTATGTGTTTTCCATGGATTTATGTATGGATCCACCCATGATGGGTGTTAATTTGGTTTGAAACCAAAAGAAGAGAAAAATAAAATTTTTCTAGTTTAGAAACTCAAAATTTCTATATACTTTGAAATTTCACCATTTTAAATCTATGACTTTTTTTTGTGAACCGTCAAAGAGGGGTGTTAGATATATGTGTGTAGTGGTTAACCCTAGTGGTAGCCCTCAAAAATGTTGAGTTTTCATGGTGTAATAATTATTTAAGCCAAAACAGTCCCGTTTTTCTAACAAAAAATGGACAGTTTCGGGGCAGTCAATGTCAGGGGCAATTTCGTCCAGTTTTTGTGTTTTAAAATTCTGGGCTTTTGATATGTTGTAGTACTCTGTTTTAGCTTTCCATAGACTCCGGAACGGACTAATTCCGACTCCGGATGAGGTAGTTATGGCGTTCGGAAGGTGCGTAGTCAAAACTGTCCACCAATCCCGAACAGCCACCTTTGTGTAAATTTCTGGACTGATGTGTTATGATTTTGGAAAAATGTCGTGAGACAAAAGTTGTAGCCATTGAAGTTATCTTCGCGTGGGCTCAAGAATCGCTCAAAAATGTTTTAAAACGCGAGAGTTATGGCTGTTTTAGTGAGGCTGGGTAAAATATTTCGAAAATCAAAAGTGTCCAAAAATAGGAAAAATGCGATGTATGAAGTGAGACCCGTGAGCATGGCTTATGCAAGTTTGTAATGAAGTTTTGGGTCGGGTTTAAGGTGTTGTGATGTTTATGACATTTTAAAATGTTTAAACAAGTTTATTAA
The DNA here is from genome assembly GCA_020205605.1 of Panax ginseng. Lineage (NCBI taxonomy): Eukaryota > Viridiplantae > Streptophyta > Magnoliopsida > Apiales > Araliaceae > Panax > Panax ginseng. The sequence continues at coordinate 67,641,799 of CM035134.1, read as the reverse complement.
TTACGGTAAGGAAAACAATTGAAATAATTGTTTATTTATGTGATTAATGACTTAAGTTATTTTTATATGACTAATAGTATTGTAGTGAGGTATTATTAATAGTATTTGATTGGAATGTAATTAAAAGGTTGATAACCTTAGCGTAAAATATTATTGCATAATTAATAATATTCGACGGGAGATTTAATAAGAGATTTATGATATTTTTCAATGTAATTGTTGAAATTGATATTCAATGAAGTATATTATGTGTTTGGGCATATGATAGAGAAATAATAAGTCATAATAATCTAATAAAGTCTTATGGTAAGAAATTTGACTATAAGTAATATTTTATCTTGAGAAACTTTCTTTCGGGCAGGGCATTAAATAAAATAATAAAAATATAAAATAAATATAAATTACATATATATATATATATATATATATATATATATATATATATATATATAGTTGCCTATAAAAATTATTTTGTGGTGGAACAAAGAATGTAAAACCTTTGAAATATTGTATTAATTATAAAAATGATATTTTAAGGTTTTGATTGCTCAAAATGAAGTTTTGAAATTTGAGATTTACGTAATTGAAGCAAAAATGCGAATAATCGTAAAATGAAAAATAAAGCGAATGTGCTAGTGAGATAAAATGTTTATATATGAGGCAATAGTCGGTGTTGACTCATGAGCGGATTAAATCTGAAGTAAAATATTATTACATGATTAATAATATTAGAAGGTGATTACAATATTATTAAATGATTAATAATATTAGTAAAGGATTTAAATATTATTAAATGATTAATAATATTTGTAAATGATAAATATTCTATAAAAAGAATATTAGGCAAAAGTTTAAGATAATGGATAAGTGATAGTAATATTATTAAGGGATAATAATATTACTAATGAGTTAAAGAATTATTTAATGTTTAATTATGTGGCTAAATGTTAGCTAATTTATTATTTGAGTAATAGTGTTGTGGAATAAAATGTATTATGCTAATTGGAGGATCGATCTTATTAATGATAGGTCTTTTATAAGAGATTAAATTGATTGCTTAGCGGTAATCAACGGTACAGGCAAGTTCCTAAACTTGAACTTCTAATTATTGTGCAAGTTTCCTAACTCAACTTGAGTTGTTAATTCAAAGCATGTTAGTGGTTAATTATTGTTGATTATACCACGTCAATAAATTATTGATTCGCACATTGTGCATGTTGTATATGTTCATCAGGTATGAAAGGCTGATCACCTTCATTACCATATGTTTCAGTTAAACTTGTTCATGTTAATTGTTGACATCCATTATTATTGGTTCGATCATTCAATCGTTGAAAAAATTGATTCATGTTATTTCACAATTATTATATTGTTGAAAACTTGAAAGCTTATCCATTCTTTTCAATCATGATATATCTCCTTTGTATGTAAAACTTCTTTGGGCAAATTTGTTGCTCACCCTTGCTATATCATGATAAAATTTTGATTAAGATGAAGGCTTGAATAAGGACGAGAGGCAAAGACAAAGTGCAAAAGTTTCTTTATGTTATAGTTAAATTTATTAAATTTTCGATGAAAATAGTATTGTAAATCTTCTAAGATATTGAAGGTATGTATTAAGTTAAGGTTGTAGACCTTGGGGAATGATGTGTAAAAGTTTAATGTATAAACAATTTATGTTTATATCTTCCGAAATAGTGATAGAAATAGTATCTAGGATCCGTGGCGATTTGGGACCCGGATTCGGGATGCTACGAATCTTCGATTTGATGAAGCAATCAAAGAATTTGGCTTTATTAAAATGAAGATGAACCTTGTGTATATAAGAATGTTAGTGGGAGTCACATTGTATTCCTAGTATTATATGTTGATGACATATTAATTATTGGGAATGACATTCCTTCCTTACAGTTGTAAAAACATGGTTAGGAAAATGTTTCTCCATGAAAGATTTGGGCGATCTCGCCTACATTTTAGGTATCAAGATCTATAGAGATAGATCAAGAAAAATGCTCTACCTAAGTCAAAGTACATATATTGATAAAGTGTTGAAAGCAGTTCAAAGATGCAAGAGGCGAAAAGAGGAAACTTACCGTGACTCATGGTGTAAAGATCTCTAAGGCCCAATGTCCTAAATCACAAGATGATGAGGAGCGATGAGAAAGATCCCTTATGCTTGGCAATTGGATCTATCATGTATGCAATGATATGTACTCGTCCGGATGTCTCGTATGCTTTGAGCATGATGAGCGAGATACCAATCGAATCCGGTGAAGGTCATCAAGCGTGATAAGAATATCCTCAGTACACGAAAAGGACTAAGGATTCATTCTTGGTATATGGAGGTGAAGACGAACTAGCAAAGAAGGGTTACACGGATGTTAGTTTCAGACCGACAATGATGACTATAAGTCTCATCGGGTTTTGTGTTTTGCCTTAATGGTGGTGTTGTTATTTGGAAAAGTTCAAGCGAGAGCGATGGTGATTACTAGTGAGAGGTCGAGTATATTCTTTCTTAGTGCAAATGCAAGGAGGTCAGATGGATTAAAAAGTTCATCACTGAACTTGGTGTTGTTCCAACCATTGTTGATCTGGTTGCTCTATATACTGTGATAATAATGGAGCCATTGCACAGGCTAAGGAACCCAGATCTCACCAACGATCCAAGCATATACTTAGGCGGTACCATCTCATCCGTGAAATCATTGATAGAAGAGATGTACATATAGGAAGAGTGCCAACAGATGATAATGTTGCGAGATCCACTAACCAAGGCTTTGTCGCGTGAAGCACGACGGTCACACTAGTTCCATGGGTATTAGATACATGAGTGATTGGGTCTAGTGCAAGTGGGAGACTGTTAGAGTTTATGCCCTAAAGGCCAATTATTTGATATAATTGCTTAACGTTTTGATATTATATTTGATTGAATAAATATATGATTTTATTATGGTTTTATTTACTGCGTAATATAATTGTTAACATAATAAAATTCCTTAGAATAATGATACAAATTATATAGTTTCAAGTATGTGACTTGAACATGAGATTATATATTACCATTAGTATCGGTGTTCTTAAATGTCCCTAATCGAGTATCATTGTTGATGGGACAACAATGATGCATTGAGACTAGTATGTGGATCGTTGATGACCAAATCTCATTGGTCATAAATATATGAGATATTAAGTCAATGCATAGGTACATGTTAGAGAACGATGATATCTTTGGATGGACCCACCATGAGAATTCTATATGGAGCATTATGCAAAGTGTCATTAGCAATTCTCATAGTGACAATGATGTAATGGTCCTCCGACCTGAAATCGCTATATTACTACACGAGAATTTATGTACTTTGATATCATCAAATGTCACCTTTAATAGGGTGGACTATAAAGGTGATTATTGGGTTCATCATTAATCGTGTGAGAAATATGAGTGATCTAGATGGAATTTAACCATCCTATATATTATGGGTGATATCCAAAGGGCTCTTGATTGAGTAGGACTATGAAATGCATGGCCATGCTCAAATAGTGATTTGTTTCATATAGTCTACTCATTGATCAAGAAAACTCAAATTAAATTATGAAGAGTATGACACATTCCATGACTCGAGTTTAATCTAGGATATTAAGGTTAAAAGGATTAAATTACATTGAAACATTGGTCACGAAAAGGTTGCATAAAATCATCGATCTTATTATTACTTGGGTAGCAGTGATGCATTACTAGATGCCGCTCACTGTTTAAAATTTTATAATATGATTTTAAAATTATTGCCAACGTAATAATAACCTATAGGGTCACACATGTAACGTTATTTAAAAGGGAATTAATTTAAATTTTAAGGATTTAAATATATTAATATGATTAATAGTATTTAAATCATTTAATTTAAATTAAAAGGATAATTTGTATATATGTATATTAATTAAGTAAGACTTAATTAAGAGATATATATATATATAAATTTGGATTTTTATGAAATTAGGTTTTGATTTGATTAATTCCTTTAACTACTATATATATGATATATAGCGTACTACTTAGGTAATATATCATAATTGAAAAACCCTAGCCGCTCTTAGAGAGAGACTAGAGAGAAAGCAGTTTGAAAATCCATTCCTTTTGGTGGCTAGTACCACAAGTCCTTCTTATTGCAGAATCGTTCGACGGTTCGTGCGGCGTTCGTGTGGATACCGTAGAGACACAATCGGTTTGTATTGCGTTGGACATTCGAGGCGTAGTCGGTTTCAGATTCTCGTTTTTCATATCTGGTATAATCTCTAAACCTCTGAATTAATTGATTTTTGCATGGATCCTGTTTTTAGGGTTTCGTAAATTGCTTTTAAAATTTTAATTTCATTGTATGCGTTTCGTGCCAAGCCCAACAAGGTTATTGGTTTTTCTGATTGTATATCTTTGGCTCTGTAGTGCAAAAGATGAGCCTACCGGTTATTGGTTATAGAGTTGTATATCTTTGGCCATAGTGCAAAGATGAATTTATTAGTATGATTATGAGCAGGAATTGTGATTTGGTATAACCATGAATTTTGATGTTTCAAGTGAAGATAGGTGATGAAAATTATCTTCGTCCTGGGTGCGAAAATGAATTCAGAATCACAATTATGATTATGAGTTATTCATATGATTGTGGACATGAATTGTTGATTGATTTTACAGGGATAAAACATTATTGGTGGACCCCACAACGGAATTATTGTCGGATTGAGAAAACGACAAAAATATTTTTATGAAAATAACGGTGTTTTTACCGTAAAAACGGTTGAACTACTCGGTAGTAAAAGTACAGTAATACGCATGGTTGCGTAGTAGCACACGGTATTGATTATTAATGCTAACGTGATAAGTCACTCAGTTTTGTTTTATTAATTTTATTAATGTAATAAAACAGAAAAGCTTTTTATATAAAACAGAATACTTTTATAAAGTTATTCTATAAATAGAATATATTATATTCTATTATGCATAGTGTTGCATAGTGCCTGCATAGTTTTTTGCATAGTAAAATCTTTTTATATAAAACAGAATACTTTTATAAAGTTATTCGTTTTATTAGATTATAAATAGAATATATTATATTTTACTTAAACGATTTCGCTTTAAATATGGACCGTCCGATTAAAAGTAAATCAATCTGGACCGTTCATGAATTAGTTACTATGCAGTCCATTCTTCTATAAATAGAAGCTCATTCCTTCACTATTTCTTACGAATTCACTGAAACTCTAGAGAGAGAAACTATAGAGAGAATTCTTCTTCTATAATCTTGAGTATATTTCTTTAGAGTTTAAGAAAGCTTTGAGCGTAGTACAAGTTTTTTCTTGAATATATCCTCATACTACTACCAAATGGAATACCCTTCTTTCAAAGGTAAGGGATATTATTTGTTTTACCCGTAAGGGGTATTATTTCTTTTGTATTCATGAAGAGAACTTATGTTATTCCATTCTTTATTATTCATTTGAATAACTCAGATACGCTGGATTACCGTAGATACGGTGAATTCTGTTGTTATTTCATTCTTTATTATTACATTGGAATAACTTCGTGATATGCGGATTCTGAGTATACCGGTGAATTTGTTGTTATTCCATTTTTATTATTCTGTTGGAATAACTCAGATATCGCTGGATTACCAAGTATACATGGTGATTTCATTGTTATTCCATTCTTTATTATTTCGTTGGAATATCCTATCGGTTGCAAATTTTACTTTGACCAGTTCATCTTTACTATTACATTTGGAATATCCATCTGCATGTGTTTTTGGGACTGGTTCCGTCAGTATTATTCTCATTGGGAATAACACATGCATGCGGTCTCTATCGCATGCATGGTGAATCATACATTATTCCAATTCCTTTCGTAATAAGAGTGTAAATTTGGGTGGCGGGGATAACAAGGGAATAGAATGGTGGTCTAAAGTTGTTGAGGTTCTACCTAAATAGTATAGAAATAATTTTATTGAGAACATTAGATAAGTGTCTCGTATTGTATATGTCATTTGATATTTAATTTTGGTGAACTAAATAGGGTGAGGTGAACCCAACTTTGGAAGGTATTTTGCCACTATCATACAAGTTGTCTACTGACATACAACCTCATGTTATCATAAGATAGGGTTCTGCACATCCACTTGCTGAATATATCTACGAGCACTACCTATATGATCTTGGAGTTTATTTGAAATATAATTCTCACTTGGAGACAGTGGAGATAGTTATATGCCAAGAGAAGACTCGCCATTGGAAAGAAGATGATAGTAATCTTCTAGTTTTTCTTTCGGGTCTATTGGGTCAACCAAGGATAATTCTGTGGACATATGATATCTATCATAACCTAGACGCATGGCCTCTCATGTACGAAGGTTTCATTGAGCACTTCCCAAAGATTTTAATTCCTAAAACAGTTTTTGACTATACTTTTATGTAAAGTACCATTGTAAGGTTGTGGTCGAGGCACCATGAGAGTTACATACATTTGTATTAAAACTCATAGTTAACTATTTTCGTATTCTATACGACAATTCAACAGTTGTATAAATGAAGGTTGTGTTTGATTTTTATGGTGTGATATCTGGCGACTCAGGATGGCATCCGAAAATGTTGAGATAAGCAATGAAGCACATGAGACTGTTGAGTCACCAATGAAAAATACCCAGGGTAATGTGCAATAGGAAGACAATAATCCTCATGTAAACAATAACACCGATGAAATAGTGAACGATGAGATGTTCAGAGGCTTTATGCAATTCATGCAACATCGGGTAAGAAAGACTCCAGTTCAAAATGCAGGTGGAAACAATGGCAACCCACGGTTGGTCACCGCTAAACAGTTCAAGGAGCTGGGACCATCGGAGTTTTTGGGAAAGCCAGATCCACTTAAGGCAGAGACGTGGATAAAACAGATCACCAAGATATTTGATGTCTTGGAATGCTCAGAGGAGCAAAAGGTTCCATTCGCCACCTTTATGTTACGTGAAGAAGCGGATCATTGGTGGGAATCTATAAAACGTACCCAGCCTGACACACTCAAGATGTCTTAGGAGAAGTTCCAAGAATTGTTCAACGACAAGTACTTTTCTGAAAGTATTCGTCACATGAAGGAGGTAGAATTCATCAAGCTAGAGCAAAACAATATGACCGTGTCGCAGTACGAGGCTAAGTTTACGGAGTTATCCCGGTTTGCATCCCATTTGGTCGATAATGAGGAGAGAATGACGCGAATGTTTCTACGAGGTTTGAAACCCGAAATACGTCAATACCTCATTTCTCACAAACTTTGTTTATATTCAGATGCTGTGAATAAGGCTCAGTTATTGGAGCACAATAACGAGTCAGCACAACCAAAAGGCAACGATCAACAACACGATAATAATCGTCTGGTTTAATTCTGGCCATCTGAACAATGATAACCATCGTGGGGGAAATTATCATGCCAAGAATGGTAACCACTTCGGTGGTAATCATGGCCAAGATAATAGAAGTGGAAATTTTAAGAAGATAAGGTTCAATAATGATGGAAAGACAGTAGCACCAGCACCCGTTTCAAAGGAAGAAGAACGACCACGGTCGTATGTTTCAAATGCGGACAGGAGGGACACATCCGTCCAAACTGTACGCAACAATCCAAAGCATGTTTTAATTGCGGAATAGAGGGTCACCTAGCTCGATTTTATCGTATGGTGAAGTCAAGTCCAGCTGGGATAGTGATGCCAAAGGATGTCCCAGACAAGCCAAAGCCGGTAGTTTAAGAGAGAGAATTTTTTTTTCGTGACGAGGAACCTGAACAAAATTATCACGGGTAAGTTAATCATAAACTCTTGCGAAGTCTATACTGTGTTAGATACCGGTTCTACTCACTCTTTTATTTCACCTAGTTGTGTTCAATGTTTGAAGTTAACTCCGAAAAAGTTAGACTTTGATATATCTGTTTAAACTCAGTTGGGAGAAACCTTCGTTACCTTCACTATTTATAAATCTTGTTCAAATCAACACTTTCACGTTACCTGTCGATCTTATCTCTTTGAAAATACTTACCTTTGATGTGATTTTTGGAAACGATTGGTTAACTACTCATCATGCGAATTCAAAGTAACCAAACCACTAAAGTCAATCATTGTTATATCAAGCCATAAGTAAAGAGCCCCGATCCTTTCGTTGTTGACTTCCTTGTGTGGAATGCACCGAAGCCAAACTTTTTGTAGGCGACGTCGTGAATGACAATGGCAAGTTGATAGATATCAATGTGATATGTTATCCAAGTCTTGGATGAGATTCAAAGTTGTGAATGATATTTCATTTGTTAATAAATTTCCTGACGTATTCTTGAAGACTTCTTAGCCTACCCCTAGAGCGTGAAATCGAATTTTGTATTGACCCCAGTACAAAACCCATTTCTAAAACCCTCAAATATTTCTTCACCTAAAATGAACGTAACATGCGCCAAAGACGTTGGCTCGAGCTGTTGAAGATTACGATCGTACCATTTAATACTATCGTAGGAAAAATGAACATGGTAGCTAACGTGTTGAGTAGAAGATCGTATGTGGTTACAAGTGCGAATATACGAACCCACGTAAAGATAATGAATATACGAGTAGAATCGACTTTAATCGATAAAGTTAAAGCCCCTCAAGCTACACAACCGGAGCTGATGAATGTGAAGAATGAAGAAGGTTTAAGAGGGCGTTATTCTAGAAGCAAGAATCAATGAAGAGAGGAAATCTCAACCCTCAATTTAATTGGCCCATTTGAAATCCTCGATCGAGTAGGAACTATGACCTATAGACTCATTTTACCGCCAAGTATGTCGCGTGTTCATAATGTTTCTAACGTATCGATGTTACGTAAATATGTGGACGACCCAAACCACATTATTAATTTAAAATTGGACGAGATAGCAGATGATTTAACGTATGAGGAGATACGTGTTAAAATCTTTGATAAGAAAGATCATATTCGACGCTCAAAGGTTATACCTCAAGAGTTATAATTTGAAGTGAAGTCAAGGTATCCTCACCAGTTCGGCATACCAGGTACGTACGTAAATTTTGAGGGCGAAATTCCATAAGGAGGGGAGATTGTGAGACCCCAGATTTTATGAATAAATATTTAATTTTCTCAAAATAATTTTTTGAATATTATGGTGTGGATGTGATATAATGCTATAGTTGTGGGAAGTATTTATAAATTTTGCAAAGTATTCAAGTTGTCATATAATATTCGATTGGTCGGAGAATATTTGTTTTAACAGGGAATATTCGTACAACGGCACAATTATTGGTGAACCCCGCAACGGAATTATTATCGGATTGAGAAAACGACAAAAATATTTTATGAAAATAATGGCGAAAGTTTTACTGTTTATACTGTTAAACTACTTGGTAGTAAAAGTACAGTAATACACGTGGTTGCATAGTAGCACACGGTATTGATTATTGATGTTTATGTGATAAGTCACTCAGTTTTGTTTTATTAGTATTATTAATGTAATAAAACAGAAAAGCATTTTATATAAAACATAATACTTTTATAAAGTTATTCTATAAATAGAATATATTATATTCTATTATGCATAGTATTTTGCATAGTAAAATCTTTTTATATAAAATAAAATACTTTTATAAAGATATTCTATAAATAGAATATATTATATTTTATTATGCATAGTGTTGCATAGTGCATGCATAGTGTTTTGCACAGTAAAATCTTTTTATATAAAATAGAATACTTTTATAAAGTTATTCGCTTTATTAGATTATAAATAGAATATATTATATTTTATTTAAAAGATTTTGCTTTAAATATGGACCGTCCGATTAAAAGTAAATCAATCTGGACCGTTCATGAGTTAGTTACTATGCAGTCCATTCTTTTATAAATAGAAGCTCATTCCTTCATTATTTCCATTTAATTCTTTGAAATTCTAGAGAGATAAACTATAGAGAGAAAGAAGAAAAGTATTCTGCTACTTCACTACTCATATATCTAGTACTCTTCTTCTTAAGGTAATGGATATTATTTGTTCTACTCGTAAGGGGTATTATTTCTTTCGTATTCATAAAGAGAGCTTTTGTTATTCCCTTCTTTATTATTCTGTTGGAATAACCTGTATACGCGGGCTACCCTATACTTGGTGAAATTCTTCTGTTATTCCATTATTTATTATTCATTGGAATAACTCAGATATGCGATCTACCCTATACTTGGTGAAATTCTTTTGTTATTCCATTCTTTATTATTACATTGGAATATCCCGTGCATGCGCTTTTCTTTGGACACGGTTCCGTTATTTATTATTCTGTTGAAATAACCTGTCTATGTGAAGTACCGCATTCATGGTGATTTCTGTTGTTATTTCGTTCTTTATTATTACATTGGAACATTCGTCGGTGTGTAATTTCGCTTTGACACGGGTTACATTATTTATTATACATTGAAATAACTTTTCGTCTATGCAACGTCATAGAATGCATGGTTATTTCTATTGTTATTCCATTCTTTATTATTCTATTGAAATATCCTGTCGATGGGTATTACGCCTGACCTGGTTTCGTTATTTATTATTCTATTGGAATAACCTGTCTATGCGAAGTACCACATGCATGGTGATTTCTTTTGTTATTCCATTATTTATTATACTCATTTGGTTAAAGTTTTAAATTCTATACTCCATGAAATTAATGGAATATCCTTGATATTTGCGATTCATCTAGTATCTTTTCATGGAAATATTCTTCTGAGCATTCTTGAATTCTATTCTACAAAGAAGTATCTTGTTGACAATTTGGAGGTTATTAGTTCCTGGATAATTTAATTCTTGAACTTGTTTTATTGAATTCTTATATCATTGTCACCATCCTCATGTTTATATTTTGTTGAAAGTCATCTGTGGCCTGTAGTGCATAGATGGACTTGGTATGATTTTTGACTAGGGATTATTCGGTATAATCATGACTGTAATGTTACAAATGATGTGGAAAAAGTCTTCATTGGCCCGTAGTGCATTGATGGACAATTTTTGGTATGATTATGGCTATGGATTCTCTTCGGCCAAGGGAGAAAAGATGAATTGTTTTATGGCATGATTAGGACCGTTGATGAAAAAATGATTATCTTTGGCCTGTAGTGCATGGATAATTTATGGTTGTGATACTAATGAATATCTTTGGCCGTAGTGCAGGGATGATGTGGATTATTTATTGTCGAGTCCCAAATGATAAAAGTGATGAAAAACCTTTTAAATCATAAAAGATAGTAGATTTTATTCTCTACTTGACTCTTTTAATCAATTGCTTGTTCCGCTGCAGTTAAACTTGATGTCTATTGTATTTTATCAGTTTAACACTGTTGAATACTAATGATAATTTATTCTGCATTATCTTAGTCATAATATTTCGTCCTAGGCTAGTTGAGCTCACCCTCTCTTTCACTGTTCTCTTCAGGAAATGAAAACGTAGTCGGCACTAATCGGGGAACGGAGTGACGGTCCAAATGATAGTATTAGTAGTCCTCACTATTCTGTTAAATAGTGTGATAATAAATGTAATGAGGACTTATTTTGAGAGTGGATATTGTCTAGAAGATAATATTTGTATTAAAACTCACAACTTTCTTGTTGTATAGTAAAGATTGTATTTGTATTCCGTACCATGTATTTGGCGACTCAGAATAGGTGATGTATACACTAATAAAATAGAAAAGCTTTTTATATAAAATAAAATACTTTTATAAAGTTATTTTATAAATAGAATATATTATATTATATTATGCATAGTATTGCATAGTGCCTACATAGTGTTTTGCATAGTAAAATCTTTTTATATAAAACCGAATACTTTTATAAAGTTATTTGTTTTATCAGATTATAAATAGAATATATTATATTTTACTTAAAAGATTTTGCTTTAAATATGGAGCGTCCGATTAAAAGTAAATCAATCTGGACCGTTCATTAATTAGTTACTATGTAGTCCATTCTTCTATAAATAAAGCTCATTCCTTCATTATTTCTTACTTAATTTCATGAAACTCTAGAGAGAGAAACTATAGAGAGAATTCTTCTTCTATAATCTTGAGTATATTTCTTTAGAGTTTAAGAAAGCTTTGAGCGTAGTACAAGTTTTCTTCGAATATATCCTCGCCCTACCAGTCGAAATACCCTTCTTTCAAAGGTAAGGGATATTATTTGTTGTACCCGTAAGGGGTATTATTTCTTTTCTATTCATGAAGAGAACTTCTGTTATTCCATTCTTTATTATTCTGTTGGAATAACCTGTATATGCGGATTACCATATACCTAGTGAATTCTGTTGTTATTTCATTCTTTATTATTTTGTTGGAATAACCTGTATACGCGGATTACCGTATACCTGGTGAATTCTGTTGTTATTCCATTCTTTATTATTACATTGGAATAACTCAGTATCTGTGGATTACCGTATACCGGTGATTTCTGTTGTTATTCCATTCTTTATTATTACTGTTGGAATATCCCGTTTGGCAAATTTCTTTGACTGGTTCCGCTTTCTTTTACTATTCTATGGAATATCATATGTTCCGTGCGTTTTACGTGGGACTGGTTTAAATCTTTATTATTACTGTTGGGAATAACACATGCATGCGGTCTCTCTATCGCATGCATGGTAAATCCTACGTTATTCCATTCTTTATTATTCATTGGAATAACTTTGGCCGCCTACATGTGGATTACCACATGCATGGTGAATAATCCTTTGTATTTCATTCCTTATTAAATTATAGAAATGATCTGTTTACGTGGATTATGATGAAAGTAATATTAAAAGCATTGGACTAATGAAAATCATGGGTATATGTGGTATTAGTAAGTGTTATGATAAGTTATATTGGTTATTATGTGAAAACATGAAAGTTTCTTAGAAATCACAAAGGGTTAAAAAATTAGATTTATGATGAAAATGGAACATAAAATTCAATTGACCATATCTCCTATTATATTTTGAATTTTTGAGTGTGGTCAAGTTCTAGAGTTAGATCTATGAGTTTCCTAAATTATCCAAGTGGAATCACTGTAAAAGGTGTTGTAGATTTTCGTGTGGACTGAATTTAGGAAAGGAGTCAAAAGCTGTAAAAACTGAAAATAGCTACTGTCCAAATTTTAAAAGGGTTGTTTCGGCCACTTAATTTGTGAGAAATATTCTGGCCTTTTGGGACATGAAAGTATATGGTATAAAGTACCTCTTGTCCAAAAATGAGCTCATTCTGACTTAAAATGAGCAAGTTATGACCATTTCAATATTTATGTTTTTCAGATGAAAAATGCTATACCCAGAGTTCTATAACTCCGATGACCATGAAATTTAAATTGGAAGCTAACGTTAACATGTGTAAGATCCTGCCAAGATTTGGGAATTTCTGGAGTTAACCTTGAGGTAGCTAATTTCTTAAGGAATTAATTAGAAATTGATTTGTGAAAAATAGTAAATGAATTTTAAAAATTCCGAGAAAAATATATGTTCATTATCGGACTATATTTTGCTAAATCCCAGAAAAGAAATATTTTTGGGACTGATTTGGTATTTTTCATAAAAATAGTTTAGTTATGAACATATGAGTTAAATATGTTATGTGAAGTAACAAAGTTGAAAAATAGGATTTTATGCCTTGAAAATCCTATATAAGGTATGTACAGATTTTTGATGAGTAATTTGATCATTGGTGATGAAATCTTATGAGTATGACAATTTTGAATGATTAAATGCATTATTTGGAAAAGTGTAAATAATTAAATTAAATTATTTATAAGTTTAAGAAGTGATTAAAATATTTTTATAATATTAACAATAGTAGATTATGAGTTTATTAAATCATGGATAATATTTGGATAAATTTAAAGTCTTTAATATTTATCCATGATTTTGTTTGATTAATGCTTATAATATTGTCATCAACCTCATGTTTATATTATGTTGAAAGTAATATGTGGCCTGTAGTGCATAGATGAACTTGGTATGATTATGACCAGGGATTATTCGGTATAATCATGTCCGTAATGTTACAAATGATGTGGTAAAAGTCATTTTTGGCCCGTAGTGCATAGATGGACTTGGCGTGATTATGACCAGGGATTATTCGGTATAATCATGACCGTAATGTGACAAATGATGTGGATTGATGGATAGTATGATTATGGCTATGGATTCTCTTCAGCCAAGGGTACAAAGATGAATTGTTTTATGGCATGATCAGGACCGTTGATGAAAACATGATTATCTTTGGCCGTAGTGCATGGATAATTCGTGGTCGTGATACTAAAGAATATCCTTGACCTGTAGTGCAGGATGATTCGATGATGTGGATTAATTATTGAGCTGAGTCTCAGCAATGAGATATTAATTCATGGATGTGATAATAATGAATATCTTTGGCCGTAGCGCAAAGATGAATTAATTAGTATGATAATGAGCAGAAATTGTGATTTGGTATAACCATAATTTTTTATGTTTCAGGTGAAGATACGTGATGAAGATTATCTTCGTCCTGGGCAAAAAAAGGAATTCAGAATCACAATTATGATTATGAGTTATTCATATGATTGTGGACAAGAATTGTTGATTGATGTTACAGGGATAAAATATTATTGGTGGACTTTTAACATGGAGAAGATAATAGACCTGATGGTTTATTTGACTCTTTTTAATGGATTGCTCGTTCCCCTGCAACTATGGTTGAAAAGTTTTATCATCTACCATATGTTTTAAATCTCCGTTTTATTATTGAAAAAAGTTATTGATAATTTAATTATCTTTAGTTATAATATTCTTTACTAGGCTAGTTGTGCTCACCCTTTTGCTTCACAATTCCTTTCAGGTAATAAGAGTGCAGCTGGGTCGAGCGGGGATAACAGGGGAATAGAACGGTGGTCTATAACTATTGAGGTTCTCCCTAAATAGTATGGAAATAATTTTATTGAGAACTTAAGATAAGTGTGTCGTATTGTATACATCATTTGATATTTAATTTTGGAGAACCAAATAGGGTGAGGTGAACCCAACTTTGGAAGGGTGTTTTGTCACTATCATACAAGATG
Organism: Panax ginseng; assembly: GCA_020205605.1. NCBI lineage: Eukaryota > Viridiplantae > Streptophyta > Magnoliopsida > Apiales > Araliaceae > Panax > Panax ginseng. The sequence continues at coordinate 67,626,696 of CM035134.1, read as the reverse complement.
TCTAATGACATACAACCTCGTGTTATCATAAGACAAGGTTGTGCACATCCACTTGCTGAGTATATCTACGAGCACTACCTATATGATCTTGGAGTTTATTTGAAATATAATTTTCACTTAGAGACAGTGGAGATAGTTATATGTCAAGAGAAGACTCACCATTGGAAGGAACATGATAGTAATCTTCTCGTTTTTCTTTGGGGTCTATTGGGTTAACCAAGGATAATTCTCTGGACATATGATATCTATCATAACTTAGATTCATGGCTTCCTATGTACGAAGGTTTCCTTGAGCACTTTCCAAAGATTTTAATTTCTAGAACAGTTTTTGACTGTACCTTTATGTAAGGTGCAATTGTGACATGAGTCAGAGTTAGTATATGTATTTATATTTAAACTCACATTATACATGTCATCGTATTTTGCACGAAAGTTGTATAAATGAAGTTGTATTTGATTTTTATAGTGTATTTTCTGGCGACTCAAGATGGGTGATGTATACCTGTTTTGGGGGCGTCACATTTGGTATCTGAGCTTAGGGATATGGTCGCTGGCGGAGATATGAGTCTAGAACTAGGAGGGGAGAGACGAGTAATATACTTCGCTAGTGTGTGACTTACCTAAGCCAAAATTTTTACTTGATAAGTTGACAATTTGTGATATGTCAATTAACCTTTGTTTTGAAGATATATTCTAGAATGATATCTAAAATACAGGAGATGAGCAATGGAAAAAATCATGATATAGAGGATATAACCGGGAAGGTACAATCCGAAAAGAAAGTAAGGTATTTTCATCTCTTCGAATACCAGGTACGTACGTAAATTTTGAGGGCAAAATTTCATAAGGAGGGGAGATTGTGAGACATCAAATTTTATAAAATAAAAGTTTTCAATTTTTTTTTATTTTGGTAAATAGTTAAATTGATAAAAGTTTAAAGTTAAGGGTAATATATGAATTTTTTGGCAAAGTAAGCATGTTGATATAAAATATTCTTTTTGTCGGAGAATATCTGTACGAAGGTACAATCATTGGTGGACCCCACAACGTAATTATTGTCGGATTGAGAAAACGACAAAAATATTTTTATAAAAATAACGGCGGAAGTTTTACCGTTAAAACTGTTGAACTACTCGGTAGTAAAAAAAAACGATGTCTGGCGTGGTTGCATAGTAGCACACGGTAGTGATTATTAATGCTTACGTGATAAGTCACTCAGTTTTATTTTATTATTATTATTAATGTAATAAAACAAAAAAGCTTTTTATATAAAACAGAATACTTTTATAAAGTTATTCTATAAATAGAATATATTATATTCTATTGTGCATAGTGTTTTGCATAGTAAAATCTTTTTATATAAACAGAATACTTTTATAAAATCTATGAGTTTTATAGAATCTCCAAGTGGAATCACTGGAAAAGATGTTGTAGATTTTTGTGTGGACTGATTTTAGCAAAGGAGTCCAAAGTTGGAAATTACTAAAATGCTACTGTCCAGATTTTTAGAAAGGGCTGTTTCGGCCTGTGAGAAAAATTTCGGCCTTTTGGGACATGATAGTATATAGTATAAGGTAACTCCTGTCCAAAAATGAACTCATTCCGACTTAAAATGAGCAAGTTATGACCATTTTAATATTTAAATTTATCCGACGAAAAATGCTATAACCGGAGTTTCATAACTCCGATGACCATGAAATTTAAATTGGAAGCTCATGTTAACATGTGTAAGATCCTGCCAAGATATGGGATTTTTTGGAGTTAAACTTGAGGTAGCTAATTTCTTAAGGAATTAATTAGAAATTAATTTTTGAAAAATAGTACATGAATTTTAAAAATTCCAAGAAAAATATATGTTCATTATGGGACTATATTCTACTAAATCCCAGAAAAGAAATATTTTTGGGACTTATTTGGTATTTTTCATAAAAATAGTTTAGTTACGAACATATGAGTTAAATATGTTATGTGAAGTAACAAAGTTGGAAAATAGGATTTTATGGCTTGGAAATCCTATATAAGGTATATGCATATTTTGATGAGGATTTAATCATTGGTGATGAAATCTTATGAGTACCAGCATTTTTGAATGATTAAATGCATTATTTGGTAAAGTGTAAATAATTGAAATAAATTGTTTATAAGTTTAAGAAGTGATTAAAATATTGTTATGATATTAATAATATTAGATTATGAGTGGTTGATAATATTTGGATAAATTTAAAGTCTTTAATATTTATCCTTGTTTTTGTTTGATTAATACTTATATCATTGTCATCATCCTCATGTATTTATTATGTTGAAAGTCATTTGTGGCCTGTAGTGCATAGATGGACTTGGTATGATTATGACCAAGGATTATTCGGTATAATCGTGATCGTAATGTTACAAATGATGTGGAAAAAGTCCTCATTAGCCGTAGTGCATTGATGGACAGTTTTTGGTATGATTATGGCTATGGATTCTCTTCGACCAAAGGTGCAAAGATGAATTGTTTTATGGCATGATCAGGACCATTGATGAAAACATGATTATCTTTAGCCCGTAGTGCATGGATAATTCGTGATCGTGATACTAAAAGAATATCCTTGGCCTATATTACAGGGATGAATTGATGATGTTGATTAATTATTGAGTTGAGTCTCAACAATGAAATATTAATTCATGCATGTGATAATAATGAATATCTTTGGCCGTAGTGCATGGATAATTCATGGATGTGATATTAACGAATATCCTTGGTCGTATTGCAGGGGTGATTCAATGATGTGGATTATTTATTATGTTGAGTCTCAGTGATAAAATATTGATAATAAACTTTTTAATTCGTAGAAGATAGTAGATATCATGCTCTACTTGACTCTTCTAAAATACAGTTGTATGTCTTTGGCCTGTAGTGCAAAGATGAATTGTTAATGAATATCTTTGGTCGTAGTGCAAAGATGAATTTATTAGTATGATTATGAGCAGGGATTGTGATTTGGTATAACCATGATTTTTGATGTTTCAGGTGAAGATAGGTGATGAAAATTATCTTCGTCCTGGGTGCGAAAAGGAATTCAGAATCATAATTATGATTATGAGTTATTTAATGGAATAACAATAGCTCTCTTCATGAATACGAAAGAAATAATACCTTACGAGCACAACAAATAATATCCCTTACCTTTGAAAGAAGAGTATTTCGACTGATAGGGCGATGATACACTCGAAGAAAACTTGTACTACGCTCAAAGCTTTCTTAAACTCTAAAGAAATACGCTCAAGATTATAGAAGAAGAACTCTCTCTATAGTTTCTTTCTTTAGAGTTTCAGTGAATTCGTAAAAAATAATGAAGGAGTGAGCTTCTATTTATTGAAGAATGGACTTCATAATAACTAATTCATGAATGGTCCAGATTGATTTACTTTTAATCGGACGGTCCATATTTAAAACAAATCTTTTAAATAAAATATAATATATTCTATTTATAATCTAGTAAAACGAATAACTTTATAAAAGTATTCTGTTTTATATAAAAAGATTTTACTATGCAAAACACTATGCAACACTATGCATAATAAAATATAATATATTATATTTATAGAATAACTTTATAAAAGTATTCTGTTTTATATAAAATGATTTTACTATGCAAAACACTATGCACAATAGAATATAATATATTCTATTTATAGAATAACTTTATAAAAGTATTCTGTTTTATATAAAAAAAATTCTGTTTTATTACATTAATAATACTAATAATATAAAACTGAGTGACTTATCACGTAAGCATTAATAATCAATATCGTGTGCTACTATGCAACCACGCGTATTACTGTACTTTTACTACCGAGTAGTTCAACAGTTTCAACGGTAAAACTTCCGCTGTTATTTTTATAAAAATATTTTTGTCGTTTACTCAATCCGACAATAATTACGTTGTGGGGTCCACCAATGATTTAAAATTCGTCATTGAATATTCCCCGACAAAAAGAATATTTTGTATCAACACGCTTACTTTGCAAAAAATTTCACATATTACCCTTAACTTTAAACTTTTATCAATTTAACTATTTACCAAAATAAAAAAAATTGAATACTTTTATTTCATAAAATTCGGGTCTCACAATCTCCCTCCTTATGAAATTTAGCCCTCGAAATTTATATGCACGTACACAGTATTGAAGAGATGAGAATACCTTGCTTTCTTTTCAGATTGTACCTTCCCGGTTATATCCTCTATATCATGATTTTTCCATTTCTCATCTCTTGTATTTCAGATATCATTCTAGAATATATCTTCAAAACAAAGGTTAATTGACATATCACAAATTGTCAACTTATCAAGTAAAAATTTATGCTTAGGTAAGTCACACACTATCGAAGTATATTACTCGTCTCTCCCCTCCTAGTTCTAGACTCATATATCTGCCAGCGACCATATCCCAAAGCTTTGATACCAATTGTGACGCCCCCAAAAATAGGTATACATCACCCATCTTGGGTCGCCAGATACATGGTACAGAATACAAATACAAACTAATTATACAACAGTCGTGTAAAATACGACAAAACATATGCTATGAGTTTTAATACAAATATTGTCATCTAGACAATATCCACACTCAATGGAGTCCTCATTACATTTCTTATTACACTATTTTACAGAATAGTGAGGACTACTAATGCACCATCTAGGACCATCACTCTGTTCCCCGACTAGCCCCAGCTACGTTCTCATTTCCTAAAGAGAACAATGAAAGAAAGGGTGAGCTCAACTAGCCCAGTAAGAAATACTATGACTAAGATAATGCAGAATAAATTATCGTTAGCCTTCAACAGTGTTAAACTGATACAATATAACAATCATCAAGTTTAACTGCAGCGGAAGAAGCAATCCATTAAAATAGTCAAGTAGAAAATAAAATCTACTATCTTCTATGATTTAAAAGGGTTTTCATCACTTTTATCGCTGAGACTCAGCTCAATAAATAATCCACATCATTAAATTATCCCTGCACTACAGTCCAAGGATATTCTTTAGTATCACGACCACAAATTATCCATACACTATGGGCCAAAGATAATCATGTTTTCATCAATGGTCTTGATCATGCCATAAAATAATTCATCTTTGCACCCTGGCCGAAGAGAATCCATAGCCATAATCATACCAAAAACTGTCCATCAGTGCATGACGGGCCAATGATGACTTTTTCCATATCATTTGTAAAATTAGGGTCATGATTATACCGAATAATCCCTGGTCATAATCATACCAAGTCCATCTATGCACTACAGGCCACAGATGACTTTCAACATAATTTAAACATGAGGATGATGACAATGACATAATAATTCAATAAAACAAGTTCAAGAATTAATTTATCCAGGGACCAATAACGTCCAAATTGTCAACATGATACTTCTTTGTAGAGGAAAATTCAAGAATGCTCAAAAGAATATTTCCACGAAAAGATACTGGATGAAGCGCAAATATCTAGGATATTTCACTAATTTCAAGGAATATAGAAGCCAAAACTTTAACCAACTAAGTATAATAGAATATATGAAACTGCAAATGGATTTTTGCCACTATGCGGTAATCCACTTAGACAGATCATTTCCCTAATTTAATAAAGAATGAATATAAAGGATCATTCACCATGCATGTGATAATCCACATAGACAGGTTATTCCAACAGAATAATAAAGAATGGAATAACAGAAGAAATCATCATGCATGCGATAGACCGCACAGACAGGTTATTCAAACAGAATATTAAAGAAATGGAACCAGGTCATGCGTAAACGCACAGACAGGATATTCCAACAGAATAATAAATAACGGAACCAGGTCATGCGTAAATGCACCGACAGGATGTTCCAACAGAATAATAAAGAATGGAATAACAAAAGACTTCACCAGGCATGCGATAGACCGTACAGACAGGTTATTCCAACAGAATAATAAATAATAGAACAAGGTCAGGCGTAATACGCACCGACAGGATATTCCGACAGAATAATAAAGAATGGAACCAGGTCATGCGTAAATGCACAGATAGGAAAGTCTGATAGAATAATAAAGAACGGAATAATAGAAGAATTTCAACATGTATGCGGTTCTTCGCATAAACAGGTTATTCCAACATAATAATAAAGAATGGAATAATAGAAGAATTTCACCATGTATGCTGTATTTCGCATAAATAGGTTTGTAATATCCTGTCGGTGCGAATTTTGCCTGACCTGGTTCCGTCTTTACTATTCTGCTGGAATATCCTGTCTGTGCGTTTTATGCCGGACCTGGTTCCGTCTTTATTATTCTGTTAGGAATAACCTATCTGTACGGTCTCTATCACATGCATGGTGAATCCTTTTGTTATTCCATTCTTTATTATTCTGTTGGAATAACCTGTCTATGTGGATTACCACATGCATGGTGAATGATCCTTTGTATTTCATTCCTTGTTAAATTGTGGAAATGATCTATTTACGTGGATTATGATGAAAGTCATAATAAAAGCATTGGATTAATGAAATCATGGGTATATGTGGTATTAGTAAGTGTTATGATAAGTTATGTTAGTTATTATGTGAAAACATGAAAGTTTCTTAGAAATCACAAAGGGTTAAAAAATCAGATTTTTGGTAAAAATGGAACATAAAATTCAATTGACCATATCTCCTATTATATTTTGAATTTTTGAGTGTGGTCAAGTTCTAGAGTTAGATCTATGAGTTTTCTAAATTATCCAAGTGGAATCACAGTAAAAGGTGTTGCAGATTTTCGTGTGGACTGAATTTAGCAAAGGAGTCAAAAGCTGCAAAAATTGAAAATAGCTACTGTCCAGATTTTAAAAGGGCTGTTTTGGCCACTTAATTTGTGAGAAAAATTACGGCCTTTTGGGACATGAAAGTATATGGTATAAAGTACCTCATGTCCAAAAATGAGCTCATTCCGACTTAAAATGAGCAAGTTATGACTATTTCAATATTTAGGTCTTTCCGACGAAAAATGCTATAACCAGAGTTCAATAACTCCGATGACCATGAAATTTAAACTGGAAGCTCACGTTAACATGTGATCCTGCCAAGATTTGGGAATTTCTGGAGTTAACCTTGAGGTAGCTAATTTCTTAAGGAATTAATTAGAAATTAATTTTTGAAAAATAGTAAATGAATTTTAAAAATTCTGAGAAAAATATATGTTCATTATGGGACTAAATTTTTCTAAATCTCAGAAAAGATATATTTGTAGAACTGATTTGGTATTTTGCATAAAAATGGTTTAGTTATGAACATATGACTTAAATATGTTATGTGAGGTAACAAAGTTGGAAAATAGGATTTTATGGCTTGAAAATCCTATATAAGGTATGTGCAGATTTTTTATGAGTAATTTGATCATTCGTGATGAAATCTTATGAGTATGACAATTTTGAATGATTAAATGCATTATTTGGAAAACTAAAAACAATTAAATTAAATTATTTATAAGTTTAAGAAGTGATTAAAATACTGTTATAATATTAACAATAATAGATTATGAGTTTATTAAATGATGGATAATATTTGGATAAATTTAAAGTCATTAATATTTATCCTTGATTTCGTTTGATTAATGCTTATAATATTGTCAACATTCTCATGGTTATATTATGTTGAAAGTCATTTGTGGCTTTGAAAGTGCATAGATGGACTTGGTATGATTATGACCGAGGATTATTCTTATATAATCATGGTAGTAATGTTACAAATGATGTGGTAAAAGTCATCTTTGGCCTGTAGTGCATAGATGGACTTGGCGTGATTATGATCAGGGATTATTCGGTATAATCATGACCGTAATATGACGAATGATGTGGTAAAAATCCTCATTTGTCGTAGTGCATTGATGTACATTTTTTGGTATGGTTATGGCTATGGATTCTCTTCGGCCAAGGGTACAAAGATGAATTGTTTTATTGCATGATCAGGACCGTTGATGAAAACACGATTATCTTTAGCCGTAGTGCATGGTTAATTCGTGGTCGTGATACTAAAGAATATCCTTGGCCTGTAGTGTAGGGATGATTCGATGATGTGGATTAATTATTGAGCTAAGTCTCGGCAATGAAATATTAATTCATGGATGTGATAATAATGAATATCTTTGGTCGTAGTGCAAAGATGAATTAATTAGTATGATTATGAGCAAAAATTGTGATTTGGTATAACCATGATTTTTGATGTTTCAGGTGAAGAAAAGTGATGAAGATTATCTTCGTCCTGGGTGCGAAAAAGAATTCAGAATCACAATTATGATTATGAGTTATTCATATGATTGTGGACAAGAATTGTTGATTGATATTACAGGGATAAAACATCATTAGTGGAATTTTGACATGGAGAAGATATTAGACCTGATGGTCTATTTGACTCTTTTAATGGATTGCTAGTTCCGCTGCAACTATGGTTGAAAAGTTTTATCATCTACCATATGTTCTAAATCTCTGATTTATTATTGACAAAAGCTATTGATAATTTAATTGTCTTTAGTTATGATATTCTTTATTAGGCTAGTTGTGCTCACCCTTTTGCTTCACAATTCCTTTCAGGTAAGAGTGTAGCTGGGTCGAGCGGGGATAATAGGGTAATAGAACGGTGGTCTATAGCTGTTGAGATTCTCCCTAAATAGTATGGATATAATTTTATTGATAACTTTAGATAAGTGTGTCCTGTTGTATACGTCATTTGATATTTAATTTTGGTGAACCGAACCCAACTATGGAGGGTGTTTGTCACTATCATACAAGATGTCTAATGACATATAACCTCGTGTTATCATAAGATAGGGTTGTGCACATCCACTTGCTGAGTATATCTACGAGTACTACCTATATGATCTTGGAGTTTATTTGATATATAATTTTTACTTGGAGACAGTGGAGATAGTTATATGTCAAGAGAAGACTCACCATTGCAAGGAACATGATAGTAATCTTCTCGTTTTTCTTTGGGGTCTATTGGGTCAACCAAGGATAATTCTCTGGACATATGATATCTATCATAACTTAGATTCATGGCCTCCTAAGTACGAAGGTTTCCTTGAGCACTTTCCAAAGATTTTAATTTCTAAAACAGTTTTTGACTAACCTTTATGTAAGGTGAAATTGTGACATGAGTCAGAGTTGGAATATGTATTTATATTTAAACTCACATTATACATGTCATCGTATTTTGCACGATAGTTGTATAAATGAAGTTGTATTTGATTTTTATAGTGTATTTTATGGCGACTCAAGATGGGTGATGTATACCTATTTTGAGGGCGTCACATTTGGTATCAAAGCTTGGGGATATGGTCGCTGGCGGAGATAGGAGTCTAGAACTAGGAGGGGAGAGACGAGTAATATACTTCGCTAGTGTGTGACTTACCTAAGCCAAAATTTTTACTTGATAAGTTGACAATTTGTGATATGTCAATTAACCTTTGTTTTGAAGATATATTCTAGAATGATATCTGAAATACAGGAGATGAGCAATGAAAAAATCATGATATAGAGGATATAACCGGGAAGGTACAATCCGAAAAGAAAGTAAGTTATTCTCATCTCTTCGAATACCAGGTATGTACGTAAATTTTGAGGGCAAAATTTCATAAGGAGGGGGAGATTGTGAGACCCCGAATTTTATGAAATAAAAGTATTCAATTTTTCTATTTTGGTAAATAGTTAAATTGATAAAAGTTTAAAGTTAAGGGTAATATTTGAAATTTTTTGCAAAGTAAGCAAGTTGATATAAAGAATTTTTTTTTCTCGGGGACTATCCGTACGGCGGTACAATCGTTGGTGGACCCCACAATAGAATTATTGTCGGATTGAGAAAACGACAAAAATATTTTTATAAAAAAATAACGGCGGGAAGTTTTAGATTAAAAGCTGTTGAACTACTCGGTAGTAAAAGTGCTGAATGTCTGGCGTGGTTGCATAGTAGCACACGGTAGTGATTATTAATGCTTACGTGATAAGTCACTCAGTTTTGTTTTATTAGTATTATCAATGTAATAAAACAAAAAAGCTTTTTATATAAAACATAATACTTTTATAAAGTTATTCTATAAATAGAATATATTATATTCTATTATGCATAGTATTTTGCATAGTAAAATCTTTTTATATAAAATAGAATACTTTTATAAAGTTATTCTATAAATAGAATATATTATATTTTATTATGCATAGTGTTGCATAGTGCCTGCATAGTATTTTGCATTGTAAAATCTTTTTATATAAAACAGAATACTTTTATAAAGTTATTCATTTTATTAGATTATAAATAGAATATATTATATTTTCTTTAAAAGATTTTGCTTTAAATATGGACCGTCCGATTAAAAATAAATCAATCTGGACCATTCATGAATTAGTTATTATGCAGTCCATTCTTCTATAAATATTAGCTCATTCCTTCATTATTTCTTACGGATTCACTGAAACTCTAGAGAGAGAAACTATAGAGAGAATTCTTCTTCTATAATCTTGAGCATATTTCTTTAGAGTTTAGGAAACCTTTGAGCGCAGTACAAGTTTTCTTCGAGTATATCATCGCCCTACTTGTCGGAATACTCTTCTTTCAAAGGTAAGGGATATTATTTGTTGTACTCGTAAGGGGTATTATTTCTTTTGTATTCATGAAGAGAACTTCTGTTATTACATTCTTTATTATTCTGATTGAATAAGCTGTATACGTGGACTACCCTATACTTGGTGAAATTCTTTTGTTATTCCATTCTTTATTATTATGTTGGAATAACCTGTTTATTCGAAATATCGCATACATGGTGAAATTCTTCTATTATTCCGTTCTTTATTATTTTGTTTGAATATCCCGCCGGTGCATTACATTTACGCTTTGACGTTCAATTATTTATTATTACATTGGAATAACACATGCATGCGATCTATCGTATGCATGGTGATTTCTGTTGTTATTTCATTCTTTATTATTCTGTCGGAATATACTGTCTATGCGTTTACGCCGGACCTAGTTCCGTTATTTATTATTCTATTGGGAATAACATGTCTGTGCAGTCTATCGCACGCATGGTGAATCCTTCTATTATTCTATTCTTTATTATTCTGTTGGAATAACCTGTCTATGTGGATTAACACATACATGGTGAATGATCCTTTGTATTTCATTTCTTATTAAATTGTGGAAATGATCTGTTTACGTGGATTATGATGAAAATCATAATAAAAGCATTGGACAGATGAAAAACATGGGTATATATGGTGTTAGTATGTGTTATGATGAGTTATATTGGTTATTATGTGAAAACATGAAAGTTTCTTAGAAATCACGAAGGGTTGAAGAATCAGATTTTGGTAAAAATGGAACATGAAATTCAATTGACCATATCTCCTATTATATTTCGAATTTTTGAGTGTGGTGAAGTTCTAGAGTTAGATCTATGAGTTTCCTAACTTATCCAAGTGGAATCACTGGAAAAGGTGATGTAGATTTTCGTGTGGACTGATTTTAGCAAAGGAGTCAAAAACTGAAAAGTGCCAAGAAGCTACTGCCAGAAAATTTAAAAGGGCATTTTCGGCCACTTAAATTGTGAGAAAAATTCCGACCTTTTAGGACATGAAAACATAAGGTATGAAGTACCTACTGTCCAAAAATGAGCTCATTCCAACTTAAAATGAGCAAGTTATGACCATTTCAATATTTAGATTTTTTCGACGAAAAACGCTATAACCGGAGTTCTATAACTCCGATGACCATAAAATTTAAACTGGAAGCTCACATTAACATGTGTAAGATCCTGCCAAGATTTGGGAATTTCTAGAGTTAAACTTGAGATAGCTAATTTCTTAAGGAATTAATTAGAAATTAATTTTTGAAAAATAGTAAATGAATTTTAAAAATTCCGAGAAAAATATATGTTCAATATGGGACTATATTCTACTAAATCCCAGAAAAGAATAATTTTTGGGACTGATTTGGTATTTTTCATGAAAATGGTTTAGTTACGAACATATGAATTAAATATGTTATGTGAAGTTGAAAAATTGGTAAATAGGATTTTATGGCTTGAAAATCCTTAATAAGGTATATGCAGATTTTTGATGAGTGATTTGATCATTGGTGATGAAATCTTATGAGTATGGCATGTTTAAATGATTAAATATATTTTTTGGTAAAGTGTAATCAATTAAATGAAGTTTAAGTTTAAGAAGTGATTAAAATATTGTTATAATATTAACAATATTAGATTATGATTTTATTAAGTGATTGATAATATTTGGATAAATTTAAAGTCTTTAATATTTATCCTTGATTTCGTTTGAGTAATGCTTATAATATTGTCATCATCCTCATGCTTATATTATATTGAAAGTCATCTGTGGCCTGTAGTGCATAGATGAACTTGGTATGATTATGACTAGGGATTATTCGGTATAATCATGACCTTAATATTACAAATGATGTGGAAAAAGTCCTCATTGGACCGTAGTGCATTGATGGACAGTTTTTGGTATGATTATTGCTATGGATCCTCTTCGGCCAAGGGTGCAAAGATGAATTGTTTTATGGCATGATCAGGACCGTTGATGAAAACACGATTATCTTTGGCCCGTAGTGCATGGATAATTCGTGGTCGTGATACTAAAGAATATCCTTGGCATGTAGTGCAGGGATGACTCGATGATGTTGATTAATTATTGAGATGAGTCTCAGCAATGAAATATTAATTCATAGATGTGATAATAATGAATATCTTTGGCCATAGTGCAAAGATGATTTAATTAGTATGATTATGAGCAGAAATTGTGATTTGGTATAACCATGATTTTTGATGTTTCAGGTAAAGATAGGTGATAAAAATTATCTTCGTCCTAGGTGTGAAGAGGAATTTAGAACCACGATTATGATTATGAGTTATTCATATGATCGTGGACAGGAATTGTTGATTGATGTTACAGGGATAAAACATTATCGGTGGACTTTTAACATAGAGAAGATAATAGATCTGATGGTCTATTTTACTATTCTAATGGGTTGCTCATTTCGTTTCATGAAAAGAACTTCTGTTATTCCATTATTTATTATTACATTTGGAATATCCGTGTCATGCATTTTCTACGGACCTGGTTCCATCTTTATTATTACATTGGAATATCACATGCATGCGTTTTACGTCGGACTGGTTAAAATCTTTATTATTCTATTGGAATATATTATTATGCATGCGTTTCTGCCGGACTGGTTCGTTATTTATTATTGGTTGGAATAACTTTGTCTATCGCAAGTAATTTGCATGCATGGTGATTTCATTGTTATTTCATTCTTTATTATTACGTTGTAATATCCTCGCTGGCATGCGTATTACGCTGACACCGGTTCCGTTATTTATTATTCATTGGAATAACCTATCTATCTACAATCGCATGCATGGTGATTTCTTTTGTTATTCCATTCTTTATTATACTCAATTGGTTAAAGTTTTGACTTCTATACTCCATGAAATTAGTGTAATATCCTTGATATTTGCGCTTCATCCAGTATCTTTTCATGGAAATATTTTTCTGAGCATTCTTGAATTTTACTCAACAAAGAAGTATTATGTTGACAATTTGGACTTTATTAGATCCTGAATAATTTAATTCTTGAACTTGTTTTATTGAATTTTTATATCATTTTCATCATTCTCATGTTTATATTGTGTTGAAAGTCATCTGTGACTTACGTGCATAGATGGACTTGGTATACTTATGACCAGGGATTATTCGGTATAATCATGACCGTAATGTTATAAATGATGTGGTAAAAGTCCTCATTTGCCGTAGTGCATTGATGGACAGTTTTTGGTATGATTATGGCTATGGATTCTCTTCGGCCAAGGGTGCAAAGATGAATTATTTTATGGCAAGATCAGGACCGTTGATGAAAACACGATTATTGAAGGCTAATGATAATTTATTCTGCATTATCTTAGTCATAATATTTCTTACTGGACTAGTTGAGCTCATCCTTTCTTTCACTGTTCTCTTCAGGAAATGAGAACGTAGCCGGGACTAGTAGGGGAACGGAGTGACGGTCCAGATGATAGCATTAGTAGTCCTTACTATTCTGTTAGATAGTGTGATAATAAATGTAATGAGGACTCCATTGAGTTTGTATACTGTCTAGATGACAATTTAAAACTCACATCTATAAGTGGTTGATAATATTTGGATAAATTTAAAGTCTTTAATATTTATCCTTATTTTTGTTAGATTAATGCTTATATCTTTGTCATCATCCTCATGCTTATATAGTGATGAAAGTTATCTTTGGCTTACGTGCAAAGATGGACAATTGATTATTGAATTGTATATCTTTGGCTTACATGCAAAGATGGACTGTTGATTATTGGTTTTATAATTGTATATCTTTGGCTTATGTGCAGAGATGGATTTGGTATGATTATGACCAGGGATTATTCGGTATAGTCATGACCATTGATGATTTAATGAATATCCTTGGCCCGTAGTGCAGATGATTCGATGATGTGGTTTATTTATTAAGCTGAGTCTCAGCATTATTTGTTTTACAGTTGTATATCTTTGGCCATAGATATACTCAGCAAGTGGTTGAGCACAACCCTGTCTTATGATAACACGAGGTTATATGTCATTAGACATCTTGTATGATAGTGACAAAACACCCTTCCAAAGTTGGGTTCGCCTCACCCTATTCGGTTCACCAAAATCAAATATCAAATGACATATACAATACGACACACTTATCTAAAGTTCTCAATAAAATTATTTCCATACTTTTTAGGGAAAACCTCAACAGCTATAGACCACCGTTCTATTCCCCTGTTATTCCCGCTCGACTCAGCTACACTCTTATTACCTGAAAGGAATTGTGAAGCAAAAGGGTGACCACAACTAGCCCAGTAAAGAATATCATAACTAAAGATAATTAAATTATCAATAGCTTTTGTCAATAATAAATCAGAGATTTAGAACATATGGTAGATGATAAAACTTTTCAACCGTAGTTGCAGCGGAACGAGCAATCCATTAAAAGAGTCAAATAGACCATTATGTCTATTATCTTCTCCATGTTAAAAGTCCACCAATAATGTTTTATCCCTGTAACATCAATAATAAATTTCTATCCACAATCATATGAATAACTCATAATCATAATTGTGATTCTGAATTCCTTTTCGCACCCAGGACGAAGATAATTTTCATCACTTATTTTCACCTGAAACATCAAAAATCATTGTTTATACCAAATCACAATCCCTGCTCATAATCATCTTTGCACTACGACCAAAGATATTCATTAACAATTCATCTTTGCACTAAAGGCCAAAGACATACAACTGTATTTTGGAAGAGTCGAGTAGAGCATGATATCTACTATCTTTAACAAATTTAAAAGTTTATTATCAATATTTTATCGCTGAGACTCAGCTTAATAAATAATCAATATCATTGAATCACCCCTGCACTACGGCCAAGGATATTCGTTGATATCACATCCATGAATTATCCATGCACTACGACCAAGGATATTCATTATTATCACATCCATGAATTAATATTTCATTGCTGAGACTCAACTCAATAATTAATCCACATCATCAATTCATCCATGCACTATAGGCCAAGGACATTCTTTTAGTATCACGACCACGAATTATCCACGCACTACGGGCCAAAGATAATCATGTTTTCAACAACAGTCCTGATCATGCCATAAAATAATTCATCTTTGCACCCTTGGCCAAAGAGAATCCATAGCCATAATCATACCAAAAACTCTCCATCAATGCACTACGGCCAATGAGGACTTTTTTCCAATCATTTGTAACATTAACGGTCATGATTATATGAATAATCCCCTGGTCATAATCATACCAAGTCCATCTATGCACTACAGGCCACAGATAACTTTCAACATAATATATACATGAGGATGATGACAATGATATAAGTATTAATCAAACAAAAATAAGTATAAATATTAAAGACTTTAAATTTATCCAAATATTATCCACCACTCATAATCTAATATTATTAATATCATAACAATATTTTAATCACTTCTTAAACTTATAAACAATTTATTTCAATTGTTTATACTTTACCAAATAATGCATTTAATCATTCAAAAATACCATACTCATAAGATTTCATCACCAATGATTAAATCCCTCATCAAAAATCTGCATATACCTTATATAGGATTTCCAAGCCATAAAATCCTATTTTCCAACTTTGTTACTTCACATAACATATTTAACTCATTTACTCATAACTAAATCATTTTCATGAAAAATACCAAATCAGTCCCAAAAATATTTCTTTTCTAGGATTTAGCAGAATATAGTCTCATATTGAACATATATTTTTCTCGGAATTTTTAAAATTCATTTACTATTTTTCAAAAATAAATTTCTAATTAATTCCTTAAGAAATTAGCTACCTCAAGTTTAATTCCAGAAATACCCAAATCTTGGTAGGATCTTACACATGTTAATGTGAGCTTCCAGTTTAAATTTCATTGTCATCGGAGTTATAGAACCCTGGTTATAGCGTTTTTTGTCAGAAAAACCTAAATATGGAAATGGTCATAACTTGCTCATTTTAAGTCGAAATGAGCTCATTTTTGGACAGGAGGTACTTTATACCATATATTTGCATGTCCCAAAAGGTCGGAATTTTTCTCATAATTTAAGTGGCCGAAAATGCCCTTTTAAAATTTCTAGCAGTAGCTGTTTTCCCATTTTTCACTTTTTCGTGCTTTGCTAAAATCAGTCCACACGAAAATCTACAACACCTTTTCCAGTGATTCCACTTGGATAAGTTTGGAAACTTATAGATCTAACTCTAGAATTTGCCTACACTCAAAAATTTGAAATATAATAGGAGATATGGTCAATTGAATTTCATGTTCTATTTTCACAAAAATCTGATTTCCCAACCCTTTGTGATTTCTAAGAAACTTTCATGTTTTCATATAATAACCAACATAACTTATCATAACACTTACTAATACTTTATATAACCATGATTTTCATCAGTCCAATGCTTTTATTATGACTCTCATTATAATCAACGTAACCAGATCATTTTCACAATTTAATAACGAAAGAATATAAAAGATCATTCACCATGCATGTGGTAATCCACATAGACAAGTTATTCCAACAGAATGATAAAGAATGGAATAACTAAAGAATTCACCATGCATGCGATAGATCGCACAGATAGGTTATTCTCAATAGAATAATAAAGAACGAAACCAGGTCAGGCGTAATCCGCATCGACAGGATATTCCAACAGAATAATAAATAATGGAATCAGTCCAAACAGTAAGCGCACAAGCAGGATATTAGATAGAATAACAAAGAAACGGAACCGTGTCGGGTGAAATCGCTTGCCAAGCGTGATGTTCCAACAGAATAATAAAGAATGGAATAATAGAAGAATTTCACCATGTATGCAGTACATCGCATATACATGTTATTCCAACATAATAATAAAGAATGGAATAACAGAAGAATTTCACCATGTATGCAGTACTTCGCATATACAGGTTATTCCAACATAATAATAAAGAATGGAATAACAAAAGAATTTCACCAAGTATAGGGTAGCCCGCGTATACAGGTTATTCCAACAGAATAATAAAGAATGGAATAACAGAATAATTTCACCAAGTATAGGGTAGAACGCGTATACAGGTAATTCTAACAGAATAATAAAGAATGGAATAACAGAAGTTCTCTTCATGAATACGAAAGAAATAATACCCCTTACCTCAAAAGAAGACTGGATATTGGAATAGTGAGGTAGCAGGCTTCTCTTCTTCTATAGATTTTCTCTCTATAATAATTGCTCTATGACTTTAGTGCCCTCGATTTTAATTGGCCCATTTGAAATCCTCGATTGAGTAGGAACTGTGGCGTATAGACTCGTTTTACCGCCAAGAATGTCGCGTATTCATAACGTTTTTCACGTATCGATGTTACATAAATATGTGGACGACCCGAACCACGTTATTGATTTAGAATCGGACGAGATAGCGGATAATTTAATGTATGAAGATGTACCTGTTAAAATCTTGGAATATATTTTACGCTTAAAGGTTATACCTCAAGAGTTAGAATCGGACGAAGTGTCCTCATCTGTTCGGCATACCAGGTACGTACGTAAATTTCGAGGGCGAAATTTCATGAGGAGAGATTGTAAAATCCCAAATTTTACGAATAAAGATTTAATTTTCTCGATTTTTTTTTTAATATTATGGTGTGGATTTGAAATAATGTTATAGTTATGGGTAGTATTTATAAATTCTGCAAAGTATTCCAGTTGTTATATTATATTCGATGGTCGGGGAATATTCTTTGTGTCGGGGAATATCCGTATGATGGTACAATCATTGGGGAACCCCACAACGGAATTATTATCGGATTGAGAAAACGACAAAAGTATTTTATTGAAAATAACGGCGGAAGTTTTACCATTAAAATTGTTGAACTACTCGGTAGTAAAAGTATAGTAATACGCGTGGTTGCATAGTGGCACACGGTATTGGTTATTGATGCTTACGTGATAAGTCACTCAGTTATACTCAATTATTGCTATAGTAATTGTTGCATCACATCTCTCATATTATTGATTCGATTATTGTCACAGTATCATCTGCATAATATGCTATATTATTAAATCAATAATTGAGACGACAAAGTTATTCATATTATTAAATTGCAATGTTTACAATGTCTAGAAGTTCTTCCAAGGAGAGATTTGGTCACCTAATTGCGCGCCAATAGGGAGAAATCCTTATTGGAAAGCCCCCTCTTTCCTAGGAACGACCTGGTTGTTAAATATTGTGAGTTATGATATTAATGATGAATGTTATTTTAATCGAATTTGAGTTCAGAGTTGAATTTGGTGATGCAGACGTGATATTTGAGTCCGAAACGATGAAATTAGTAGAAATAGACTATAAACACAAATTTTTCGAGGTTGACTTTTTGGTCAAAAAAGTCAACAGTTGACTTTTTTAGAAAAAGTCAAACTTCAAAATTTCAAAAATGAAATTTTTGAGAAAAATATTTCCATTGTGTTGGGATTGTTAGTGTTAGTGGAAATTGACATTTATTTCGATACTAATTGATGTCTGGAAGTTATATTGACCAATCGGGGAATTTATCGGATAAATGAGAAATTAATTGCTACTTATTCACATGCTTATATAACTATTTGTTCACATGTGTGTACTATTGAGTCACATTCATTTACTATTAGGGGAGTTGGTGCAAGATTGATAATACTTGCATGACTAAGTTAAAGATGGAGGTAATATATTGTAATTAATTTTTTCACATGTTTAGAACTATTGAGTCACATGATTTACTATTGAGTCACATGATTTTACTATTGATTCACATGATTTACTATTAGGGGAGGTGGTGCAAATTTGATAATACTTGGATGACTGGATTAAAAATGAAAGAAAAGTTGGAGGTATTATTCTGTAATATTTCGAGCCCCAAAACGTGCAATTATCGAAACTATATTTTTCTATAAATAAAAGCTCATTCTTCCTTCATTTCTCACCAATTCACTAAAGCCATAGAGCAATTATTATAGAGAAATTATAGAGGGAGAAGCTATAGAGAGAAAGAAGAAGAGAAGTCTGCTACCTCTCTACTCCAGTATCCAGTTTCTTTCAAAGGTAAGGGATATTATTTGTTGTACTCGTAAGGGGTATTATTTCTTTCGTATTCATGAAGAGAACTTCTGTTATTCCATTCTTTATTATTATTCATTGGAATAACTTTGTATATGCGGACTACCTTATACTTGGTGAAATTCTTACATTATTCCATTCTTTATTATTATGTTGGAATAACTTTGTTTATCAAGTACGCATACATGGTGAAATTCTTCTATTATTCTGTCGGAATATCTTGTCTGTGCGTTTACGCATGACCTGGTTCCATTCTTTATTATTTTGTCGGAATATCCTGTCTGTGCATTTACGCATGACCTGGTTCCATTATTTACTATTCTATTGGAATAACCTGTCTGTGCGGTCTATCGCATGCATGGTGATTTATGTTGTTATTACAATCTTTATTATTCTGTTGGAATATCCTGTCGGTGCGTATTACGCCTGACCTGGTTCCATTATTTATTATTCTGTTGGAATAACCTGTCTATGTGGATTACCACATGCATGGTGAATGATCCTTTGTATTTCATTCTTATTAAATTATGGAAATAATTTGTTTACGTGGATTATGATGAAAGTCATAATAAAAGCATTGGACTGATGAAAATCATGGGTATATGTGGTATTAGTAAGTGTTATGATGAGTTATGTTGGTTATTATGTGAAAACATGAAAGTTTCTTAGAAATCACAAAGGGTTGAAAAATCAGATTTTGGTGAAAATAGAACATGAAATTCAATTGATCATATCTCCTATTATATTTTGAATTTTTGAGTGTGGTCAAGTTCTAGAGTTAGATATATGAGTTTCCTAACTTATCCAAGTGGAATCACTGAAAAAAGTGTTGTAGATTTTCGTGTGGATTGATTTTAACAAAGGAGTCAAAAACCAAAATTTCCAAAAAAGGCTACTGTCCAAAATTTTAAAAGGGCATTTTCGGCCTTTTGGGGCATGAAAATATATGGTATGAAGTACCTACTGTCCCAAAATGAACTCATTCTGACTTTAAATGAGCAAGTTATGACCATTTCAATATTTAGGTTTTTTCGACGAAAAACGCTATAACCGAAGTTCTATAATTCCGATGACTATGAAATTTAAACTGGAAGCTCGCATTAACATGTGTAAGATCCTGCCAAGATTTGGAAATTTTTGGAGTTAATCTTGAGGTAGCTAATTTCTTAAGGAATTAATTAGAAATTAATTTTTGAAAAATAATAAATGAATTTTAAAATTTTCGAAAAAAATATATGTTCAATACGGAACTATTTTCATGAAAATAGTTTAATTACGAACATATGAGTTAAATATGTTATGTGAAGTTGAAGAATTGATAAATAAGATTTTAGGGCTTGAAAATCCTATATAAAGTATATGCAGATTTTTGATGAGTAATTTGATTATTGGTGATGAAATCTTACGAGTATGGTATTTTTGAATGATTAAATGCATTATTTGGAAAAGTGTAAACAATTAAATGAAATTGTTTATAAGTTTAAGAAGTGATTAAAATATTATTATAATATTAACAATATTAGATTATGATTTTATTAAGTGATTGATAATGTCTGGATAAATTTAAAGTCTTTAATATTTATCCTTGATTTAGTTTGATTAATGCTTATAATATTGTCATCATCCTCATATTTATTTTATTTTGAAAGTCATCTGTGGCCTGTAGTGCATAGATGGACTTGGTATGATTATGACCAGGGATTATTCAGTATAATCATGACCGTAATGTTACAAATGATGTGGTAAAAGTCGTCATTGGCCCGTAGTGCATTGATGGACAGTTTTTGGTATGATTATGGCTATGGATTCTCTTCGGCCAAGGGTGCAAAGATGAATTATTTTATGGCATGACCAGGACCGTTGATAAAAACACGATTATCTTGGCCCGTAGTGCATGGATAATTCATGGATGTGATATTAACGAATATCCCTGGTCGTAGTGCAGGGATAATTCGATGATATGGATTAATTATTGAGCTGAGTCTCAATAATGAAATATTAATTCATGGATGCGATAATAATGAATATCTTTGGCCGTAGTGCAAAGATGATTTAATTAGTATGATTATGAGCAGAAATTGTGATTTGGTATAACAATGATTTTTGATGTTTCAGGTGAAGATAGGTGATAAAAATTTTCTTCGTCTTGGGTGCGAAAAGGAATTTAGAATCACAATTATGATTATGAGTTATTCATATGATTGTGGACAGGAATTTTTGATTGATGTTAAAGGGATAAAACATTATCGATGGACTTTTAACATAGAGAAGATAATAGATATTATGGTCTATTTGACTCTTCTAATGGATTGCTCGTTCCGCTGCAACTATGGTTGAAAAGTTTTATCATCTACCATATGTTCTAAATTTCTGATTTATTATTGATGAAAGCTATTGATATTGTAGTTATCTTTAGTCATGATATTCTTTACTGGGCTAGTTGTGCCCACCCTTTTGCTTCACAATTCCTTTTAGGTAATAAGAGCGTAGCTGGGTCGAGCGGGGATAACAGGGGAATAGTGTGATGGTCCGAGACTGTCATAGTTTCTCAATACATTATAAAATGACATGACATACAATATATAATTGTATTGACGACCTAAGATGTGGGTGTCGTATTTTATACGTCACTTAATAATTGATTTTGGTGAACAACAATAGGGTGATAAGAACCCGACTTTGGAAGCATTAAAAGTGCACCTCATTAGAATGAACAAGTTAGTAATCTTCTCGTTCTTCTTTGGCGTCTTGAAATATTTGCTGCTGTATTTTATATGGCATTGTAATAATTTGAGTTCGTATTAAAACTCATAGTTAACTGTGGTTGTATTCTATACAACAGTTCAACAGTTGTATAAATGAAGTTTGTATTTGAATTTTATAATGTGATATCTGGCGACTCGGAATGGGTCGTGTGGACCTATTTTGGGGGCGTCACAAATGAATACTAGAGTGAATAGTAACCGGGTAAATAGTAACTCATAAATAGTAACTTATAACAGAAAATACCAAATAAAATGATATTTCATGACGAGTACAAAAGAAATGATATCTCATACGAGTATAATAGAATATATGAAACTGCAAATGGATTTTCACCCTCCATGCGGTAATCCACATATACAGATCATTTACACAATTTAATAAGGAATGAATACAAAGGATCATTCACCATGCATGTGGTATTCCACATAGACAGGTTATTCCAACGGAATAATAAATAACGGAACCAGGTCAGGCAAGATTCGCACCGACAGGATGTTTCAATAGAATAATAAAGAATGAAATAACAACAGAAATCACCCTGCATGTGGTACTTCGCATAGACAGGTTATTTCAATAGAATAATAAATAACGGAACAGTCCCACAGAAAAGCACCTGATGTGGGATATTCCAACAGAATAATAAAGAATGGAATAACAACAGAAATCACCATGCATATGGTACTTCGCATAGACAAGTTATTCCAACAGAATAATAAATAACGGAACCAGGTCCGGCGTAAAACGAACAGAAAGGATATTCCAACAGAATAATAAAGACGGAACCAGGTCCGGCGTAAAACACACAAACATGATATTCTAACAGAATAATAAAGAATGGAATAACAGAAGAATTTCACCAAGTATAGGGTAGACCGCGTATACAGGTTATTCCAACAGAATAATAAAGAATGGAATAACAAAAGTTCTCTTCATGAATATGAAAAAATAATAATACCCCTTACCTCAAAATAAGACTCGGTACTGGAAGGTAGCAGACTTCTCTTCTTCTTTCTCTCTATAATTTCTCTCTATAATAATGGCTCTAAAGCTTTTGTGAATTAGTGAGAAATGAAGGAAGAATGAGCTTCTATTTATAGGAAAATATATTTTCGATAATTGCACATTTTGGGGCTCAAAATATTACAGTACAATATCTCTAACTTTTCTTTCATTTCTACTTCAGTCATCCAAGTATTATCAAACTTGCACCACCTCCCCTAATAGTAAATCATGTGAATCAATAGTAAATCATGTGACTCAATAGTTCTAAACATGTAAAAAAATTAATTACAGTATAGTACCTCCATCTATACCTCCATTTTTAACTTAGTCATGCAAGTATCATCAATCTTGCACCAACTCCCCTAATAGTAAGTGAATGTGACTCAATAGTACACACATGTGAACAAATAGTTATATAAGCATGTGAATAAGAAGTAATTAATTGCTCATTTATCCGATAAAGTACCCGATTTATCAATATAACCCCTAGACATCAATTATCATCGGAATAGATGTCGATTTCCACTAACACTAATAATCCCAACACAATGGAACTATCAAATTAATCTTTAATCAACACGAACTTATTCATCATTAATATTATAACTCACTATATTTAACAACCAGGTCGTTCCCAAGAAAGAGGGGGCTTTTCAATAAGGATTTCTCCCTATTGGCGCGCAATTAGGTGACCAAACCTCTCCTTGGCAGAACTTCTACACATTTTAAATATTACAATTTAATAATATAAATAACTTTGTTGTCTCAATTATTAATTTATTAATATATAAAATATCGACAATAATTGAATCAAATAACGTGAGATACTATGTAACAATTACTGAAGCAATAATTGAACAAAACTGAGTGACTTCTCACGTAAGCATCAATAATCAATATTGTGTGCTACTATGCAACCACGCGTAGACATCGTACTTTTACTACGAGTAGTAGTTCAGCAAGATAATGATAAAACTTACGTCGTTATTTTCATAAAAATATTTTTTTTCTTTTTCTCAATCCGATAATAATTCCGTTGTGAGGTCCACCAATAATTGTGCCATCGTACGAATATTCCCCGACCCAAAGAATATTCCCCGACCAATCGAATATAATATAACAACTTGCATACTTTGCATAATTTATAAATACTACCCACGACTATAATATTAAAAAAAAAATTCAAGAAATTTAAATCTTTATTCGTAAAATTTAGAATTTTACAATCCAATTGTGTTCCCCCAAAATAGGTCCACACGACCCATTCCGAGTAGCCAGATATCACATTATAAAAATCAAATACAAACTTCATTTATACAACTGTTGAACTGTCGTAAAGAATACGACCACAGTTAATTGTGAGTTTTAATACAATATAGTCTCATAGACAGTATCCAAACTCAAATTATTACAATTCCATATAAAATACAGAAACAAATATTTCAAAACCCCAAAGAAGAAAGAGAAGATTACTATCTTGTTCATTCTAATGAGGTGCACTTTTGACGCTTCCAAAGTCGGGTTCTCATCACCCTATTGTTGTTCATCAAAATCAATTATTAAGTGACGTATAAAATACGACACCCACATCTTAGGTACTCAATACAATTAAATATTGAATGTCATGTCATTTCATAATGTATTGAGAGACTTCGACAGTCTCGGACCATCACACTATTCCCCTGTTATCCCCGCTCGACCCAGCTACACTCTTATTACCTGAAAGGAATTATAAGCAAAAGGGTGAGCACAACTAGCCCAGTAAATAATATTATGACTAAAGATAACTACATTATCAATAGCTTTCATCAATATTAAATCAGAGATTTAGAACATATGGTAGATGATAAAACTTTTCAACCATAATTGCAGCGGAACGAGCAATCCATTAGAAGAGTCAAGTAGACCATCAGATCTATTATCTTCTCTATGTTAAAAGTCCACCGATAATGTTTTATTCCTGTAACATTAATCAACAATTCATGTCCACAATCATATGAATAACTCATAATCATAATTGTGATTCTAAATTCCTTTTCGCACCAAGGACGAAGATAATTTTAATCACCTATCTTCACCTGAACATCAAAAATCATGGTTATACCAAATCACAATTTCTGCTCATAATCATACTAATTAAATTCATCTTTTCACTACGGCCAAAGATATACAACTGTTAAACCAATAATGCTAAGACTCGGCTTAATAAATAATACACATCATCGAATCACCCCTGCACTACGGCCAATGATATTCGTTAATATCACATCCATGAATTATCCATGCACTACGGCCAAGGATATTCATTATTATCACATCCATGAATTAATATTTCATTGCTGAGACTCAGCTCAATAATTAATCCACATCATCGAATCATCCCTTCACTACAGGCCAAGGATATTCTTTAGTATCACGACCACGAATTATCCATGCACTATGTGCCAAAGATAATCGTATTTTCATCAACGGTCCTGATCATGCCATAAAACAATTCATCTTTGCACCCTTGGCCGAAGAGAATCCATAGCCATAATCATACCAAAAACTGTCCATCAATGCACTACGGACCAATAAGGACTTTTTCCACATCATTTGTAACATTACGGTCATGATTATACCGAATAATCCCTGGTCATAATCATACCAAGTCCATCTATGCACTACAGGCCACAGATGACTTTCAACATAAAATAAATATGAGGATGATGACAATGACATAAAGAATCAATCAAATGAGATAAAGGATAAATATTAAACTTTTATAATACAATTTATCCAGCGTTTAATAATAACCAAATGTTATCAATCACTTAATAATCTCATAATCTAATGTCATTAATAATATTTTAATCACTTCTTAAACTTATAAACAATTTATTTCAATTGTTTTCACTTTGTCAAATAATGCATTTAATCATTCAAAAATGCCATACTCATAAGATTTCATCATCAATAATCAAATTACTCATCAAAAATATGCACATACTTTATATAGGATTTTCAAGCCCTAAAATTATATTTACCAATTCTTCAACTTCACATAACATATTTAACTCATATGCTCGTAACTAAACTATTTTCATGAAAAATACCAAATCAGTCCCAAAATTTATTCTTTTCTGGGATTAAGCATAATATAGTCCCATATTGAACATATATTTTTCTTGGAATTTTTAAAATTCATTTATTATTTTTCAAAAATCAATTTCTAATAATTCCTTAAGAAATTAGCTACCTAAAGTTTAACCCCAGAAATTCCCAAATCCTAGCAGGATCTTACACATGTTAACGTGAGCTTCCAGTTTAAATTTCATGGTCATCGGAGTTATAGAACTCCGGTTATAGTGTTTTTCGTCAAAAAAACCTAAATATTAAAATGGTCATATCTTGCTCATTTTAAGTCGGAATGAGCTCATTTTTGGACAGAAGGTACTTTATACCATATATTTTCATGTCCCAAAAGGCCAGAATTTATCTCACAAATTAAGTGGCCAAAAATGCCCTTTTAAAAATCTAGGCAGTAGCTTTTTCCCATTTTTCACTTTTTCGTGCTTTGCTAAAATCAGTCCACACAAAAATATACAACACCTTTTCCAGTGATTCCACTTGGATAAGTTACAAAACTCATAGACCTAACTCTAGAACTTGACCACACTAAAAAATTCGAAATATAATAGGAGATATGGTCAATTCAATTTCATGTTCTATTTTCACCAAAATCTAATTTTTCAACCCTTTGTGATTTCTAAGAAACTTTCATGTTTTCACATAATAACCAATATAACTCATTATAACACTTACTAATACCACATATACCCATGATTTTTATTAGTCCAATGCTTTTATTATGACTTTCATCATAATCCACGTAAATAGATCATTTCTACAATTTAACAAGGAATGAAATACAAAGGATCGTTCACCATATATGTGGTAATCCACATAGACAAGTTATTCCAACAGAATAATAAAGAATGGAATAACAAAAGGATTCACCATGCACGCGATAGAGACAAAGACATGAATGGTTATTTCCAATGAGAATAATAAAGGCGGAACGATTACGGCGTAAAACGCATGATGACGAGAGGATATTCCAACGAGAATAGTAAAAGGCGGAACCAGTCCAACGCGAAACGCAGAGAGACGAGATATTCGGCGAGAATAATAAAGAATTGAATAACAATAGAATTCACCGGTATACGGTAATCGGCGTATATAGGTTATTCCAATGTAATAATAAAGAATGGAATAACAACAGAATTCACGGTATACTAGAATCACAGATACAAAAGTTATTCCAACGGAATAATAATTAATGGAACGAGTCAAAGGTAATGTCACATGACCGACAAGATATTCCGACTGAATATTAAAGAACGGAATAATAGAAGAATTTCACCATGTATGCGGTACTTCGCATAAACAGGTTATTCCAACATAGTAATAAAGAATGGAATAACAGAAGTTCTCTTCACGAATACGAAAGAAATATTACCCATTATGAGTACAACAAATAATATCCCTTACACCCTTAACTTTAAATTTTTATAAATTTAACTATTTATCAAAATAGAAAAATTGAAAACTTTTATTTCATAAAATTCGGGGTCTCACAATCTCCCCTCCTTATGAAATTTCGCCCTCGAAATTTACGTACGTACCTGATATTCGAAAAGATGAGAATATATTGCTTTCTTTTCAGATTGTACCTTCCCGGTAATTTTATGGAGTATAGAAGTCAAAACTTTAACCAAATGAGTATAATAAAGAATGGAATAACAAAAGAAATCACCATGCATGCGGTACTTCGCATAGACAGGTTATTCCAACAGAATAATAAATAACGGAACGTGTCAAAGCGTATACTTGCCAAGCGGGATATTCTAATGAATAATAAAGAATGGAATAACAACAAAAATCACCATGCATACGGTGCTTGCGATAGACAAAGTTATTCCAAGCAGAATAATAAATAACGGAATCGGTAGGCGTAAAACGCATGCATACATGATATTCCAACAAAATAATAAAGAGGCGGAACCAGTCCGTGTAAAACGCATGCATGTGAGGATATTCCAGCGAATAATAAAAATGAGAACCGAGTCCGTATAGATAACGCATGCATGTGATGTTCCAACAGAATAATAACGAATGGAATAACAACAGAAATCACAAAGTATAGGGTAGATCGCATATACAGGTTATTCCAACAGAATAATAAAGAATGGAATAACAAAAGTTCTCTTCATGAATATGAAAAAAATAATACCTCTTACAGGTACAACAAATAATATCCCTTACCTTTGAAAGAAGAGTACGTACTCCGACTAGTAGGGCGAGGATATACTCGAAGAAAACTTGCACTATGCTCAAAGCTTTCTTAAACTCTAAAGAAATACGCTCAAGATTATAGAAGAAGAATTCTCTCTCTAGAGTTTCAAGTGAATTAAGTAAGAAATAATGAAGGAATGAGCTCTATTTTTAAAGAAGAATGGGTGCATAGTAATTAATTCATGAACGGTCAGATTGATTTACTTTTAATCAAAGTGATTCTATATTTAAAGAAAAATCTTTTAAATTAAATATAATATATTCTATTTATAATTTAATAAAATGAATAACTTTATAAAAGTATTCTGTTTTATATAAAAAGATTTTACTATGCAAAACACTATGCATGCACTATGCAACACTATGCATAATAAAATATAATATATTCTTTTTATAGAATAACTTTATAAAAGTATTCTATTTTATATAAAAAGATTTTACTATGCATAATAGAATATAATATATTCTATTTATAGAATAACTTTATAAAAGTATTACATTTTATATATAAAAGCTTTTCCTGCTTTTATTACATTAATAATACTAATAAAACAAAACTAAGTGACTTATCACGTAAGCATTAATAATCAATACCGTGTGCTACTATGCAACCACGCATATTACTGTACTTTTACTACCGAGTAGTTCAATAGTTTTAACGGTAAAACTTCCGTCGTTATTTTCATAAAAATATTTTTGTCGTTTTCTCAATCCGACAATAATTCCGTTGTGGGGTCCACCAATGATTGTAACGTCATATGGATATTCCCCGACAAAAAGAATATTCCCCGACACAACGAATATTTTATATCAATTTAAACTTTAAACTTTTATCAATTTAACTATTTACCAAAATAGAAAAATTGAATACTTTTATTTTATAAAATTTGGGGTCACAATCTCCCCTCCTTATGAAATTTCGCCCTCGAAATTTACGTACGTACCTGATATTCGAAGAGATGAGAATAACTTGCTTTCTTTTCAGATTGTACCTTCCCGGTAATTTCCTCGCTATCATGATTTTTCCATTTCTCGGCTCCTGTTTTAGATATTATTTTAGAATATATTTTCAAAACAAAGGTTAATCGACATATCACAATTTGTCAACTTATCAAGTAAACAATTTCAGCTTAGGTAAGTCACACACCAGCGAAGTATATAACTCGTCTCTCCCCTCCTAGTTCTAGACTCTTATCTCCGCCATCGACCATATCCCTAAGCTCTGATACCCTTTGTGACGCCCCCAAAATAGGTATACACGACCCATTCTGAGTCGCCAGATATCACACTATAAAAATCAAATACAAACTTCATGTATATAACTGTTGAACTGTCGTATAGAATACAACCATAGTTAAGCTATGAGTTTTAATACAATATTGTCTCGTAGACAGTATCTAAACTTAAATTATTACAATGCCATATAAAATACAGTAGCAAAAATTTAAAGACCCCAAAGAAGAACGAGAAGATTACTATCATATTCATTCTAATGAGGTGCACTTTTGGCGCTTTCAAAGTCAGGTTCTCATCAACCTATTGTTGTTCGCCAAAATCAATTATTAAGTGACGTATAAAATACGACACATACATCTTAGGTCCTCAATACAATTATCTGTTGCATGTTATGCCGTTTTAGAATGTATTGAGAAACTTCGACAGTCTCGGACCCTCACACTATTTCCCTGTTTTCCCCGCTCGACCCAGCTACACTCTTATTACCTGAAAGGAATTGTGAAGCAAAAAGGGTGAGCACAACTAGCCCAGTAAAGAATATCATGACTAAAGATAATTAAATTATCAATAGCTTTCATCAATAATAAATCAGAGATTTAGAACATATGGTAGATGATAGAACTTTTCAACCATAATTGCAGCGGAATGAGCAATCCATTAGAAGAGTCAAATAGACCATCAGATCTATTATCTTCTCAATGTTAAAAGTCCACCGATAATGTTTTATCCCTGTAACATCAATCAACAATTCCTGTCCACGATCATATGAATAACTCAATCATAATTGTGATTCTGAATTCCTTTTCGCACCCAGGACGAAGATAATTTTTATCACCTATCTTCACCTGAAACATCAAAAATCATGGTTATACCTGTTGATTGATTTTGCAATCAATGAATACGTGCAAGTATACATGGTCAACAAGTAATAAAGTGAAAGTAGAGTATCGTTCCCAAGAGGAATTATTTAATAAAAATCACCAAGTACTAACTCTTAACCAAATCAATTTTATTTAAACAATTGCAAAGTGTGATTTTTCTAATTAAGAAAACTAAATTAACTAATTACACTAAATTGCTTTATAAATAAATTCAAATAAATAAAATTTAAGACTCCAATATCCTCAATTATGAACTATAAACCAATTATCCAATTATCCCAATTATTATGTCTACTGAATTGTTAACAGGAATTCTCAAATGCCAAAAGCCATTTCTCAAGCGATCATTTGCCTTCTATTTAACCTAGATTAATTTTGCTATATCTCTATGCAAAACAAATGAATTAAACTCGCTACTATCCCAATTCCTTATGTGTTACATGCGGCAAATAGATATTCTCATTATATTCACAAACCTAATTATTCATTGTGCAAATAACTAAGTCACATGATATCATGCCCAGTTCTAACCCTAGAATTCCTTTCTCAATTCCTTCTAGAGTAACAAGGTAATTACTGATCAGATAATTAATCAATAAGCATAAGACAAGATAAACAACTAACTTTGACACAAATAATTGTAATAATTTTTGATTTGGTATAACCATGATTTTTGAGCAGAAATTGTGATTTGGTATAACCATGATTTTTGATGTTTCAGGTGAAGATAGGTGATGAAAATTATCTTCGTCCTAGGTGCGAAAAGGAATTCAGAATCACAATTATGATTATGAGTTATTCATATGATTGTGGACAGGAATTGTTGATTGATGTTATAGGGATAAAACATTATTGATGGACTTTTAACATGGAGAAGATAATATACCTTATGGTCTATTTGACTCTTTTAATGGATTGCTCGTTCCGCTGCAACTAAGGTTGAAAAGTTTTATCATCTACCATATGTTCTAAATCTCTGATTTATTATTGATGAAAGTTATTGATAATGTAGTTATCTGTAGTCATGATATTCTTTACTAGGCTAGTTGTGCTCACCCTTTTGCTTCACAATTCCTTTCAGGTAATATAAGTGTATCTGGGTCGAACGGGGATAACAGGGGAATAATGTGATGGTCGGAGGCTGTCGAAGTTTCTCAATACATTATAAAATGACATGACATACAATATATAATTTTATTGAGGACCTAAGATGTGGGTGTCGTATTTTATACGTCACTTAATAATTGATTTTGGTGAACAACAATAGGGTGATGAGAACCCGACTTTGGAAGCGTCAAAAGTACACCTCATTAGAATGAACAAGATAGTAATCTTCTCGTTCTTTTTTGGGGTCTTGAAATATTTACTACTGTATTTTATATGGCATTGTAATAATTTAAGTTTGGATACTGTCTATGAGACAATATTGTATTAAAACTTACAGTTAACTGTGGTCATATTCTATACGACAGTTCAACAGTTGTATAAATGAAGTTTGTATTTGATTTTTATAATGTGATATCTGGCGACTCAGAATGGGTCGTGTGGACCTATTTTGGGGGCGTCACAAATGGTGAATAGTTAAATTGATAAAAGTTTAAAGTTAGGGGTGACATTTGAAATTTTTTCAAAGTAAGTGATGATGAAGTTTTGTTTTATTAGTATTATTAATGTAATAAAACAGAAATACTTTTTATATAAAACAGAATACTTTTAAAAAGTTATTCGTTTTATTAGGCTAATATTAAAATCTTTTTATATAAAACCAAATACTTTTATAGAGTTATCTGTTTTATTAGACAATAATTAGAATATATTATATTTTTTTATGCATAGTGCCTGCATAGTATTTGCATAGTAAAATCTTTTTATATAAAACAGAATACTTTTATAAAGTTATTTGTTTTATTAGATTATAAATAGAATATATTATATTTTATTGTAAACCAATCTGGACCGTCCGTTTAAAAGTAAATCAAATTGGACCGTTCATGGATTGGTTACTATTTAGTCCATTCTTCTATAAATAGAAGTTCATTCCTTCATTATTTCTTACGAATTCGCTGAAACTCTATAGAGAGAAATTATAGAGAGAAGCTATAGAGAGAAATTATAGAGAGAAGCTATAGAGAGAAAATCTATAGAGAGAAAGAAGAAGAGAAGTCTGCTACCTCACTATTCCAGTATCCAATTTTCTTCTAAGGTAAGGGATATTATTTGTTATACTCGTAAGAGGTATTATTTCTTTTGTATTCATGAAGAGAACTTCTGTTATTCCATTCTTTATTATCCTGTTGGAATAACCTATATACGTGGTCTACCCTATACTTGGTGAAATTCTTCTGTTTTTCCATTCTTTATTATTTTATTGGAATAACCTGTATATGCGAAGTACCGCATACATGGTGAAATTCTTCTATTATTCCATTCTTTATTATTATGTTGGAATAACCTGTATATGCGAAGTACCGCACATATGGTGAAATTCATCCATTATTCCATTCTTTATTATTCTGTTGGAATATCCTGTCGGTGTGAATTTCGCCAGACCTGGTTCCATTATTTATTATTTTGTCGGAATATCACATGTCTCGTGCGCTTTCTTTTGGGACCTAGTTCTATTATTTATTATTACATTGGGAATAAACATGCATGCGAGTCTATCGCACGGATGGTGAATCCTTATGTTATTCCATTCTTTATTATTCTGTTAGAATAACCTATCTATGTGGATTACCACATGCATGGTGAATGATCCTTTATATTCATTCCTTATTAAATTGTGGAAATGATCTAGTTACGTTGATTATGATGAGAGTCATAATAAAAGCATTGGACTGATGAAAATCATGGGTATATGAAGTATTAGTAAGTGTTATGATGAGTTATGTTGGTTATTATGTGAAAATATGAAAGTTTCTTAGAAATCACAAAGGGTTGAAAAATTAGATTTTGGTGAAAATGGAACATTAAATTCAATTGATCATATCTCCTATTATATTTCGAACTTTTGAGTGTGGTCAATTTCTAAAGTTAGATATATGAGTTTCTTAACTTATCCAAGTGGAATCACTGGAAAAGGTGTTGTAGATTTTCGTGTGGACTAATTTTAGCAAAGTACGAAAAAGTGAAAAATAGGAAAATAGCTACTGCCAAAAATTTTAAAAGGGCATTTTCGACAACTTAATTTGTGAGAAAAATTCCGGCCTTTTGGGACATGATAGTATATGGTATAAAGTACCTCCTGTCCAAAAATGAGCTCATTACGACTTAAAATGGGCAAGTTATAACCATTTCAATATTTAGGTTTTTCAGATGAAAAATGCTATAACCGGAGTTCTATAACTCCGACCATGAAATTTAAACTGGAAGCTCACGTTAATATGTGTTAGATCCTGCCGAGATTTGGGAATTTCTAGAGTTAAACTTGAGGTAGCTAATTTCTTAAGGAATTAATTAGAAATTGCTTTTTGAAAAATAGTAAATGAATTTTAAAAATTCCGAGAAAAATATATGTTCATTATGGGACTATATTATGCTAAATCCCAGAAAAGTAATATTTTTGGAACTGATTTGGTATTTTTCATGAAAATGGTCTAGTTATGAGTAAATGAGTTAAATATGTTATGTGAAGTAACAAAGTTGGAAAATAGGATTTTATGGCTTGGAAATCCTATATAAGGTATATGCAGATTTTTGATTAGGGATTTAATCATTGGTGTTGAAATCTTATGAGTATAGCATTTTTGAATGATTAAAAGCATTATTTGGTAAAGTGTAAACAATTGAAATAAATTGTGTATAAGTTTAAGAAGTGATTAAAATATTGTTATGATATTAATAATATTAGATTATGAGTGGTGGATAATATTTGGATAAATTTAAAGTCTTTAATATTTATCCTTGTTTTCGTTTGATTAATACTTATATCATTGTCATCATCCTCATGTATATATTATGTTGAAAGTCATCTGTGGCCTGTAGTGCACAGATGGACTTGGTCTGATTATGACTAGGGAATATTCGGTATAATCATGACCGTAATTTAACAAATGATGTGGAAAAAGTCCTCATTGGCCGTAGTGCATTGATGGACAGTTTTTGGTATGATTATGGCTATGGATTCTCTTCGGCCGAGGGTGCAAAGATGAATTATTTTATGGCATGATCAGGACCGTTGATGAAAACACGATTATCTTTGGCCCATAGTGCATGGATAATTCGTGGTCGTGATACTAAAGAATATCCTTGGCCTGTAGTGAAGGGATGATTCGATGAGGTGGATTAATTATTGAGTTGAGTCTCAGCAATGAAATATTAATTCATTAATGTGATAATAATGAGTATCTTTGGCTGTAGTGCAAAGATGATTTAATTTGTATGATTATGAGCAAAAATTGTGATTTGGTGTAACCATGATTTTTTATGTTTCAGGTGAAGATAGGTGATTAAAATTATCTTCGTCCAGGGTGCGAAAGGGAATTTAGAATCACAATTATGATTATGAGTTATTCATATGTTTGTGGACAGGAATTGTTGATTGATGTTACAGGGATAAAACATTATCGGTGGACTTTTAACATAGAGAAGATAATAGATCTGATGGTCTATTTGACTCTTCTAATGGATTGCTCGTTCCGCTGTAACTATGGTTGAAAAGTTTTATCATCTACCATATCTTCTAAATCTCTAATTTATTATTGATGAAAGCTATTGATAATGTAGTTATCTTTAGTCATGATATTCTTTACTGGGCTAGTTGTGCTCACCCTTTTTGCTTCACAATTCCTTTCAGGTAATAAGAGTGTAGCTGGGTCGAGCGTGGATAACAGGGAAATAGTGTGATGGTCCAAGACTGTCGAAGTTTCTCAATACATTATAAAACGACATGACATGCAACAGATAATTATATTGAGGACCTTAGATGTGTGTGTCGTATTTTATACGTCACTTAATAATTGATTTTAGCAAACAACAATAGGGTGATGAGAACCCGACTTTGAAAGCGTCAAAAGTGTACCTCATTAGAATAAATATGATAATAATCTTCTCGTTCTTCTTTGGGGTCTTGAAATATTTGTTGCTGTATTTTATATGGCATTGTAATGATTTTAGTTTGGATACTGTCTATGAGACTATATTGTATTAAAACTCACAGTTAACTGTGGCCGTATTCTAATCGACAGTGCAACAGTTGTATAAATGAAGTTTGTATTTAATTTTTATAATGTGATATATGGCGACTCAGAATGGGTCGTGTGGACCTATTTTGGGGGTGTCACAATTGGTATCAAATCTTAGGGATATGGTCACTGGCTGAGATAAGAGTCTAGAACTAAGAGGGGAGAGACGAGTTATATACTTCGCTAGTGTGTGACTTACCTGAGCTAAAATTGTTTACTTGATAAATTGATAAATTATGATATGTGAATTAACCTTTGTTTTGGAGCTATGTTCTAGAATGATATTTGAAATACAGGAGATGAGCAATGGAAAAATCATGATACATAGGATATAACCGGGAAGGTACAATCTGAAAAGAAAGTAAGGTATTCTCATTTCTTCGAATATCAGGTACGTACGTAAATTTCGAGGGCAAAATTTCATAAGGAGGGGAGATTGTGAGACCCCGAATTATATGAAATAAAAGTGTTCAATTTTTCTATTTTAAGGGTGAATAGTTAAATTGATAAAAGCTTAAAGTTAAGGGTGACATTTGAAATTTTTTCAAAGTAAGTGATGATGAAGTTTTGTTTTATTAGTATTATTAATGTAATAAAACAGAAAAGCTTTTTATATAAAACAGAATATTTTTATAAAGTTATTCTATAAATAGAATATATTATATTCTATTATGCATAGTGTTTTGCATAGTAATAGCCTTTTATATAAAACATAATACTTTTATAAAGTTGTTTGTTTTATTAGATAATAATTAGAATATATTATATTTTATTATGCCTAGTCTTGCATAGTGCCTGCATAGTGTTTTGCATAGTAAAATCTTTTTATATAAAACAGAATACTTTTATAAAGTTATTCGTTTTATTAGACAATAATTAGAATATATTATATTTTATTTAAAAGATTTTGCTTTAAATATGGATCGTCCGTTTAAAGTAAATCAATCTGGACCGTTCATGAATTAGTTACTATGTTGTCCATTCTTCTATAAATAGAAGTTCATTCCTTCATTATTTCTTACGAATTCATTGAAACTCTAGAGAGAGAAACTATACAGAGAATTCATCTTCTATAATCTTGAGCATATTTCTTTAGAGTTTAAGAAAGCTTTGAGCGTAGTACAAGTTTTCTTCGAGTATATCCTCGCCCTACCAGTCGGAATACTCTTCTTTTAAAGGTAAGGGATATTATTTGTTGTGCTCGTAAGGGGTATTATTTCTTTTGTATTCATGAAGAGAACTTTTGTTATTCCATTCTTTATTATTCTGTTGGAATAACTAGTACACGCGGACTACCCTATACTTGGTGAAATTCTTCTGTTATTCCATTCTTTGTTATTATGTTGGAATAATCTGTCTATGCAAAGTACCGCATACATGGTGAAATTCTTCTATTATTCCATTCTTTATCATTTTGTTGGAACATCCTGTATGTGCTTTATGCATGACCTGGTTCCAATTATTTATCATTCTGTTGGAACATCATGACTGTGCTTTACGCATGACCTGGTTCCATTATTTATTATTTTGTTGGAATATCCTGTCTATGCTTTATGCATGACCTGGTTCCAGTATTTATAATTCTGTTGGAATAATATGTCTGTGCGGTCTATCGCATGCATGGTGATTTCTGTTGTTATTCTGTTCTTTATTATTCTACCGAATATTCATTCATGCGTTTTTACGGGACCTAGTTCCGCTCTTTACTATATTCTATTTGGAATATCTGTCTGTGTGTTTTACGCCGGACCTGGTTCCATCTTTATTATTCTGTCGGGAATAACCTGTCTGTATGGTCTCTATCGCATGCATGGTGAATCCTTCTGTTATTCCATTCTTTATTATTCTGTTGGAATAACCTGTCTATGTGGATTACCATATGCATGGTGAACGATCCTTTGTATTTTATTCCTTGTTAAATTGTGGAAATGATATGTTTACGTGGATTATGATGAAAGTCATAATAAAAGCATTTGACTAATGAAAATCATGGGTATATGTGGTATTAGTAAGTGTTATGATAAGTTATGTTGGTTATTATGTGAAAACATGAAAGTTTCTTAGAAATCACAAAGGGTTGAAAAATCATATTTTTGGTAAAAATGGAACATGAAATTCAATTGACCATATCTCCTATTATATTTTGAATTTTTTAGTGTGGTCAAGTTCTAGAGTTAGATCTATGAGTTTCCTAAATTATCCAAGTAGAATCACTGTAAAAGGTGTTGTAGATTTTCGTGTGGACTGAATTTAGCAAAGGAGTTAAAAGTTGCAAAAACCAAAAATAGCTACTGTCCAGATTTTAAAAGGGTTGTTTCAGCCACTTAATTTGTGAGAAAAATTCCGGACTTTTGGGACATGAAAGTATATGGTATAAAGTACCTCTTGTCCAAAAATGAGCTCATTTCGACTTAAAATGAGCAAGCTATGACCATTTCAATATTTAGGTTTTTCTGTCGTAATAATATCACATGCATGCGTTTCATGACACTGGTTCCATTATTTATTATTCTGTTGGGAATAACTTGTCTGAGCGGTCTCTATCGCATGCATGGTGAATTCTTCTGTTATTCCATTCTTTATTATTCTGTTGGAATAACCTATCTGTGTGGATTACCACATGCATGGTGAATGATCCTTTATATTCATTCCTTATTAAATTGTGGAAATGATCTGGTTACGTTGATTATGATGAGAGTCATAATAAAAGCATTGGACTGATGAAAATCATGGGTATATGAAGTATTAGTAAGTGTTATGATGAGTTATGTTGGTTATTATTTGAAAACATGAAAGTTTCTTAGAAATCACAAAGGGTTGAAAATCAGATTTTGGTGAAAATGGAACATGAAATTCAATTGACTATATCTCCGATTATATTTTGAATTTTTGAGTGCGGTCAAGTTCTAAAGTTAGATCTATGAGTTTTGTAGCATCTCCAAGTGGAATGACTGGAAAAGGTGTTGTAAATTTTCGTGTGGACTGATTTTAGCAAAGGAGTCCAAAGATGGAAATTACCAAAATGCTACTATCCAGATTTTTAGAAAGGCTGTTTCGGACACTTAATTTGTGAGAAAAATTCCGGCCTTTTGGGACATGAAAGTATATAGTATAAGGTAACTCCTGTCCAAAAATGAACTCATTCCGACTTAAAATGAGCAAGTTATGACCATTTCAATATTTAGGTTTTTTCGACGTAAAATGCTATAACTAGAGTTCTATAACTCCGATGACCATGAAATGTAAACTGGAAGCTCATGTTAGCATGTGTAAGATCCTGCCAAGATTTGGTAATTTCTGTAGTTAAACTTGAGGTAGCTAATTTCTAAGGAATTAATTAGTAATTGATTTTTGAAAAATAGTAAATCAATTTTAAAAATTCCGAGAAAAATATTTGTTCATTATGGGACTATATTCTGCTAAATCCCAGAAAAGAAATATTTTTGGGACTGATTTGATATTTTTCATAAAAATAGTTTAGTTACGAACATATGAGTTAAATATGTTATGTGAAGTAACAAAGTTGGAAAATTGGATTTTATGGCTTGGAAATCCCATATAAGGTAAATGCATATTTTTGATGAGGGATTTAATCATTGGTGATGAAATCTTATGAGTACGACATTTTTAAATGATTAAATGCATTATTTGGTAAAGTGTAAACAATTGAAATAAATTGTTTATAAGTTTAAAAAGTGAATAAAATATTGTTATGATATTAATAATATTAGATTATGAGTGGTTGATAATATTTGGATAAATTTCAAATCATTAATATTTATCCTTGTTTTCGTTTGATTAATACTTATATCATTGTCATCATCCTCATGTATATATTATGTTGAAAGTCATCTGTGGCCTGTAGTGCATAGATGGACTTGGTATGATTATGACCAGGGATTATTTGGTATAATCATGACCGTAATGTTACAAATGATGTAGAAAAAGTCCTCATTGGACGTAGTGCATTGATGAACAGTTTTTGGTATGATTATATCTATGGATTCTCTTCGGCCAAGGGTGCAAAGATGAATTGTTTTATAGCATGATCAGGACCGTTGATGGAAACATGATTATCTTTGGCCCATAGTGCATGTATAATTTGTGGTCGTGATAATAAAGAATATCATTGGCCTGTAGTGCAGGGATGATTCGATGATGTGGATTAATTATTGAGCTGAGTCTCAGCAATAAAATATTAATTCATAGATGTGATAATAATGAATATCCTTGGCCGTAGTGCATGGATAATTCATGGATGTGATATTAACGAATATCCTTGGCTGTAGTGCAGGGATGATTCGATGATGTGGATTAATTGTTGAGCTGAGTCTCAATAATGAAATATTAATTTATAGATGAGATAATAATGAATATCGTTGGCCATAGTGAAAAGATGATTTAATTAGTATGATTATGAGCAAAAATTGTGACGCCCCCAAAACAGGTATACATCACCCATCTTGAGTTGCCAAATATATGGTACAAAATTCAAATACAACTTAATAACACGACTGTCGTGTAAAATATGACAAAACATAAACTGAGAGTTTAAATAGAAATATTGCCTTCTAGACAATATCCATTCTCAAATAGAGTTCTCGTTACATTTATTATCACACTATTTAACAGAATAGTGAGGACTACTAATGCTATCATCTGAACCGTCACTCTGTTCCCCGACTCGTCCCAGCTATATTCTCATTTCCTTAAGAGAACAGTGAAGGAAAGGGTGAGTTCAACTAGCCTAGTAAGAAATATTATGACTAAGATAATGCAGAATAAATTATCATTAGTCTTTAACAATGTTAAACTGATAAAATATAATAGACATCAAGTTTAATTACAGCGGAACAAGCAATCCATTAGAGAGTCAAGTAAAGAATAAAATCTACTATCTTCAATGATTTAAAAAGTTTTCATCAATTTTTATCGCTGAGACTCAGCTTAATAAATAAACTACATCATCAAGTCATCCCTGTACTACGGGCCAAGGATATTCATTAAATCATCAATGCTCATGACTATACCGAATAATTCCTGGTCATAATCATACTAAGTCCATCTCTGCACATAAGCCGAAGATATACAACAATAAAACCAATAATCAACAATCCATCTTTGCACGTAAGCCAAAAATATACAATTCAATAATCAACAGTCCATCTTTGCACGTAAGCCAAAGATAACTTTCGTCACCATATAAGCATGAGGATGATGACAATGATATAAGCATTAATCAAACGAAAACAAGGATAAATATTAAAGACTTTAAATTTATCCAAATATTATCCATCACTTAAATAACTCATAATCTAATATTGTTAATATTATAACAATATTTTAATCACTTTTTAAACTTATAAACAATTTATTTCAATTGTTTACACTTTACCACATAATGTATTTAATCATTCAAAAATGCGATACTCATAAGATTTTATCACCAATGATCAAATCCTCATCAAAATCAGATATACCTTATATAGGATTTCCAAGCCATAAAATCCTATTTTCCAACTTTGTTACTTCACATAACATATTTAACTCATATGTTTGTAATTAAACTATTTTCATGAAAATACCAAATCGCACTCCAAAAATATTTCTTTTCTTGGATTTAGCAAGAATATAGTCCCATAATGAACATATATTTTTCTCGAAATTTTTAAAATTCATTTACTATTTTTCAAAAATCAATTTCTAATTAATTCCTTAAGAAATTAGATACCCCAAGTTTAACTCCAAAAATTCCCAAATCTTGGCAGGATCTTACAAATGTTAACGTGATCGTCCAGTTTAAATTTCATGGTCATCGGAGTTATAGAACTCCAGTTATAGCGTTTTTTATCAGAAAAACCTAAATATTAAAATGGTCATAACTTGCTCATTTTAAGTAGAAATGAGTTCATTTTTGGACAAAAGGTATCTTATACCATATACTTTCATGTCCCAAAAGGCCGGAATTTTTCTCTTAAATTAAGTGGCCGAAACAGCCCTTACAAAATTATGGGCAGTAGCTTTTTGCTATTTTCCAACTTTTGACTCCTTTGCTAAAAATAGTCCACACGAAAATCTACAACACCTTTTCTAGTGATTCCACTTGGATAAGTTAGTAAACTCATAGATCTAACTCTAGGACTTGACCACACTGAAAAATTCAAAATATAATAGGAGATATGGTCAATTGAATTTCATATTCTATTTTCACCATATCTGATTTTTCAACCCTTTGTGATTTCTAAGAAACTTTCATGTTTTCCCATAATAACAAATATAACTTATCATAACACTTACTAATACTACATATACCCATAATTTTCATTCAGTCCAATGCTTTTATTATGACTTTCATCATAATCAGATCATTTCCACAATTTAATAAGGAATGAATGCAAAGGATCATTCACCATGCATGTGGTAATCCACATAGATAGGTTATTTCAACAGAATGATAAAGAATGGAATAATGAATGA
This sequence comes from Panax ginseng, assembly GCA_020205605.1. NCBI lineage: Eukaryota > Viridiplantae > Streptophyta > Magnoliopsida > Apiales > Araliaceae > Panax > Panax ginseng. Next base: position 67,584,067 of record CM035134.1, on the reverse strand, counting down.
TTCACCATGCGTGCAATAGATCGCATGCATGTGTTATTCCCAACGTAATAATAAATAATGGAACCAGTGTCGCATAAATGCATGTATGTAATATTTCGGCTGTAATAATAAAGAATGGAATAACAACAGAAATCACCATGCATGCGATAGGCTGCACAGATAGGTTATTCTCAACATAATAATAAATAATGGAACCAGTCCCACAGAACGCACCGGCGATGGATATTCCGATAGAATAATAAAGAATGGAATAACAATGTAAATCATCATGCATACGCGATAGATCGCATGCATACATGTTATTCAATGTAATAATAAATAATGGAATCAGTCCCGCCAGAACGCATGCATGTGATATTCCGGTAATAATAAAGAAATGTAATAATAGAAGAATTTCATCATGTATGCGGTATCAGATAAACAAAGTTATTCCAATGTAATAACAAAGAATGGAATAATAGAAGAATTTCACCATTTATGCTAAGATTGATAAACAAAGTTATTCCAACATAATAATAAAGAATGGAATAACAACTCTTATAAGTATTGAAAAAAATAATTCTCTTCATGAATATGAAAGAATAATACCCCTTACCTCAAAAGAAGACTAAAAACTGGAATAGTGAAGTAGCAGACTTCTCTTCTTCTTTCTCTCAATAATTTCTCTCTATAATAATGGCTCTAAAGCTTTAGTGAATTGGTGAGAAATGAAGGAAAAATGAGCTTCTATTTATAGGAAAATACAGTTTCGATAATTGCACGTTTTGGGGCTTGAAATATTACAGTACAGTACCTCCAACTTTTCTTTCATTTTTAATTCAGTCATCCAATTATTATCAAACTTGCACCACCTCTCCTAATAGTAAATCATGTGACTCAATAGTTCTAAACATGTGAAAAAATTAATTACAGTATAGTACCTCCATCTATACCTCCATTTTTAACTTAGTCATGCTAGTATCATCAATCTTGCTCCAACTCCCCTAATAGTAAGTGAATGTGACTCAATAGTAACTCGTGAATAGTAACTCATGAATAGTTAAATTGATAAAAGTTTAAAGTTAAGGGTGCCATTTGAAAATTTTTCAAAGTAAGTGATGATGAAGTTTTGTTTTATTAGTATTATTAATGTAATAAAACAGAAAAACTTTTTATATAAAACAGAATACTTTTATAAAGTTATTCGTTTTATTAGGCTAATAGTAAAATCTTTTTATGTGACGAATGAATTGTTTGAATTGTGATTCTAGGGACAGAATCCTTGTAAGGAGGGAATGATGTAACATTCCAGAATTTTAATTGTTATATTAAATATTTATTGAATTAATTAAGTATTTAATGGATGTGTTTATTGTTGAATAAATAATTGTTCAAATTTGATTTGATGTGGTTAATTATTTGTTAAGTAAATAATTAAGGAAATTAATTATTTTTGCTAATTTAATTTAATTATTAAGTTAGAGTTTGATTAAATAAATTATTATATTTTAATTTAAAGTTGTAAATTAAAAAGGATGTGTGTAGTTGATTAAATAAAGTTATAATTATATAGAAAATTTATAATTTGGTGGTATTGAGTTATGTGTTAAAGTGATGTAATAAATTATTTTTAGAATTAATTTAATTTAGTAAAGTGTGACAAATAACTTCTTTTAAAGTAGTTATTAAAATAACTTAAAGGAGTTGTAATTCCGTTTTGCCAAACAAGGCCTATTGCTTATTAAGTCTTACATCTATTTAAGTTTTACCAAACAGGGTGTTAGGATTAATGGGTTATTTTATTTAGTTAGTAACCAAACAAGCCTTATGGCTTTTGATTTCAAAATTCATATAACTGATATCAGTTATGTTTATAATTATATTATATAATTAATATATATAATATCTATATACGTTATTTGTTAAGAAGTATGTTAGAGGAGAGAGGTTAGAGAGAAGAAAGAAAACTCAGAGGAAGAAGAAGAAGAAAAGAAGAGAGAAAGGAAGGCTTGAGGTTGGAGAAGGAGAGGCTTGAGGGTAGAAAAGAATAGCCATATCATCTTCTATCAAGGTATTCTCCTATTTCTTTTAGTTTTAAAAGTTTAGTTTTTTATCTTCCCAAATTCTCTGTAGAATCTGTGTAAGCATGAATTGTTGTTGTTATGTGGCTTTATATTGCATACTAGTGATGTTAAAATGATTTTCATAAGTTATAGTCAATAAATTGGTAGTATTTATATGTTTGTGAAGAAAAATAATTTTTTTACAAAGAGTTTTGTGTATATATATTGTTTGGTTTAAGGTAGAAATTAAGGTTTTATTTGTTGTTTAGTTGATAAATTAATTATTGAATGTGGTAGAGTATGTATATACTTTGATAAAATACTTCAAATTAACTGTTTTAGTTGAAAAACAAAATTATAGTGTTGATTTTAATTAAAAATATCAAAAATTGAGTTTTTATTAAAAATAGTGAAATTGGATGTTTTAAATTCATTGTTTATGTTGTTTTTTTTAGGAAGAATCATGTTTAGAGTCTTTGAAATATGTTTATATGAAGTCTCTATATGATTTATATGCTATTTGGTCTGTTAGAAACGAGCTTGTAGGCCAAAATTGGCTTTTGTTCATGTTGTTGCCGAGGCTGTCTGCCGAGGTCTGCAGTTCGGCGCCGCGGCGCGGACTAGCAGAACATTTGTGGCGCCGTAGTGCCATTACCACGCCGTAGCGCGGCCTTGTAGCCTTGTTCTCCGGCACAGAAAGCCATGCTCGCGCCAGTCACGACCCACAATGTAAATCGTGGCCCATGGCCGAAGTTAAAGCAGAATGGCTTCGATAGTACTTTTTTGTACACGAAATTTTAAGAAAAGTTATGTGATGATAGTAGGAGTGCTAAATGTTGATTTTAGTATTTCTATACTATGAATAAGTATGTTATTAACATTAACTTGTGTTATAACTGGATTATGTGATTAAAAATCCAATTTTTAAATGATGAACGTACTTAGTTATGTTTGTAAGATAGTAATGGGTAACTATGTCATGATGACATATGTTTATAGGATATTGTGATTCGTATTGATTTGGTTTAGCCTACGAGCAAGGCAAGTTCTCTAACTCTACTTTTAAAATTGTGCAAGCGCTTAAATTGTTCTTTGAGCAAGTGTTCTAATCCATGATCTTGATTGAATCAATTATTGTTTCCAATATAATAATGCAAGATTTCTAATTCTTTATCTTGTTGAACTATTTATTGTTTCAATTCGATTACCTTATGAATGATGCAAGCTTTCTAAACTTTGGTTTAATGTTGACAAATTATTCTTGTATTTAACTTGTTGAGCAATTTCATCGTTCAAACTGTTATGCATGCTTAGTACTCAATTCTAATTAACCTTGACTTAATATTATTCAAGCAAGCCATGTTATAGTTATTCAAAGTATATGCTATTAGATTATTTCTAAAGCATGATTTTGGTTTACCATGTTGATTCAATTACGATTATTCTGTAATATAATGTTATTAATTCAACTAGTCCTCTAGTTGATGATCGTTGAACTTCAAATTACCCTTGAAAGCTTATCCAAACCAAACTCTCTTTGGTGCAGACTTGTAGTCCAAATACTGAGATAAACAACCCTATTATTATTAGGGGATAACTTATGTGTAGCGTTAAATGTTTGTGCACAATACATGCTACTTAAGGGTCGATCTCCCCAAGCACGAGGAGTCCTTATAGTCTTATGACTGTTAAAGTTGGAGTTGAAAGATTACTCGCAACTGTGGACATAGTTCATGGTCTTATGACCCTCAGTTATATTTATTTCACATTTTGGATTTCAGTTCCTGATTATTTTTGATAGAGTACTATTCATTGTTGATGAGCCTATTATTGGCGCTTATTATTGCTATACTCTTGTTGATTTCATATCAGTATCCAAAGTGAGCAATTGTTTTGCTCACTCTTGCATATTTATAAACTCATTGCGACTAAAGAGGAGAAGGTAGATGAACCTTCGACTAGCAAAAGGAAAGGGAAAATGTGCAAGTGATGAAGACTTATAATTTTACTTTGATTGAGATGTTAGATTTTTATTATGATGATCTTAGACTTGGTTTTAATGAAATTTATTTAATTTCCGCATTTGAATGATTGTATTTAAAGGTTAGATAACTTTGAGAGATTTTATTATGTAACCCTTTAATGGGAAAGGTTTTATTTATCCGATTTTATTGTGATTGGGTAGTTAGATATGAATTTTGATTAAGTGAACACCAGATCCTGTGGGAATGAAGTACCTGGATTTGGGGGTGTCACAAGTTGGTATCAAAGCCTTAGGTTATGAACCTTAGGTGGGGGAAAAGCCTTAGGAAGTAACCTTCGAAAAGATAGTGATGAACTCTTATCAGGTTTTAAGGAAGAAGTAATAAAACACTTATGTGCTTATGTGTTTACAACTTATGTTCTCGTGAGAGTCGAGTAGTAATGATTAGTAACTAAAACATAAAATTTTGTTGTCAGGATGTCAGATGTTGGAGGAACTAGTCGAGCTGGGGAGGAGGAACCCCGAGTACCTATATAGGAGGAGCACCGAGACGTTCATGTCGTCAGGGAATAGTTGGTATAGAGAGAGACTTCTCCATTGATCACTGTTGTTGGTCAGGAGCATGAGCCTGATACTGAGACTGATTCAGAGGAAGAAGAAGAGGAGTTCCCACCGAACTCTATTGATGCTGAGATGTATGATGCATTTTATGATCGTAACATAGAGTTGTAGGATACTGTCCGGATTTGATCGAAGGGCGGTTAGTCGAAGAAATTACTATTGAAAGCGTAAGGATAGGGAGATTGTGGCTCTTCACACACGTTTGGGAAACGTGGTGTGGGATCTGGTCCACGAGAAGGGTCAAACCGAGGATAAGTCCGTAGAAATAGAAAAGTTGAAGAAGGATCTGAAAGAGAGCTCAGAGAGGCTTGCCATAGCAGAAGAGGGCTGGGTACGAGAGTCACGTCGGGCTGATCTTGCAGAAGATGATCGTTGTGCGAAGAAGGCTAAACTTGAGGAGACGTACTCTACACTACAAAATGTAATGGATGCGGTCCAAGATCGAGTTAGGAAGTATCCAATCCAGTTTGAGGATCTACCATCATATATGCTGGATCACAGAACGATGGCTCATATCATGGAAGAGGAACGTAGCAAGGCTATTCAGCGCCTTAATAGACAGTGATAGTATTAGTTTAATTATGTGAAAATTATTTGGTAATTAATGATGTAAATTCTGATGTGTTTATAAACAAAGGAATATTTTGATGTTTTAAATCCTGTAGATTCTTTATCTCGGGATAGTGGATGTAAATAGCAGTGATGCTATTGATATGATGTTTTCAAAGAAGTTATGAATAAAAGATATTATTTTCAAAGAAGTTATGTATTATTCCATTATTCATTATTCTGTTGGAATAACCTGTCTGTGCGTTCTATCGCATGCATGGTGATTTTTGTTGTTATTCCATTCTTTATTATTATGTTGGAATATCCTGTCGGTGCGTATTACGCCTAAACTGGTTCTATTATTTATTATTCTGTTGAGAATAACCTGTCGGTGCGATCTATCGCATGCATGGTGATTTCTCATGTTATTCCATTCTTTATTATTCTGTTGGAATAACCTATCTATGTGGATTACCACATGCATGGTGAATGATCATTTGTATTATTCTTTATTAATTATTACGTGATAAGTCACTTAGTTTTGTTTTATTAGTATTATTAATGTAATAAAACAGAAAAGCTTTTTATATAAAACAGAATACTTTTATAAAGTTATTCTATAAATAGAATATATTATATTTTATTATGCATAGTATTACATAGTGCATGCATAGTGTTTTGTATAGTAAAATCTTTTTATATAAAATAGAATACTTTTATAAAGTTATTCGTTTTATTAGATTATAAATAGAATATATTATATTTTATTTAAAAGATTTTGCTTTAAATATGGACTTTTCATTTAAAGTAAATCGATCTGGACCGATCTGGACCGTTCATGGATTGGTTACTATTCAGTCCATTCTTCTATAAATAGAAGCTCATTCCTTCATTATTTCTTATGAATTCACTGAAACTCTAGAGAGAGAAACTGTAGAGAGAATTATTCTTCTATAATCTTGAGCGTATTTCTTTAGAGTTTAAGATTGCTTTGAGTGTAGTACAAGTTTTTTTCGAGTATATCCTTGCCCTACCAGTCGGAGTACTATTCTTTCAAAGGTAAGGGATATTATTTGTTGTACTCGTAATGGGTATTATTTCTTTCGTATTCATGAAGAGAACTTCTGTTATTCCATTCTTTATTACTATGTTGGAATAACCTGTTTATGCGAAGTACCGCATAAATGGTGAAATTCTTCTATTATTCTGTTTTTTAATATTCTGTCGGAATATCCTGTTGGTGCGTATTACGCCTGACCTGGTTCCATTAATTATTATTCTGTTGGAATAACCTGTATACGCGGATTACCGTATACCTGGTGAATTCTATTATTATTCCATTCTTTATTATTCTATTGGAATAACCTATATATGTGGATTACCGTATACCTGGTGAATTCTATTGTTATTCCATTCTTTATTATTTCACGTCGAAAATATCCCATACATGCGTTTTATCTGGGACCGGTTCCGTCTCCTTACTATTCTCCGGAATATCCTCGCTCATGCGTTTTCTGTGGGACCTGGTTCCGTCATTATTATTCTGTTTGGAATAACCTGTCTGTTCGGTCTCTATCGCGTGCTTGGTGAATCCTTCTGTTATTCCATTCTTTATTATTCTGTTGGAATAACCTGTCTATGTGGATTACCACATGCAAGGTGAACGATCCTTTGTATTTCATTCCTTGTTAAATTGTGGAAATGATCTGTTTACGTGGATTATGATGAAAGTCATAATAAAAGCATTGGACTAATGAAAATCATAGGTATCTGTGGTATTAGTAAGTGTTATAATGAGTTATGTTGGTTATTATGTGAAAACATGAAAGCTTCTTAGAAATCATAAAGGGTTGAAAAATCAGATTTTGGTGAAAATGGAACATGAAATTCAATTGACCATATCTCCTATTATATTTTAAATTTTTTAGTTTGGTCAAGTTCTAGAGTTAGATCTATGAGTTTTGTAACTTATCCAAGTGGAATCACTTGAAAAGGTGTTGTAGATTTTCGTGTGGACTGATTTTAGCAAAGCACGAAAAAGTGAAAAATGAGAAAAAACTACTGCCTAGATTTTTAAAAGGGCATTTTCGGCCACTTAATTTGTGAGAAAATTTTTGGCGTTTTGGGACATGAAAATATATGGTATAAAGTACCTCCTGTCCAAAAATGAGCTCATTCCGACTTAAAAATGAGGAAGTTATGACCATTTCAATATTTAGGTTTTTTTGAGGAAAAACGCTATAACCGGAGTTCTATAACTCCGATGACCATGACATTTAAACTGGAAACTCACGTTAACATGTGTAAGATCCTGCTAAGATTTGGGAATTTCTGGGGTTAAACTTAAGGTAGCTAATTTTTTAAGGAATTAATTAGAAATTGATTTTTGAAAAATAGTAAATGAATTTATCCTTTATCTCATTTGATTGATTCTTTATGTCATTGTCATCATCCTCATGCTTATATTATGTTGAAAGTCATACGTGTTTGAAAAGTGCATAGATGGACTTGGTATGATTATGACCACGAATTATTCGGTATAATCATGACCGTAATGTTACAAATGATGTGGAAAAAGTCCTCATTGGTCCGTAGTGCAGTGATGGACAGTTTTTGGTATGATTATGGCTATGGATTCTCTTCGGCCAAGTGTGCAAAGATGAATTGTTTTATGGCATGATCAGGACCGTTGATGAAAATACGATTATCTTTGGCACGTAGTGCATGGATAATTCGTGGTCGTGATACTAAAGAATATCCTTGGCCTGTAGTGCAGGGATGATTCAATTATGTGGATTAATTATTGAGCTGAGTCTCAGCAATGAAATATTAATTCATAGATGTGATAATAATGAATATCCTTGGCCGTAGTGCATAGATAATTCATGGATGTGATATTAACGAATATCCTTGGCCGTAGTTCAGGGGTGATTAGATGATGTGGATTATTTATTAAGCTGAGTCTCAGCATATTGGTTTTACAGTTGTATATCTTTGGTCGTAGTGCAAAGATGAATTTAATTAGTATGATTATGAGCAGGAATTGTGATTTGGTATAACCATGATTTTTGATGTTTCAGGTGAAGATAGGTGATTAAAATTATCTTCGTCCAGGGTGCGAAAGGGAATTTAGAATCACAATTATGATTATGAGTTATTCATATGTTTGTGGACAGGAATTGTTGATTGATGTTACAGGGATAAAATATTATCGGTGGACTTTTAACATAGAGAAGATAATATATCTGATGGTCTATTTGACTCTTCTAATGGATTGCTCGTTCCGCTGTAACTATGGTTGAAAAGTTTTATCATCTACCATATCTTCTAAATCTCTAATTTATTATTGATGAAAGCTATTGATAATGTAGTTATCTTTAGTCATGATATTCTTTACTGGGCTAGTTGTGCTCACCCTTTTGCTTCACATTTCCTTTCAGGTAATAAGAGTGTAGCTGGGTCGAGCGGGGATAACAGGGGAATAGAATGGTGGTCTATAGTTGTTGAGGTTCTCCCTAAATAGTATGGAGATAATTGTATTGAGGACCTAAGATGTGTGTGTCGTATTTTATACGTCACTTAATAATTGATTTTGGCGAACAACAATAGGGTGATGAGAACCCGACTTTGAAAGCGTCAAAAGTGCACCTCATTAGAATGAATATGATAGTAATCTTCTTGTTCTTCTTTGGGGTCTTGAAATATTTGCTGATGTATTTTATATGGCATTGTAATAATTTGAGTTTGGATACTGTCTATGAGACAATATTGTATTAAAACTCACAGTTAACTGTGGTCGTATTCTATATGACAGTACACTATAAAAATCAAATACAACTTCATTTATACAACTGTCGTGCAAAATACGACGACATGTATACTGTGCGTTTACATAAAAATACATATATCAACTCTGACTCATGTCAAAATTGCACCTTACATAAAGGTACAGTCAAAAACTATTTTAGAAATTAAAATTTTTGGAAAGTGCTCAAGGAAACCTTCGTACATAGGAGGTCATGAATCTAAGTTATAATAAATATAATATGTCTAGAGAATTATCCTTGGTTGACCCAATAGACCCCCAAAGAAAACGAGAAGATTACTATCATGTTCCTTTCAATGGTGAGTCTTCTTGACATATAACTATCTCCATTTGTCTCCAAGTGAAAATTATATTTCAAATAAACTACAAGATCATATAGGTAGTGCTCAGTAGATATACTCAAAGAAGTGGATGTGCACAACCACGCTCTTATGATAACACGAGGTTGTATGTCATTAGACATCTTGTATGATAGTGACAAAACACCCTTCCAAAGTTGGGTTCGCCTCACCCTATTTGGTTCACCAAAATTAAATATCAAATGACGTATACAATACGACACACTTATCTAAAGTTCTCAATAAAATTATTTTCATACTATTTAGGGAGAATCTCAACAGCTATAAACCACCTTTCTATTCCCCTGTTATCCCCGCTCGACCCAGCTACACTCTTATTACCTGAAAGGAATTGTGAAGCAAAAAGGGTGAGCACAACTAGCTCAGTAAAGAATATCATAACTAAAGATAATTAAACTATCAATAGCTTTTATCAATAAAAAATCAGAGATTTAGAACATATGGTAGATGATAAAACTTTTCAACCATAGTTGCAGTGGAACGAGCAATCCATTAAAAGTCAAATAGACCATCAGGTCTATTATTTTCTCCATGTTACAAGTCCACCAATAATGTTTTATTCCTGTAACGTCAATCAACAATTCTTGTCCACAATCATATGAATAACTCATAATCATAATTGTGATTCTGAATTCCTTTTCGCACCCAAAAAGAAGATAATTTTCATCACCTGAAACATCAAAAATCATGGTTATACCAAATCACAATCCCTGCTCATAATCATACTAATAAATTCATCTTTGCACTATGACCAAAGTTATTCATTAACAATTTATCTTTGCACTACAGCCCAAAGACATACAACTGTATTTTAGAAGAGTCAACTAGAGCATGATATCTACTATCTTCTACGAATTTAAAAGCTTATTATCAATATTTTATCGCTGAGACTCAGCTTAATAAATAATCCACATCATCGAATCACCCCTGCACAACGGCCAAGGATATTCGTTAATATCACATCCATGAATTATCCATGCACTACTGCCAAGGATATTCATTATTATCACATCCATAAATTAATATTTCATTGCTGAGACTCAGCTCAATAATTAATCCACATCATCGAATCATCCCTTCACTACAGGCCAAGGATATTCTTTAGTATCACGACCACGAATTATCCATGCACTATGTGCCAAAGATAATCGTATTTTCATCAACGGTCCTGATCATGCCATAAAACAATTCATCTTTGCACCCTAGGCCGAAGAGAATCCATAGCCATAATCATACCAAAAACTGTCCATCAATGCACTACGGACCAATAAGGACTTTTTCCACATCATTTGTAACATTACGGTCATGATTATATCGAATAATCCGTCGTTATAATCATACCAAGTCCATCTATGCAGTATAGGCCACAAATGACTTTCAACATAATATATACATGAGGATGATGACAATGATATAAGTATTAATCAAACGAAAATAAGAATAAATATTAAAGACATTAAATTTATCCAAATATTATCGTCCACTCATAATCTAATATTATTAATATCATAACAATATTTTAATCACTTCTTAAACTTATAAACAATTTATTTCAATTGTTTACACTTTACGAAATAATGCATTTAATCATTCAAAAATGCCGTAATCATAAGATTTCATCACCAATGATTAAATTCCTTATCAAAAATATGCATATACCTTATATAGGATTTCCAAGCCATAAATCCTATTTTCCAACTTTGTTACTTCACATAACATATTTAACTCATATTTTCGTAACTAAACCATTTTTATGAAAAATACCAAATCAGTCTCAAAAATATTTCTTTTCTGGGATTTAGCAGAATATAGTCCCATAATGAATATATATTTTTCTCGGAATTTTTAAAATTCATTTACTATTTTTCAAAAATCAATTTCTAATTAATTCCTTAAGAAATTAGCTACCTCAAGTTTAACTCCAAAAATTCTCAAATCTTGGCAGGATCTTACACATGTTAACATGAGCTTCCAGTTTAAATTTCATGGTCATTGGAGTTATTGAACTCCGGTTATAGCATTTTTCGTCGGAAAAACCTAAATATTGAAATAGTCGTAACTTGATCATTTTAAGTCGAAATTAGTTCATTTTTGGAAAGGAGGTACCTTATACTATATAATTTCATGTCCCAAAAGGCCGGAATGTTTCTCACAAATTAAGTGGCCGAAACAGCGCTTCTAAAAATCTGGACAGTAGCATTTTGGTAATTTCTAACTTTGGACTCCTTTGCTAAAATCAGTCCACACAAAAATCTACAATACCTTTTCCAGTGATTCCACTTGGAGATGCTACAAAACTCATAGATCTAACTCTAGAACTTGACCACACTCAAAAATTCAAAATATAATAGGAGATATGGTCAATTGAATTTCATGTTCCATTTTTACCAAAATCTAATTTTTATCCTTTTGTGATTTCTAAGAAACTTTCATGTTTTCACATAATAACCAACATAACTCATCATAACACTTACTAATACTTCATATACCCATGATTTTTATCAGCCCAATGCTTTTATTATGACTCTCATCATAATCAATGCTTTTATCAATGTAACCATAATATTAAGGAATGGAATAACAGAAGAATTTCACCGAGTATAGGGTAGTCCGCGTATACAGGTTATTCCAACAGAATAATAAAGAATGGAATAACAGAAGTTCTCTTCATTAATACAAAAAAATAATACCCGTTACGAGTACAACAAATAATATCCCTTACAAGTACAACAAATAATATCACTTACGAGTACAACAAATAATATCCCTTACCTTTGAAAGAAGAGTACTCCGACTAGTAGGGCGATGATATACTCGAAGAAAACTTGCACTACGCTCAAAGCTTTCTTAAACTCTAAAAAAATAAGCTCAAGATTATAGAAGAAGAAATCTCTCTATAGTTTCTCTCTCTAGAGTTTCAGTGAATTCGTAAGAAATAATGCAGGAATGAGCTTCTATTTATGAAGAATGGATCTGCATAGTAACTAATTCATGAACGGTCCCGATTGATTTACTTTTAATCTGGACGGTCCATATTTAAAGAAAAATCTTTTAAATAAAATATAATATATTCTCTTTATAATCTAATAAAACGAATAACTTTATAAAAGTATTATGTTTTATATAAAAAGATTTTACTATGCAAAATACTATGCAGGCACTATGCAACACTATGCATAAAAAAATATAATATATTCTATTTATAGAATAACTTTATAAAAGTATTCTGTTTTATATAAAAAGATTTTACTATGCAAAACACTTTACACAATAGAATAGAATATATTCTATTTATAGAATAACTTTATAAAAGTATTCTGTTTTATATAAAAAGTTTTTTTGTCTTATTACATTAATAATACTAATAAAACAAAACTGAGTGACTTATCACGTACGCATTAATAATCAATACCGTGTGCTATTATGCAACCACGCGTATTACTGTACTTTTACTACCGGGTATTTTATGACAACTTGTTTATATACTTTAAAAAAAAATATTTCACATATCACCCTTAACTTTAAACTTTTATCAATTTAACTATTTACCAAAATAAAAAAATTGAATACTATTATTTCATAAAATTCGGGATCTCACAATCTCCCCTCCTTATGAAATTTTGCCCTCGAAATTTACGTACGTACCTGATATTCGAAGAGATGAGAATACCTTTCTTTCTTTTCAGATTGTACCTTCCCGGTAATTTCCTCGCTATCATGATTTTCCCATTTTTCATCTCCTGTATTTCAGATATCATTCTAGAATTCAAAACAAAGGTTAATTGACATATCACAATTTGTCAACTTATCAAGTAAACAATTTCAGCTTAGGTAAGTCACACACTAGCAAAGTATATAACTCGTCTCTCCCCTCCTAAATGGAGGTATAGATGGAGGTACTATATTGTAATTAATCTTTTCACATGTTTAGAACTATTGATTCACATGATTTACTATTAGGGGAAGTGGTGCAAGTTTGATAATACTTGGATGACTGAAGTAAAAATGAAAGAAAAGTTGGAGGTATTGTACTGTAATATTTTGAGCCCCAAAACGTGCAATTATCGAAACTATATTTTCCTATAAATAGAAGCTCATTCTTCCTTCATTTCTCACCAATTCACAAAAGCTTTAGAGCCATTATTATAGAGAGAAATTATAGAGATAAAGAAGAAGAGAAGTCTGCTACCTCACTATTCCAATATCCAGTCTTCTTTTGAGGTAAGGGGTATTATTTCTTTCGTATTCATGAAGAGAGCTATTGTTATTCCATTCCTTATTATTCTGTTGGAATAACCTGTCTATGCGAAGTACCGCATATATGGTGAAATTTTTCTATTATTCCATTCTTTATTATTATGTTGGAATAACCTGTATATGAAAAGTACTGCATACATGGTGAAATTCTTCTATTATTCCGTTCTTTATTATTCTGTCGGAATATCCTGTCTGTGCATTTTCGCCGGACCTAGTTCCATTATTTATTATTCTATCGGGATATCCTGTCTGTACGTTTACGCCGGACCTGGTTCCATTATTTATTATTCTGTTGGAATATCCTGTCGATGCGAATTTCACCTGACCTGGTTCCATTCTTTATTATTCATTGGAATATCCGATCTACATGCATTTTATTGGGACTGGGTTCCGTCTTTATTATTTCGTCAGAATAACTTGTCTCATGCTGGTCTCTATCTAGGTGCATGGTGAATCCTTCTATTATTCTATTCTTTATTATTCTGTTGGAATAACCTGTCTATGTGGATTACCACATGCATGGTGATTGATCCTTTGTATTCATTCCTTATTAAATTGTGGAAATGATCTGTTTTATATTGATTATGATGAGAGTCATAATAAAAGCATTGGACAGATGAAAATCATGGGTATATGAAGTATTAGTAAGTGTTATGATGAGTTATGTTGGTTATTATGAGAAAACATGAAAGTTTCTTAGAAACCACAAAGGGTTAAAAATCAGATTTTGGTGAAAATAGAACATGAAATTCAATTGACCATATCTCCTATTATATTTCGAATTTTTGAGTGTGGTCAAGTCCTAGAGTTAGATCTGTGAGTTTACTAACTTATCCAAGTGGAATCACTAGAAAAGGTGTTGTAGAATTTTGTGTGGACTATTTTTAGCAAATGAGTCAAAAGCTGGAAAATAGCAAAAAACTACTGCCTATAATTTTGTAAGGGCTGTTTCGGCCACTTAATTTGTGAGAAAAATTCCGACCTTTTGGGAAATGAAATTATATTATTTAAGGTACCTCCTTTCCAAAAAGGAGCTCATTCCGACTTAAAATGAGCAAGTTATGACCATTTCAATATTTAGGTTTTTCCGACGAAAAATGCTATAACCGGAGTTCTATAACTCCGGTGACCATGAAATTTAAAGTGGAAGCTCACATTAACATGTGTAAGATCCTGCCATGATTTGGGAATTTCTGGAGTTAAACTTGAGGTAGCTAATTTCTTAAAGAATTAATAAGAAATTGATTTTTGAAAAATAGTAAATGAATTTTAAAAATTCCGAGAAAAATATATGTTCATTATGGGACTATATTCTGCAGAATCCCAGAAAAGAAATATTTTTGGGACTGATTTGGTATTTTTCATGAAAATGGTTTAGTTATGAACATATGAGTTAAATATGTTATGTGAAGACCATCGTGGGGGAAATTATCATGCCATGAATGGTAACCAATTCGGTGGTAATCATTGCCAAGATAATAGAAGTGGAAATTTCAAGAAGAAAAGGTCATTTAGCTCGATTTTGTCATATAGTGAAGTTAAGTCCAGCTGGGACGGTGGCACCAAAGGCGGATACAGACAAAACAAAGTCGGTGGTTTCAGGAAGAGCGTTTTTTTGTGACTTCTCAAAAAGCGAGTAACCCGAACGAAGTTAGCACGGGTTAGTGAATTATAAATTTTTACGAGGTCTATACCTTATTATATACCTGTTCTACCCAATCTTTTATCTCTCTTGCTTGCGTTCAACGTTTAAATTTGACTCCGGAGAAGTTAAACTTTGACTTATCTATTGAAAATCCATTAGGAGAAACCTTCATTACTTGTGTTATCCAAGTCTTGGATGAGAGTCACAGTTTTGAATGATAATTCTATTGTTAATAAATTTCCTGACGTATTCTTGAAGACTTCTTAGCCTACCCTTAGAGCGTGAAATCGAATTTTGTATTGACCCAAGTACAAAACCCATTTCTAAAACCCTCAAGTATTTCTTCACCTAAAACGAATGTATTATGCGCCAAATATGTTGGCTCGGGCCGTTGAAGATTACGATCGTACCATTCAATACCATCGTGAAAAAGCGAACGTGGTAGCTGATGCGTTGAGTAGAAGATCGTATGTGTTTACGAGTGCGAATATACGAACCCACGTGAAGATAACGAATATACGAGTAGAATCGACTTTAATCGATAAAGTTAAAGCCGCTCAAGTTACACACCCGAAGCTGATGAATGTGAAGAAGAAGGTTCAAGAGGGCGTTATTCTAGAAGCAAGAATCGATGAAGAGAGGAAATCTCAACCCTCGATTTAATTGATCCATTTGAAATCCTCGATCGAGTAGGAACAGTGGCTTATAGACTCGTTTTACCTCCAAGTATGTCGCGTGTTCATAACGTTTTTCACGTATCGATGTTACGTAAATATGTGGACGACCCGAACCACATTATTGATTTAGAACCGGACGAGATAATGGATAATTAACGTATGAAGATGTATCTGTTAAAATCCTGGAATGTATTCAACACTCAAAGGTTATACCTCAAGAGTTAGAATCGGATGAAACGTCCTCATCTGTTCGGCATACCAGGTACGAACGTAAATTTTGAGGGAAAAATTTCATGAGGGGAGATTGTAAAATCTCAAATTTTACGAATAAAGATTTAAATTTCTCGAAATATTTTTTTTAATGTTATGGTGTGTATTTGATATAATATTATAGTTGTGGGTAATATTTATAAATTTTGCAAAGTATGCAAGTTGTTATATTATATTCGATTGGTCGGGGAATATCCGTACGATGGTACAATCATTGGTGAACCCCACAAAAGAATTATTGTCCGATTGAGAAAACAACAAAAGTATTTTATTGAAAATAACGGCGGAAGTTTTACCGTTAATACTGTTGAACTACTCGGTAGTAAAAGTACAGTAATACGCGTGGTTGCATAGTGGCACACGGTATTGGTTATTGATGCTTACGTGAGTAGTCACTCAGTTATACTCAATTATTGATACAGTAATTGCTGCATCATATCTCTCATATTATTGATTCAATTGTTGTCAGAGTATTAATATGATATATTTTTAAATCAATAATTGAGACGACAAAGTTATTCATATTATTAAATTATATTATTTACAATGTCTAGAAGTTCTGTCAATGAGAGGTTTGGTCACCTAATTGCGCGCCAATAAGGAGAAATCCTTATCTGAAAGCCCCCTCTTTCCTGGGAACGACCTGGTTGTTAAATATTGTGAGTTATAATATTAATGATGAATAAGTTTGTATTGATTAAAGATGAATTTGATAGTTCTATTGTTATGGGATTATTAGCGTTAGTGGAAATCGACATCTATTCCGATGATAATTGATGTCTGGGGGTTATATTGATAAATCGGGTAATTTATCGAATAAATGAGCAATTAATTGCTACTTATTCACATGCTTATATAACTATTTGTTCACATGTGTGTACTATTGAGTCATATTCATTTACTATTAGGGGAGTTGGTACAAGATTGATAATTCTTGCATAACTAATTTAGAGATGGAGGTATAGATGGAGGTACTATATTGTAATTAATTTTTTTACATGTTTAGAACTATTGAGTCACATGATTTACTATTGAGTCACATAATTTTACTATTGATTCGCATGATTTACTATTAGGGGAGTTGGTGCAAGATTGATAATACTTGCAGGACTAAATTAAAAATGAAAGAAAAGTTGGAGGTATTGTACTATAATTTTTCAAGCCCCAAAACGTGCAATTATCAAAACTATATTTTTCTATAAATAGAAGCTCATTCTTCCTTCATTTCTCACGAATTCACTAAAGTTTAGAGCCATTATTATAGAGAGAAATTATAGAGAGAAAGAAGAAGAGAAGCCTGCTCCCTCACTATTCCAGTATCCAGTCTTCTTTTGAGGTAAGGGGTATTATTTTTTTTCATATTCATGAAGAGAACTTTTGTTATTCCATTCTTTATTATTCTGTTGGAATAACCTGTATACGCGGTCTACCCTATACTTGGTGAAATTCTTTTGTTATTTCATTCTTTATTATTCTGTTGGAATATCATGTCTGTGTGTTTTACGTCGGACCTGGTTCTGTCTTTATTATTCTGTTGGAATATCATGTATGTGCATTTTACGCCAGACCTGGTTCCGTTATTTATTATTTTATTAAAATAACCTTTCTATGCGAAGTACCGCATGCATTGTGATATCTGTTGTTATTCCATTCTTTATTATTACATTTGGAATATATCGCATCATGCGCTTTTACTACTGGACTGGTTCCGTTATTTATTATTATTACATTGGAATAACTTTGTCATCGCCAAGTACCACATGCATGGTGATTTCTGTTGTTATTCCATTCTTTATTATTCTGTTGGAACATCCTGTCGGTGCGAATCTCGCCTGACCTGGTTCCGTTATTTATTATGCTGTTGGAATAACCTATCTATGTGGATTACCACATGCGTGGTGAATGATCCTTTGTATTCATTCCTTATTAAATTGTGGAAATGATCTGTATATGTGGATTACTGCATGGCGGGTGAAAATCCATTTTCAATTTTGTATATTCTATTATACTCGTATGAGATATCATTTCTTTTGTACTCGTCATGAAATATAATTTTATTTGATATCTTTTGTTATAAGTTACTATTCACGGGTTACTATTCACCCGGTTACTATTCACTCTAGTATTATTCACTCGGGTATTCGGGGCACTTTTCATGCCAGAATACTATTCACGAGTTACTATTCACCTAAATTACTATTCACCCAAATATTATTCACTCGAGTATTTGGAGTACTTTTCATGTCGGGTTACTATTCACGAGGTACTATTCTCGAAGTACTATTCACGACAAAAAATTGATTCTTTTCTGTCCAAATTATTTTTGGTGCATGAATATTATTCTTGAATTTTACTTTACAAAGAAGTATCATATTGACAATTTGGACGTTATTAGTTCCTGGATAATTTAATTCTTGAATTTGTTTTATTAAATTCTTATATCATTGTCATCATCCTCATGTTTATATTTTGTTGAAAGTCATATGTGGCCTGTATTGCATAGATGGACTTGGTATGATTATGACCAGGGATTATTCGGTATAATCATGACCGTAATGTTACAAATGATGTGGAAAAAGTCCTCATTGGCCCGTAGTACATTGATGGACAATTTTGGTATGATTATGGCTATGGATTCTCTTCGGCCAAGGGAGCAAAGATGAATTGTTTTATGGCATGATTAGGACCATTGATGAAAACACGATTATCTTTGGCCCGTAGTGCATGGATAATTCGTGGTCGTGATACTAAATAATATCCTTGGCCTGTAGTTCAGCGATGATTTGATGATGTGGATTATTTATTAAGCTGAGTCTCAGCGATAAAAGTGATGAAAAGCTTTATAAATCATAGAAGATAGTAGATTTTATTCTCTACTTGACTCTTTTAATGGATTATTTGCTCCGCTGCAGTTAAACTTGATGTCTATTATATTTTTTCAGTTTAACATTGTTGAAGACTAATGATAATTTATTCTGCATTATCTTAGTCATAATATTTCTTACTGGGCTAGTTGAGCTCACCCTTTCCTTCATTGTTCTCTTCAGGAAATGAGAATATAGCGGGGACGAGTCGGGGAACGGAGTGACGGTCCAGATGATAGCATTAGTAGTCCTCACTATTCTGTTAAATAGTGTGACAATAAATGTACTGAGGACTGAATTTGAGTATGTATATTGTCTATGAGGACTCCATTGAGAGTGGATATTGTCTAGAAGACAATATTCTTGTTTAAACTCTTAGTTTATGTTTTGTCGTATTTTACACGACAGTTGTATATTTAAGTTGTATTTGAATTTTTATAAAGTTATTCTATAAATAGAATATATTATATTCTATTGTGCAGTGTTTTGCATGGTAAAATCTTTTTATATAAAATAGAATACTTTTATAAAGTTATTCTACAAATAGAATATATTATATTTTATTATGCATAGTGTTACATAGTTCCTGCATAGTGTTTTATTTTATTTAAAAGATTTTGCTTTAAATATGGACCATTCGATTAAAAGTAAATCAATCTAGACCATTCATGAATTAGTTACTATGCAGTCCATTCTTCTATAAATAGAAGCTCATTCCTTCATTATTTCTTATGAATTCACTGAAACTCTAGAGAAAGAAACTATAGAGAGAGTTCTTCTTCTATAATCTTGAACGTATTTCTTTAGAGTTTAAGAAAGCTTTTAGCGTAGTACAAGTTTTCTTCGAGTGTATCCTCGCCCTATCAGTCGGAATACTCTTCTTTCAAAGGTAAGGGATATTATTTGTTGTACTCGTAAGGGATATTATTTGTTGTATTCGTAAGGGATATTACTTGTTGTACTCGTAAGGGGTATTTTTTTTTCATATTCATGAAGAGAACTTCTGTTATTCCATTCTTTATTATTCTGTTGGAATAACCTGTATACGCGGTCTACCCTATACTTGGTGAAATTCTTTTGTTATTCCTTTATTTATTATTCTGTTGGAATACCCTATATACGTGGAATACCCTATACTTGGTGAAATTCTTCTATTATTCCATTATTTATTATTCTATTGGAATAACCTGTATACGCGGGCTACCCTATACTTGGTGAAATTTTTTTGTTAATTCATTCTTTATTATTCTATTAGAATATCTTGTCTGTGCGTTCTACGCCGAACCTGGTTCCGTTATTTATTATTTTGTTAGAATAACCTGTCTATGCGAAGTACCGCATGCATTATGATTTCTGTTGTTATTACATTCTTTATTATTCTTTTGGAATACCCTGTCTGTGCATTTTACGGCGGACCTGGTTCCATTATTTATTATTCTGCATTTATTATTCTGTCGGAATATATATGCGTGCGCGCTTTTACGCCTGACACTGGTTCCATTATTTATTATTAGCATTTATTATTCTCGTCGAAATATCCACGCTCGTGCATTTACGCGGACATTGGTTCCATTATTTATTATTTTGTTGGGAATAACCTGTCTGAGCGGTCTCTATCGCATGCATGGTGAATCCCTCTGTTATTTCATTCTTTATTATTCTGTTGGAATAACCTGTCTGTGTGGATTACCACATGCATGGTGAATGATCATTTATATTCATTCCTTATTAAATTGTGGAAATAATTTGGTTACGTTGATTATGATGAGAGTCATAATAAAAGCATTGGACTGATGAAAATCATGGGTATATGAAGTATTAGTAAGTGTTATGATGAGTTATGTTGGTTATTATGTGAAAACATAAAAGTTTCTTAGAAATCACAAAGGGTTGAAAATCAGATTTTGGTGAAAATAGAACATGAAATTCAATTGACCATATCTCCTATTATATTTTGAATTGTTGAGTGTGGTCAAGTTCTAGAGTTAGATATATGAGTTTTGTAGCATCTCCAAGTGGAATCACTGGAAAAAATGTTGTAGATTTTCGTGTGGACTAAATTTAGCAAAGGAGTCCAAAGCTAGAAATTACAAAAATGCTACTATCTAGATTTTTAGAAGGGATATTTCGGCCACTTAATTTGGGAGAAAAATTCCGGCCTTTAAGGACATTGAAGTATATAGTATAAGGTACCTCCTGTCCAAAAATGAACTCATTCCGACATAAAATTAGCAAGTTATGACCATTTCAATATTTAGGTTTTTTCGACGAAAAATGCTATAACCGGAGTTCTATAACTCCGATGACCATTAAATTTAAATTGGAAGCTCATGTTAACATGTGTAAGATCCTGCCAAGATTTGGGAATTTCTGGAGTTAAACTTGAGGTAGCTAATTTCTTAAGGAATTAATTAAAAATTGATTTTTGAAAAATAGTAAATGAATTTTAAAAATTTCAAGAAAAATATATGTTCATTATGGGACTATATTCCGCTAAATCCCAGAAAAGAAATATTTTTGGGACTGATTTGGTATTTTTCATAAAAATGGTTTAGTTATGAACATATGAGTTAAATATGTTATGTGAAGTAACAAAGTTGGAAAAATAAGATTTTATGGCTTGGATATCCTATATAAGGTATATGCATATTTTTGATGAGGGATTTAATCATTGGTGATGAAATCTTATGAGTACGTCATTTTTGAATGATTAAATGCAATATTTGGTAAAGTGTAAACAATTGAAATAAATTTTTATAAGTTTAAGAAGTAATTAAAATATTGTTATGATATTAATAATATTAGATTATGAGTGGTTGATAATATTTGGATAAATTTAAAGTCTTTAATATTTATCCTTATTTTCATTTGATTAATACTTATATCATTGTCATCATCCTCATGTATATATTATGTTGAATGTCATCTGTGGCCTGTAGTGCATAGATGGACTTGGTATGATTATGACCAGGGATTATTCGATATAATCATGACCGTAATGTTACAAATGATGTGGAAAAAAGTCCTCATTGGCTGTAGTGCATTGATGGACAGTTTTTGGTATGATTATGGCTATGGATTCTCTTCAGCCAAGGGTGCAAAGATGAATTGTTTTATGACATGAACAAGACCGTTGTTGAAAATATGATTATATTTGGCCCGTAGTGCATGGATAATTCGTGATCGTGATACTAAAAGAATATCCTTGGCCTATAAAAAGATTTTACTATGCAAAGCACTATACACAATAGAATATAATAGAATTCACTGAAACTCTAGAGAGAGAAACTATATAGAGAGTTCCTCTTCTATAATCTTGAGTGTATTTCTTTAGAGTTTAAGAAAGCTTTGAGCATAGTAAAAGTTTTCTTCGAGTATATCCTCGCCCTACCAGTCGAAATACTCTTCTTTCAAAGGTAAGGGATATTATTTGTTGTACTCGTAAGGGGTATTATTCTTTTATATTTATGAAGAGAACTTTTGTTATTCCATTCTTTATTATTATGTTGGAATAACCTATTTATACGAAGTACCGCATACATGGTGAAATTCTTCTATTATTTCGTTCTTTATTATTCTGTCAGAATATCCTGTCGGTGCGTATTACGCCTGACCTGGTGCCATTAATTATTATTCTATTGGAATAACCTGTTTGTGCGGTCTATCGCATGCATAGTGATTTTTGTTGTTATTCCATTCTTTATTATTTTGTTGGAATATCCCGCTTATGCTTAATTTCTTTGAATTCGGTTTCGATTCTTTATTATTCTTTTGGAATAACATGTGTGTGCGGTCTATCGCATGCATGGTGATTTCTGTTGTTATTCTATTCTTTATTATTCTGTCGGAATATCCTGTTTGTGCATTTACGCCGGACCTGGTTCCATTATTTATTATTCTGTTGGGAATAACTTGTCTGCGCAGTCTATCGCACGCATGGTGAATCCTTCTATTATTCCATTCTTTATTATTCTGTTGGAATAACCTATTTATGTGGATTACCACATGCATGGTGAATGATCCTTTGTATTTCATTCCTTATTAAATTGTGGAAATGATCTGTTTACGTGGATTATGATGAAAGTCATAATAAAAGCATTGAACTGATGAAAATCATGGGTATATGTGGTATTAGTAATTGTTATGATGAGTTATGTTGGTTATTATGTGAAAACATGAAAGTTTCTTAGAAATCACAAAGGGTTGAAAAATCAGATTTTGGTGAAAATGGAATATGAAATTCAATTGATCACATCTCCTATTATATTTCGAATTTTTGAGTGGTCAAGTTTTAGAGTTAGATCTATGAGTTTCCAAACTTATCCAAGTGGAATCACTGGAAAAGGTATTGTAGATTTTCGTGGGGACTGATTTTAGCAAAGGAGTCAAAAACTATTTCAAAAAAGCTACTGTCTAGATTTTTAAAAGGGCATTTTCGGCCACTTAAATTATGAGAAAAGTTTTGACCTTTTGGGACATGGAAATATATGGTATATAGTACCTCCTGTCCCAAAATGAGCTCATTCTGACTTAAAATGAGCAAGTTATGACCATTTTAATATTTAGGTTTTTTCGACGAAAAACGCTATAACCGGAGTTTTATAACTCCGATGACAATGAAATTTAAACTGGAAGCACACGTTAACATGTGTAAGATCCTGCCAAGATTTGGGAATTTTTGGAGTTAAACTTGAGGTAGCTAATTTCTTAAGGAATTAATTAGAAATTGATTTTTGAAAAATAGTATATGAATTTTAAAAATTCTGAGAAAAATATATGTTCAATATGGGACTATATTATGCTAAATCCCAAAAAAGAATAATTTTTGGGATTGATTTGATATTTTTCATGAAAATGGTTTAGTTACGAAAATATGAGTTAAATATGTTATGTGAAGTTGAAGAATTGGTAAATAGGATTTTAGGGCTTGAAAATCCTATATAAGGTATATGCAGATTTTTGATGAGGGATTTGATCATTGATGATGAAATCTTATGAGTATGGCATTTTTGAATGATTAAATGCATTATTTGATAAAGTGTAAACAATTAAAATAAATTGTTTATAAGTTTAAGAAATGATTAAAATATTATTATAATATTAATGACATTAGATTATGAGATTAATAAGTGATTAATAACATTTGGTTATTATTGAACGCTGGATAAATTGTATTATAAAAGTTTAATATTTATCCTTTATCTCATTTGATTGATTCTTTATGTCATTGTCACCATCCTCATGCTTATATCATGTTTAAAGTCATCTGTGGCCTGTAGTGCATAGATGGACTTGGTATGATTATGACCAGGATTATTCGGTATAATCATGATCGTAATATTACAAATGATGCGGAAAAAGTCCTCATTGATCCGTAGTGCATTGATGGATAGTTTTTTGTATGATTATGGATATGGATTCTCTTCGGCCAAGGGTGCAAAGATGAATTGTTTTATGGCATGATCAGGACCGTTGATGTAAATACGATTATCTTTGGCACGTAGTGCATGGATAATTCGTGGTCGTGATACTAAAGAATATCCTTGGCCTATAGTGCAGGGATGATTCGATGATGTGGATTAATTATTGAGTTGAGTCTCAGCAATGAAATATTAATTCATGGATGTGATAATAATGAATATCCTTGGCCGTAGTGCATGGATAATTTATGGATGTGATATTAACGAATATCCTTGGCCGTAGTGCTGGGGTGATTCGATTATGTGTATTATTTATTGTCGAGTCTCAAAGATTATTGGTTTTGATTGTATATCTTTGGTAGTAGTGCAAAGATGAATTTAATTAGTATGATTATGAGCAGGAATTGTGATTTGGTATAACCATGATTTTTGATGTTTCAGGTGACGATAGGTGATTAAAATTATCTTCGTCCTGGGTGCGAAAAGGAATTTAGAATCACAATTATGATTATGAGTTATTCATATGATTGTGGATTGATGTTACAGGGATAAAACATTATCGGTGGACTTTTTACATAGAGAATATAATAGATCTGATGGTCTATTTGACTCTTCTAGTGGATTGCTCGTTCCGCTGCAATTATGGTTGAAAAGTTATATCATCTACCATATGTTCTAAATCTCTGATTTATTATTGATGAAAGCTATTGATAATGTAGTTATCTTTAGTCATGATATTCTTTATTGGGCTAGTTGTGCTCACCCTTTTGCTTAGAATTCCTTTCAGGTAATAAGAGTGTAGCTGTGTCGAGCGGGGATAACAGGGGAATAGTGTGATGGTCCGAGACTGTCGAAGTTTCTCAATACATTATAAAATGACATGACATACAATATATAATTGTATTGAGGACCTAAGATGTGGGTGTCATATTTTATACGTCACTTAATAATTGATTTTGGTGAACAACAATAGGGTGATGAGAACCCGAATTTGAAGCGTCAAAAGTGCACCTCATTAGAATGAACAAGATAGTAATCTTCTCGTTCCTCTTTGGGGTCTTAAAATATTTGTTGCTGTATTTTATATAGCATTGTAATAATTTGAGTTTGGATACTGTCTATGAGACTATATTGTATTAAAACTCACAGTTAACTGTGGTTGTATTCTTTACGACAGTTCAACAGTTGTATAAATGAAGTTTGTATTTGATTTTTATAATGTGATATCTGGCGACTCAGAATGGGTCGTGTGCCATGAATTAATATTTCATTGCTTAGACTCAGCTCAATAATTAATCCACATCATCGAATCATCCCTGCACTACAGGCCAAGGATATTCGTTAATATCACAACCACAAATTATCTATGCACTACGGGCCAAAGATAATCGTGTTTTCATCAACGGTCCTGATCATGCAATAAAACAATTAATCTTTGCACCGTTGGCCGAAGAGAATCCATAGCCATAATCATACCAAAAACTGTCCATCAATGCATTACGGGCCAATGAGGACTTTTTCCACATCATTTGTAACATTACGGTCATAATTTATACTGAATAATCCCTAGTCATAATCATACCAAGTCTATCTATGCACTACAGGCCATAGATGACTTTCAAAAAATATAAACATGAGGATGATGACAATGACATAATAATTCAATAAAACAAGTTCAAGGATTAATTTATCCAGGAACCAATAACGTCCAAATTGTCAACATGATACTTCTTTGTAGAGTAAAATTCAAGAATGCTCAGAAGAATATTTTCATGAAAAGATACTGGGTGAAGCGCAAATATCAAGGATATTCCACTAATTTCACGGAGCATAGAAGTTAAAACTTTAACCAACTGAATATAATAAAGAATGGAATAACAAAATAAATCACCAGTACTGCGATAGACTGCACAGAAAGGTTATTCCAACAGAATAATAAAGACGGAACCAGGTCCGACGTAAAATGTACAAACAGGATATTCCAACAGAATAATAAATATGGAACCAGGTCCGGCATAAAACGCATACACAGGATATTCCAATAGAATAATAAAGACGGAACCAAGTCCGACGTAAAACGCACAGACAGGATATTCTAACAGAATAATAAAGACGGAACCAGGACCGGCGTAAATATTTCTATTGTGAATAAAGTTCCTGGCGTATGCTTGAAGACTTCTTAGCTTACCCCGTAGTGTGAAATCAAATTTTGTATTGACCCTAGTACAAAACCCCATTTCTAAAACCCTTAAATATTTTTTCAACTAAAATGAACGTAACATGCTCCAAAGACGTTGGCTCGAGCTGTTGAAGATTATGATCGTACCATTCAATACCATCGTGAAAATGCGAATGTGGTAGCTGACGCGTTGAGTAGAAGATCGTATGTGGTTACAAGTGCGAATATACGAACCCACGTGAAGATAACGAATATACGAGTAGAATCGACTTTAATCGATAAATTTAAAGCCGCTCAAGCTAAATACTCAGAGCTGATAAATGTGAAAAAGAAGGTTCAAGAGGGCGTTATTCTAAAAGCAAGAAACGATGAAGAGAGGAAATCTCAACCCTCGATTTAATTGGCCCATTTGAAATCCTCGATCGAATAGGAACTGTGGCTCATAGACTCATTTTACCGCCAAGTATGTCGCGTGTTCATAACATTTTTCACGTATCGATGTTACGTAAATATGTGGACAACCCGAACCACATTATTGCATTAGAACCGGACGAGATAGCGGATAATTAACGTATGAAGATGTACCTGTTAAAATCCTGGAATGTATTCAACACTCAAAGGTTATACCTCAAGAGTTAGAATCGGACGAAGTGTCGTCATCTGTTGGGAATACCAGGTACGTACGTAAATTTCGAGGGCAAAATTTCATAAGGAGGGGAGATTGTAAAATCCCAAATTTTACGAATAATGATTTAAATTTCTCAATTTTTTTTAATATTATGGTGTGGATTTAATATAATGTTATAGTTGTGGGTAATATTTATAAATTTTGCAAAGTATGCAAGTTGTTATATTATATTCGATTGGTCGGGGAATATTCTTTGTATCGGGGAATATCCATACCACGGTACAATCATTGGTGAACCCCACAACAAAATTATTGTCGGATTGAGAAAACGACAAAAGTATTTTATTGGAAATTACGGCGGAGGTTTTACCGTTAAAACTGTTGAACTACTCGGTAGTAAAAGTACAGTAATACGCGTGGTTGCATAGTGGCACACGATATTGGTTATTGATGCTTACATGAGAAGTCACTCAGTTATACTCAATTATTGCTACAGTAATTACCACATCATATCTCTCATATTATTGATTCAATTATTGTCACAGTATCATCTGCATAATATTTTTATATTATTAAATCAATAATTGAGACGACAAAGTTATTCATATTATTAAATTGCAATATTTACAATGTCTAGAAGTTCTGTCAATGAGAGGTTTGGTCATCTAATTGCACGCCAATAAGGAGAAATCCTTATCGGAAAGCCCTCTCTTTCCTGGGAACGACCTGGTTGTTAAATATTGTGAGTTATAATATTAATAATGAATAAGTTCGTGTTGATTAAAGATAAATTTGATTGTTCCACTGAGTTGGGATTATTGGTGTTAGTTGAAATTGACATATATTCTGATGATAATTGATGTCTAGGGGTTATATTGATTAATCGGGTAATTTATCGGATAAATGAGCAATTAATTGCTACTAATTCACATGCTTATATAACTATTTGTTCACATGTGTGTACTATTGAGTCACATTCATTTACTATTAGGGGAGTTGGTGCAAGATTGATAATACTTGCATTACTAAGTTAAAAATGGAGGTATAGATGAAGGTACTATACTGTAATTCATATTTTCACATGTCTAGAACTATTGATTCACATTATTTATTATTTGGGGAGGTGGTGCAAGATTGATAATACTTGCAGGACTAAATTGAAAATGAAAGAAAAGTTTGACGTATTGTACTGTAATTTTTTGAGCCCCAAAACGTGCAATTATCAAAACTATATTTTCCTATAAATAGAATCTCATTCTTCATTCATTTCTCACCAATTCACTAAAGCTTTAGAGCCATTATTATAGAGAGAAATTATAGAGAGAAAGAAGAAGAAAAGTCTGCTACCTCACTATTCCAATATCCAGTCTTCTTTTGAGGTAAGGGGTATTTTTTTTTCTTTCATATTCATGAAGAGAACTTCTGTTATTCCATTCTTTATTATTCTGTTGGAATAACCTATATACACGGTCTACCCTATACTTGGTGAAATTCTTTTGTTATTCCATTATTTATTATTCTACTGGAATAACCTGTCAATGTGAAGTACCGCATACATGGTGAAATTATGTTGTTATACCATTCTTTATTATTTTGTTAGAATATCCTATCTGTGCATTTTACGCCAGATCTGGTTCCGTTATTTATTATTCTGTTGGAATAACCTGTCTATGCGAAGTACCGCATGCATGATGATTTCTGTTGTTATTCCATTCTTTATTATTCTTTTGGAATATCCTGTCGGTGCGTATTACGCCTGACCTAGTTCCGTTATTTATTATTCTGTTGGGATAACCTGTCTATGCGAAGTACCACATGCCTAGTGATTTCTTTTGTTATTCCATTCTTTATTATACCCAGTTGGTTAAAGTTTTGACTTCTATACTCATTATGAAATATTATTTTATTTGGTATTTTCTGTTACGAGTTACTATTCATAGGTTACTATTTACCAGATTACTATTCACTCTAGTATTATTCACTCGGGTATTCGGGCCACTTTTCATGCCAGAATACTATTCACGAGTTACTATTCATCGAAATTACTATTCATGGGATACTATTCACGACAAAAAAAATTGATTCTTTTCTGTCCAAATTATTTTTTTTGGTGCATGAATTTTATTCTTGAATTTTACTCTACAGAGAAGTATCATGTTGACAATTTGGATGTTATTAGTTCCTGGATAATTTAATTCATGAACTTGTTTTATTGAATTCTTATATCATTGTCATCATCCTCATGTTTATATTTTGTTGAAAGTCGTCTGTGGCCTGTAGTGCATAGATGGACTTGGTATGATTATGACCATGGATTATTCGGTATAATCATGACCGTAATATTACAAATGATGTGGAAAAAGTCCTCATTGGCCCGTAGTGCATTGATGGACAGTTTTTGGTATGATTATGGCTATGGATTCTCTTCGGCCAAGGGAGCAAAGATGAATTATTTTATGGCATGATCAGCACCCTTGGCCGAAGAGAATCCATAACCTTATTCATACCAAAAACTGTCCATCAATGCACAACGATAAATGAGGATTTTTACTACATCATTGGTCATATTACGGTCATGATTATACCGAATAATCCCTGGTCATAATCACGCCAAGTCCATCTATGCACTACGGGCCAAAGATGACTTTTACCATATCATTTGTAACATTACGGTCATGATTATACCGAATAATCCTGGTCATAATCATACCAAGTCCATCTATGCATTACAGGCCACAAATGACTTTCAACATAATATAAACATGAGGATGATGACAATATTATAAGCATTAATTAGACGAAATCAAGGATAAATATTAAAGACTTTAAATTTATCCAAATATTATCCATCATTTAATAAACTCATAATCTATTATTGTTAATATTATAACAATATTTTAATCACTTCTTAAATTTATAAATAATTTAATTTAATTATTTACAATTTTCCAAATAATGCATTTAATCATTCAAAAATGTCATACTCATAAGATTTCATCACCAATGATCAAATTACTCATCAAAAATCTACACATACCTTATATCGGATTTCCAAGCCATAAAATCCTATTTTCCAACTTTTTTGTTCACATAACATATTTAACTCATATGTTTGTAACTAAATCATTTTCATGAAAAATACCAAATTAGTCCCAAAAATATTTCTTTTATGGGATTTAGTAAACTATAGTCCCATAATGAATATATATTTTTCTCGGAATTTTTAAAATTCATTTACTATTTTTCAAAAATCAATTTCTAATTAATTCCTTAAGAAATTACCTACCTCAAGGTTAACTCAAGAAATTCCCAAATCTTGGCAGGATCTTACACATGTTAACGTGAGCTTCCAGTTTAAATTTCATGGTCATCGGAGTTATAGAACTCCGGTTATAGCGTTTTTCGTCGGAAAAACCTAAATATTGAAATGGTCATAACTTGCTCATTTTAAGTCGGAATGAGCTCATTTTTTGGACAGGAGGTACTTTACACCATATAATTTCATGTCCCAAAAGGCCAGAATTTTTCTCACAAATTAAGTGGCCGAAAAAGCCCTTTTAAAATCTGGACAGTAGCTATTTTCGGTTTTTGCAACTTTTGACTCCTTTGCTAAATTCAGTCCACACGAATATCTACAACATCTTTTACAGTGATTCCACTTGGATAATTTAGGAAACTCATATATCTAACTCTAGAACTTGACCACGCTCAAAAATTTGAAATATAATAGGAGATATGGTCAATTGAATTACATGTTCAATTTTTACCAAAATCTAATTTTTCAACCCTTTGTGATTTCTAAGAAACTTTCATGTTTTCACATAATAACCAACATAACTTATCATAACACTTACTAATACCACATATACCTATGATTTTCATCAGTCCAATGCTTTTATTATGACTTTCATCATAATCCACGTAAATAGATCATTTCCACAATTTAACAAGGAATGAAATACAAAGGATCATTCATCATACATGTGGTAATCCACATAGACAGGTTATTCCAACAGAATAATAAAGAATAGAATAATAGAAGGATTCATCATGCATGCGATAGAGACCGCACAAACATGTTATTCCTAATAGAATAATAAAGATGGAACAAGGTCCCACAGAAACGCATTTACGGTGATATTCCAAAGAAAATAGTAAAAAGCATTTAAATCAAATCAGTCGTGCAAAATTCGCACCAATAGGGTATTCCAACAGAATAATAAAGAATGGAATAATAATAGAAATCACCATGCATACGATAGACAGCACAGACAGGTTATTCCAACAGAATAATAAATAATGGAACCAGGTCAGGCGTAGTACGCACCGACAGGATATTCTGACGGAATAATAAAGAATGGAATAACAACATAAATCACCAGGTATACGGTAATCACAGACATGTGAGGTTATTCCAATGTAATAATAAAAATGGAATAACAATGAATTCACCGTGTATACCAGAATCAGCGTATATAGGTTATTCCAATGTAATAATAAAGAATGGAATAATGTAAGTTCTCTTCATGAATACAAAAGAAATAATACCCTTTACGAGTACAACAAATAATATCCCTTACCTTTGAAAGAAGAGTATTCCGACTGGTAGGGCGAGGATATACTCGAAGAAAACTTGTACTACGCTCAAAGCTTTCTTAAACTCTAAAGAAATACGCTCGAGATTATAGAAGAAGAATTCTCTCTATAGTTTCTCTCTCTAGAGTTTCTGTAAATTCATAAGAAATAATGAATGAATGAGCTTCTATTTATAGAAGAATGGACTGCATAGTAACTAATTCATGAACAGTCAAGAGTCACAGTTTTGAATGATATTTCTATTGTTAATAAATTTCCTGGCGTATTCTTGAAGACTTCTTAGCTTACCCCGTAGCGTGAAATCGAATTTTGTATTGACCCAAGTACAAAACCCATTTCTAAAACCCTCAAGTATTTCTTCACCTAAAACGAATGTATTATGCACCAAATATGTTGGCTCGGGCCGTTGAAGATTACGATCGTACCATTCAATACCATCGTGAAAAAGCGAACGTGGTAGCTGATGCGTTGAGTAGAAGATCGTATGTGTTTACGAGTGCGAATATACGAACCCACGTGAAGATAACGAATATACGAGTAGAATCGACTTTAATCGATAAAGTTAAAGCTGCTCAAGCTAAATACTCAGAGCAGATGAATGTGAAAAAGAAGGTTCAAAAGGGCGTTATTTTAGAAGCAAGAATCGATGAAGAGAGGAAATCTCAACCCTCGATTTAATTGGCCCATTTGAAATTCTCGATCGAGTAGGAACTGTGGCTTATAAACTCGTTTTACCGCCAAGTATGTCGCGTGTTCATAACATTTTTCACGTATTGATGTTACGTAAATATGTGGATGACCCGAACCATATTATTGCTTTAGAACCGGACGAGATAGCGGATAATTAACGTATGAAGATGTACCTGTTAAAATCCTGGAATGTATTCAACACTCAAAGGTTATACCTCAAGAGTTAGAATCGGACGAAGTGTCCTCATCTGTTGGGAATACCAGGTATGTACGTAAATTTCGAAGGCAAAATTTCATAAGGATGGGAGATTGTAAAATCCCAAATTTTACGAATAAAGATTTAAATTTTTCGAAATATTTTTTTTAATGTTATGGTGTGTATTTGATATAATGTTATAGTTGTGGATAATATTTATAAATTTTGCAAAGTATGCAAGTTATTATATTATATTCGATTGGTCGGGGAATATTCTTTGTTTCGGGGAATATCCGTACGATGGTACAATCATTGGTGAACCCCATAACAGAATTATTGTCGGATTGAGAAAACGACAAAAGTATTTTATTAAAAATAACGACGGATGTTTTACCGTTAAAATTGTTGAACTACTCGGTAGTAAAAGTACAGTAATACGCGTGGTTGCTTAGTGGCACACGATATTCGTTATTGATGCTTACGTGAGAAGTCACTCAATTATACTCAATTATTGCTACAGTAATTACTGCATCATATCTCTCATATTATTGATTCGATTATTGTCACAGTATCATCTGCATAATATTTTTATATTATTAAATCAATAATTAAAACGACGAAGTTATTCATATTATTAAATTGCAATATTTATAATGTCTAGAAGTTCTGTCAAGGAGAGGTTTGGTCATCTAATTGCGCGCCAATAAGGAGAAATCCTTATCGAAAAGCCCCGTCTTTCCTGGAAATGGCCTGGTTGTTAAATATTGTGAGTTATAATATTAATAATGAATAAGTTCGTGTTGATTAAATATAAATTTGATAGTTCCATTGTGTTGGGATTATTGGTGTTAGTTGAAATCAACATCTATTCCGATGATAATTGATGTCTGGGGGTTATATTGATAAATCAGGTAATTTATCGGATAAATGAGCAATTAATTGCTACTAATTCACATGCTTATATAACTATTTGTTCGTATGTGTGTACTATTGAGTCACATTCATTTACTATTAGGGGAGTTAGTGCAAGATTGATAATATTTGCATCACTAAGTTAAAGATGGAGGTATAGATGGAGGTACTATACTATAATTTGTATTTTCACATGTCTAGAACTATTGATTCACATGGTTTACTATTGATTCACATGATTTATTATTAGGTGAGGTGGTGCAAGATCGATAATACTTGCAGGACTAAATTAAAAATTAATGAAAAGTTTGAGGTATTGTACTGTAATTTTTCGAGCCCCAAAACGTGCAATTATCGAAACTATGTTTTCCTATAAATAAAAGCTCATTCTTCATTCATTTCTCACCAATTCACTAAAGCTTTAGAGCCATTAATATAGAGAGAAATTATAGAGAGAAAGAAGAAGAAAAGTCTGCTACCTCAGTATTCCAATATCTAGTCTTCTTTTGAGGTAAGGGGTATTATTATTTTTTCATATTCATGAAGAGAACTTCTATTATTCCATTCTTTATTATTCTGTTGGAATAACCAGTATACGCGGTCTACCCTATACTTGGTGAAATTCTTCTGTTATTCCATTATTTATTATTCTAGTGGAATAACCTGTCTATGTGAAGTACCGCATACATGGTGAAATTCTATTGTTATTCCATTCTTTATTATTCTGTTAGAATATCCTGTCCGTGCATTTTATGCCAGACCTGGTTCCGTCTTTATTATTCTGTTGGAATATCCTATCTGTACATTTTACGCCAGACCTGGTTCCGTTATTTATTATTCTATTGGAATAACCTGTCTATGTGAAGTACCGCATGCATGGTGATTTTTGTTGTTATTCCATTCTTTATTATTCTGTTAGAATATCCTATCGGTGTGTATTACGCCTGACTTGGTTCCATTATTTATTATTCTATTGGGATAACCTGTCTATGCGAAGTACCGCATGCCTGGTGATTTCTTTTGTTATTCCATTCTTTATTGTACTCAGTTGGTTAAAGTTTTGATTTCTATACTCGTCATGAAATATCATTTTATTTGGTATTTTTTGTTACGAGTTACTATTAACGGGTTACTATTCACCCAATTACTAGTCACTCTAGTATTATTCACTAGGGTATTCGGGGCACTTTTCAAGCTGGAATACTATTCACGAGTTACTATTCATGGATTACTATTCACTAAAATTACTATTCACCCGAATATTATTCACTCGGGTATTTGGAGTACTTTTCATGTCAGGGTACTATTCACGAGGTATTATTTCTGAAGTACTATTCATGGGGTACTATTCACGACAAAAAAAATTTGATTCTTTTCTGTCCAAATTATTTTTTTTGGTGCATCAATATTATTCTTGAATTTTACTCTACAGAGAAGTATCATGTTGACAATTTGGATGTTATTAGTTCCTGGATAATTTAATTCTTGAACTTGTTTTATTGAATCTTATATCATTGTCATCATCCTCATGTTTATATTTTGTTGAAAGTCATTTGTGGCCTGTAGTGCATAGATGGACTTGGTATGATTATGACCAGGGATTATTAGTTATAATCATGACCGTAATGTTACAAATGATGTGAAAAAAGTCCTCATTGGCCCGTAGTGCATTGATGGACAGTTTTTGGTATGATTATGGCTATGGATTCTCTTCGGCCAAGGGAGCAAATATGAATTGTTTTATGGCATGATCAGGACCGTTGATGAAAACACGATTATCTTTGGCCCGTAGTACATGGATAATTCATGGTCGTGATACTAAATAATATCCTTGGCTCAGTAAAGGGGGATGATTTGATGATGTGGATTATTTATTGTCGAGTCTCAACGATAAAAGTGATGAAAAACTTTTAAATCATAAAAGATAGTAAATTTTATTCTCTACTTGACTCTTTTAATGGATTGCTTGTTCCACTGCAGCTTAAACTTGATGTTTATTGTATTTTATCGGTTTAACATTGTTGAAGACTAATGATAATTTATTCTCGCATTATCTTAGTCATAATATTTCATCGGGCTAGTTGAGCTCACCCTTTCTTTCACTTTGTTCTCTTCAGAAATGAGAACGTAGTCGGGACTAGTTGGGGAGCGGAGTGTGGTCGATGATGATAGTATTAGTAGTCCTCACTATTACATTAAATAGTGTGACAATAAATGTAATGAGGACTTATTTCGAGAATGGATATTGTCTAGAAGAGATTTGTATTAAAACTCACAACTCTCTTGTTGTATATTAAAGATTGTATTTGTATTTTGTACCATGTTTTTGGCGACTCGGAATAGGTGATGTATACCTATTTTGGGGGCGTCACGGTTGGTATCAAGCTTAGGGATATGATCCCTGGCTGAGATGTGAGACAAGAACTAGGAGGGGAGAGACGGGGAATTCCTTCGCTAGTATGACCTACCTAAGTTTATTTGATATTTAATTGGTCGGTCAGAGTATAGGAATAATATGTGATATATTAATTAACCCTTGTTTTGTGGCAGTGTTAAAATGGCATCCGAGAATGTTGAGAACATCAATGGAGCACAGGAGACCATTGAGTCTCCACAGATCAATAATCAGGATAATGTGCATCAGAAAGGTGACAATCCTCAGGCAAACAACAACACTGACCAAATGATGAACGATGGAATGCTCAGAGACTTTATGCAATTCATGCAACATCAGGAAAGAGCGGCTCCTGTCTAAAATACAGATGGGAATATTGGCAACTCTCGGACAGTCACAGCCAAGAAGTTTAAAGAATTGGGACCACTGGAGTTTTTTGGAGAGCCAAAACCACTTAAGGCAGAGACGTGGATTAAGTATATCAACAAGATATTTGATGTCTTGGGATGCTCCGAGGAGCAAGAGGTTCTCTTTGCCACCTTCATGTTGCGGGCAGAGGCAGATTACTAGTGGGAATCTATAAAGCGTACTCAACCTGCCGCACTGAAGATGTCTTGGGAGAAGTTCCAAGAACTGTTCAACGACAAGTACTTTCCCAAAAGTATTCGTCACATGAAAGAGGTAGAGTTCATCAAGCTAGAGCAAAACTACATGACAGTATCACAGTACGAAGCCAAGTTTGCCGAGTTATCCTGGTTTGCGTCCCATTTGGTTGATAATGAGGAGAGAATGACGCGAATGTTTCTAAGAGGTTTGAAACCTGAGATACGTCAATATCTTATCTCTCATAAATTGTGTTTGTATTCAGATGTTGTTAATAGGGCTAAGTTATTAGAGCATAATAATGAGTCAACTCAAGAGGAGACTCATTTCAGTACCTGTTCTGACAATACCATCTGGCTCGGAGGGATTTGTCATCTACAATGATGCTTCGGGCAAAGGGTTAGGATGTGTTCTCATGCAACATAGGAAAGTCATAGCATATGCCTCTCGACAACTCAAAGAATATGAGAGGAATTATCCTACTCGTGATCTAGAGTTGGCAGCAGTTGTTTTTGCACTAAAGATTTGGAGGCATTACTTGTATGGGGAGAAAGTGGAGATCTTTACGGATCATAAAAGCCTCAAATATTTCTTCACTCAAAAGGAACTCAACATGCGACAGCGATGTTGGCTTGAACTATTGAAAGATTATGATCATACCATCCAATACCATCCTGGAAAAGCAAACGTGGTAGCTGACGCATTGAGTAGAAGATCATATGCGGGTACGAGTACGATATTTTCAACGCAAAGGCCCATTTTGTATGACTTACAAAGGATGGAGATATAGATAAAGACTCCAGGGAACCATGTGATGATGGCAAATATACGAGTAGAACCGACTTTAATTGATAAAGTTAAAGCTGCTCAAGCTACAGACCTGGAGCTGATGCGTATGAGGAAGAAAGTGCAAGAGGGTGCTATACCGGAAGCAAGAATCGATGAAGAAGGAATACTTCGAGTCAACTCCAGACTCTGTGTTCCTAACGACCTTGATTTAAAGTATAAAATCATGATGGAGGTGCATAACACACCGTTTTTAATCCATCTTGGGAGTACCAAAATGTATCGTGATCTTCGTCATACATTTTGGTGGAGCAATATGAAGAGAGAGATAGCGCTGTTTATCTCAAGGTGTCTAATTTGTCAACGAGTCAAGGCGGAGCATCAAGTACCAAAAGGTCCATTGCAACCACTTAAAATTACATAATGGAAGTTGGAGCACATTACCATGGATTTCGTTACTGGTCTTCCCAAGGTTTCTCAAGGCATAGATGCAATTTGGGTCATTGTTGATAGATTGACCAAGTCTGCTCACTTCTTACCAATACGAGAAACTTATACACTTGAACATCTTGCTCGTATGTACATAAACGAGATTGTAAGACTGTATGGTATGCCAGTATCCATAGTTTCTGATCGAGACCCAAGATTCATTTCACGATTTTGGGTTAGTTTGCAAAAAGCTATGGGCACGGATTTATGATTTAGTTCGGCATATCATCCTCCAAGCTGGACGAGACAATCGAGAGGACTATTCAAACTCGGAAGATTTATTAAGACTCGTGTCCTTGACTTCAAGGAAGTTGGGACAAGTTCTTACCATTGGTGGAGTTTTCCTACAACAACAGTTATCAAGCAAGTATTGGCATGGCTCCATTTGAGGCATTGTATGGAAGAAAGTGTCGTTCTCCAGTATGCTGGGATGAGGTGGGTGAAGCAACGTTGTTGGGACCGGAGTTGGTACGTATGACTACGAAAAAGTTTCAAACGATCCGACAACGTATAAAAACCTCACAAGACCGACAAAAGAGTTATGCTGATCTTCATCGAAAGGACGTGGAATTCGATATTGGAGATCATGTGTTGTTACGTGTTTCTCGATGGAAAGGAGTTACAAGATTTGGAAAGAGAGGAAAGCTCAACCCTCGATTCATTGGCCAATTTTTAATCCTCGATCGAGTAGAAACTGTGGCTTATAGACTCGCTTTACCGCCAAGTATGTCTCGTGTTCATAACGTTTTTCACATATCCATGTTACGTAAATATGTGGAAGACCCAAACCACATTATTAAGTTAGAACCGAATGAAATAGCGAAAGATTTAACGTATGAAGAGGTTCCTGTTCAAATCTTGGATAAGAAGGAACATATTCTACGCACCAAGGTGATACCTCAAGTTAAAGTTTTATAGAGGAACCACGATGTTGAGGAAATGACCTGGGAGTTAGAATCTGAAATAAAATCAAGGTATCTTTACCTCTTCGACATACCAGGTATGTACCTTAATTTCGAGGGCGAAATTTCATAAGAAGGGGAGATTGTAAGACCCTAACTTTTATGAATAAAAATGATTTTTCTATAAATATCATTTTTGAATATTATGGAATAAATTTGATATAATAGTTGTGGGTAATATTTTTAAAATTTTCAAAGTACGCAAGTTGTTATATAATATTCGATTGGTCGGGGAATATTCGCGTTTTTAACAGGAAATATTCGATGCGGACAAGACAATCATTAGTGAACCCCATAATGTAATTATTGCCGGATCGAGAAAACGACAAAAATATTTTATTGAAAATAACAGCTAGGAAGTTCGCTAATATCTTTGTTGAACAACTTGGTAGTAAAAGTATAGTAATACGCGTGGTTGCATAGTAGTACACGGTATTGATTATTGATGCTTACGTGAGAAGTCATTCAGTTTTATTCAATTATTGTCGATATTTTATATATTATTAAATCAATAATTGAGATGACAGAGTTATTAATATTATTATTTGCAATATTAACGATGTCTAGAAGTTCTGCCAAGGAGAGGTTTGGTCACCTAATTGCGCGCCAATAGGGAGAAATCCTTATTGGAAAGCCCCCTCTTTCATGGGAACGACCTGGTCGATTAATATTGCGAATTATAATAATGGTGGTAAATGTTGTTAAAATTATTAAAGTGATTTTTATGAAGTTTTGCTTATTTTATGGATCCCCATTTGCCCATTTTTTAAAATAATCGGTAGAAAGTTGTTTAAAATATATATAATGGGACCCTCATGTGATTATGAGATGTTGCTGGGAGGGGAACACGTGGGGCCCACGGGTGTTAAAAATGTATTTAGGGAAAAAGGAATCTAGCAAGTTGTTCGGGTGGGAGAGTTTTTTAAGCATGTGTGGAATATATATATATATATATATATATATATATATATATATATATATTTATATTATATGTGTGAGTGGGTTTTGGTGGAGGAATGTGTAAGCAAATTCAGTAAATGATTTAGTAAGCCTTTTCCGTAAGGAAAAGGTTATAAATATATATATTTTATAAGTTTTGTTTTTTATGAAAAATAGAATATATTATATTTTATTTAAAAGATTTTTCTTTAAATCTGGACCGTCCGATTAAAAGTAAATCAATCTAGACTGTTCATGAATTAGTTACTATGCTGTCCATTTTTCTATAAATAGAAGCTCATTCCTTCATTATTTCTTATGAATTCACTGAAACTCTAGAGAGAGAAAATTATAGAGGGAAAGAAGAAGAGAAGTCTGCTACCTTTCTTTTCCTATATCTAGTTTCTTTACGGTAAGGGGTATTATTCCTTTTGTATTCATGAAGAGAACTTCTGTTATTCCATTCTTTGTTATTCTGTTGGAATAACTCAGATATGAGCTACCCTATACTTGGTGAAATTCTTCTATTATTCCGTACTTTATTATTCGTCAGTAATATCCTGCTTTTATGCGTTTACGCGGACCGGTTCCATTATTTATTATTTTATCTAATATCCTCACATGCATGCGTTTACGTGGGACTCGGTTAAAATCTTTATTATTATGTTAGAATATCACATGCATGCGTTTTTACGTTGGACTGGTTTCATGCCTTTTATTATTACGTTATAATAACTTGTCGGGCTGTAATTTCGCTTGGCATGGTTCCGTTATTTATTATTCTGTTGGAATAACCTATCTATACGAAGTACCGCATGCATGGTGATTTCTTTTGTTATTCCATTCTTTATTATACTTAGTTGGTTAAAGTTTTGACTTCTATACTCCATGAAATTAGTAGAATATCCTTGATATTTGCGCTTCATCCAGTATCTTTTCATGGAAATATTCTTCTGAGCATTCTTGCATTTTACTCTACAAAGAAGTATCATGTTGACAATTTGGACGTTATTAGTTCCTGAATAAATTAATTCTTGAACTTGTTTTATTGAATTCTTATATCATTGTCATCATCCTCGTTTTTATATTTTTTTGAAAGTCATTGATGCTCTACTGTAGTGCATAGATGGACTTGGTATGATTATGACCGAGGATTATTCTCGTAATCATGGACCGTAATGTTACAAATGATGTGGTAAAAGTCCTCATTGGCCCGTAGTGCATTGATGGGACGAGTTGTTGGCATGATCATGACCATTGATGAATACACGAATATCCTTGGCTCGTAGTGCATGGATAATTTGTGGTTGTGATACTAATGAATATCCTTGGCCGTAGTGCAGGGATGATGTGAATTATTTATTAAGCTGAGTCCCAACGATAAAAGTAATGAAAAACCTTTTAAATCAAAAAAGATAGTAGATTTTATTCTCTACTTAACTCTTTTAATGGATTGCTTGTTCCGCTGCAGTTAAACTTGATTTCTATTGTATTTTATCAGTTTAACATTGTTGAAGACTAATGATAATTTATTATGAATTATCTTAGTCATAATATTTCTTCTTGGGCTAGTTGAGATCACCCTTTCTTCACCGTTTTCTTCTTGAAATGAGAACGTGCTTGCAGACTAGTTGGGGAAGCGGAGTGACGGTCCGATGATGATAGTATTAGTAGTCCTCGTTATTCTGTTAAATAGTGTGACAATAAATGTAATGAGGACTTATTCTGAGAGTGGATGTTGTCTAGAAGACAGTATTTGTATTAAAACTCATAGCTCTCTTGATGTATATTAAAGATTGTATTTATATTCTGTACCATGTTTTTCGCGACTCAGAATAGGTGACGTATACCTATTTTGGGGGCGTCACATCAAAGCTTAGGGATATGGTCACTAGCGGAGATATTAGTCTAGAACTAGTAGGGGAGAGATGAGTAATATACTTCGCTAGGGTGTGACTTACCTAAGCCGAAATTTTTACTTTATAAGTTGACAATTTGTGATATGTCAATTAACCTTTGTTTTGAAGGTATATTTTAGAATGATATCTGAAATACAGGAGATGAGCAATGGGAAAATTATGATACAGAGGATATAATCAGGAAGGTACAATCCGAAAAGAAAGCAAGGTATTCTCATCTCTTCGAACTACTAGGTACGTAAATTTCGAGGGCGAAATTTCATACGGAGGGGAGATTGTGAGACCCCGAATTTTATGAAATGAAAGTATTCAATTTTCTTATAATTATTCTATTTAGTAAATGGTTAAATTGATAAAGGATAAAGTTAAGGGTGATATGTGAAAATTTTGCAAAGTAAACAATTTTTATAAAATAATCGATGGTAAAATACGTGTGGTTGCATAGTAGCACACAGTATTGATTATTGATGCTTATTTGAGAAGTCACTCAGTTATACTCAATTATTGCTATAGTAATTGCTGCATCATATCTCTCATATTATTGATCTGATTATTGCCACAGTATCATCTGCATTATATGATATATTATTAAATCAATAATTGAGACGAAAAAGTTATTCATATTATTAAATTGCAATATTTACAATGTTTAGAAGTTCTGCCAAGGAGAGGTTTGGTCACCTAATTGCGTGCCAATAAGGAGAAATCCTTATCGGAAAGCCCCCTCTTTCTTGGGAACGACCTGGTTGTTAAATATTGTGAGTTATAATATTAATGATGATTAAGTTCATGTTGATTAAAGATGAATTTGATAATTCCATTGTGTTGGGATTATTGGTGTTAGTTGAAATCGACATCTATTCCGATGAAAATTGATGTCTGGGGGTTATATTGATAAATCGGGTAATTTATCGGATAAATGAGCAATTAATTGCTACTAATTCACATGCTTATATAACTATTTGTTCACATGTGTGTGCTATTGAGTCACATTCACTTACTATTAGGGGAGTTGGTGCAAGTTTGATAATACTTGCAGGACTAAATTAAAAATGAAAGAAAAGTTGGAGGTGCTATACTGTAATTTTTTGAGCCCCAAAACGTGCAATTATAAAAACTATGTTTTCCTATAAATAAAAGCTCATTCTTCCTTCATTTCTCACCAATTCACTAAAGCTTTAGAGCCATTATTATAGAGAGAAATTATAGAAGTCTGCTAATAAAATAAAACTGAGTGACTTATCACGTAAGCATCAATAATCAATACCGTGTGCTTCTATGCAATCATGCGTATTACTATACTTTTACTACCGAGTAGTTCAACAATATTAACGGTAAAACTTCCGCCGTTATTTTCATAAAATACTTTTGTCGTTTTCTCAATCC
Source organism: Panax ginseng (assembly GCA_020205605.1). Taxonomy (NCBI): domain Eukaryota; kingdom Viridiplantae; phylum Streptophyta; class Magnoliopsida; order Apiales; family Araliaceae; genus Panax; species Panax ginseng. The sequence continues at coordinate 67,540,873 of CM035134.1, read as the reverse complement.
GACAATAATTCTGTTGCGGGGTCCACCAATGATTGTGCCATTGTACAAATATTCCCTGATAAAATGAATATTCCCCGACCAATCGAATATTATATAACAACTTGCATACTTTACAAAATTTATAAATACTACCCACAACTATAACATTATATCAAATCCAAAAAAAAAATCGAGAAATTTAAATCTTTATTCGTAAAATTTGGGGTTTTATAATCTCCTCTCCTTATGAAATTTCGTACTCGAAATTTACGTACGTACCTGGTATGCCGAACAGGTGAGGATACCTTGACTTCGCTTCAAATTTTAACTCTTGAGGTATAAACTTTGAGCTTCGAATATGATCCTTCTTATCCAAGATTTTAACACGTATCTCCTCATACGTTAAATCTTTTGCTATCTCGTCCGGTTCTAAATTAAAAATGTGGGCCGGGTGGTCCACACATTTACGTAACATCGATACGTTGAAAACGTTATGAACACGCGACATACTTGGCGGTAAAACGAGTCTATAAGCCACAATTCATACTCAATCAAGTATTTCCAAATAGGCCAATTAAATCGAGGGTTGAGATTTGCTCTCTTCATCGATTCTTGCTTCTAGAATAACTCCCTCTTGAACCTTCTTCTTCACATTCATCAGCTCCGAGTATGTAGCTTGCACGACTTTAACTTTATCGATTAAATTCGATTCTACTCGTATATTCGTTATCTTCACGTGGGTCCCTAGAGTCATTAATTAACTCTATCTTCATCATTTGTAAGTTATATAAAATTGGTTTTTTTTTGTTAACAACATCGCACTCAGAATCAAGATACGATCTTTCATCGAACGCCGCTACCACTACCGTTCTTTTTCCACGATGGTATTGAATGGTACGATCGTAATCTTCAACAGCTCGAGCTAACGTCTTTGGCGCATGTTACGTTCATTTTAGGTGAAGAAATATTTGAGGGTTTTAGAAATGGGTTTTGTACTGGGGTCAATACAAAATTCGATTTCAAGCTCTAGGGGTAGGCTAAGAAGTCTTCAAGAATACGTCAGGAAATTTATTAACAATAGAAATATCATTCACAACTGTGACTCTCATCCAAGACTTGGATAACACGTCACATTGATACCTATCAACTTGCCATCGTCATTCACGACGTCGCCTACAGAAAGTCTGGCTTCGGTGCATTCCACACAAGGAAGTCAACAATGAAAGGATCGGGGCTCTTTTACTTATGGCTTGATATGATAATGATTGACTTTAGTGGTTTGGTTACTTTGAATTCGCATAATAGGTTGGTTAGGAGTATGAAAGCTAACAACCTTACGAAAAGCATGATGAGTAGTTAACCAATCATTTCCAAAAATCACATCAAAGGCAAGTATTTTCAAAGAGATAAGATCGACAGGTAACTTGAAATTGTTGATTTGAACAAGATTTATAAATAGTGAAGGTAACGAATGTTTCTCCCAACTGAGTTTAAACAGATATATCAAAGTCTAACTTCTCCAGAGTTAACTTCAAACATTGAAGACAACTAGGTGAAATAAAACTGTGACGCCCCCAAAAATAGGTATACATCACCCATCTTGGGTCGCCAGATACATGGTAAAGAATACAAATACAAACTAATTATACAACAGTAGTGTAAAATACAAAAAAATATATGCTGTGAGTTTTAATACAAATATTGTCAAATAGACAATATCCGCACTCAGTGGAGTCCTCATTACATTTATTATTATACTATTTCACAGAATAGTGAGGATTACTAATGCACCATCTAGGACCATCACTTTGTTCCCCGACTAGCCCCAACTACGTTCTCATTTCCTGAAGAGAACAGTGAAAGAAAGGGTGAGCTCAACTAGCCCAGTAAAAAATATTATGACTAAGATAATGTAGAATAAATTATTATTAGCCTTCAACAATGTTAAACTGATACAATATAACAAACATCAAGTTTAACTGCAGCGGAATAAGTAATCCATTAGAAGAGTCAAGTAGAGAATAAAGTCTACTTTCTTCTATGATTTAAAAGCTTTTTCATCACTTTTATCGCTGAGACTCAGCTCAATAAATAATCCACATCATTAAATCATCCCTGCACTACTGTGCCAAGGATATTCTTTAGTATCACGACCACGAATTATCCATGCACTCTGTGCCAAAGATAATTGTGTTTTCATCAACGGTCCGATCATGCCATAAAACATTTCATCTCCGCTCCCTTGGTCAAGAGAATCCATAGCCATAATCATACCAAAAACTCGCCCATCAATGCACTACAGGCCAATGAGGACTTTTTCCACATCATTTGTAAAATTACGGTCATGATTATCTTAGAATAATCCTCGGTCATAATCATACCAAGTCCATCTATGCACTACAGCCACAGATGACTTTCAACAAAATATAAACATGAGGATGATGACAATGATATAAGAATTCAATAAAACAAGTTCAAGAATTAAATTATCCAGAACTAATAACGTCCAAATTGTCAACATGATACTTCTTTGTAGAGTAAAATTCAGATACTGGATGAAGCGCAAATATCAGGGATATTCCACTAATTTCATGGAGTATAGAAGTTAAAACTTTAACCAACTGAGTATAATAAAGAATGGAATAACAAAAGAAATCACCATGCATGCAGTACTTCTCACAGACAGGTTATTCCAATAGAATAATAAATAACGGAACTAAAGTCAGCGTAATACTTAATCGAGGATATTACAAATGTAATAATAAAGAATGGAATAATAATGTAAATCACCATGCATGCGATGACGTCAGATAGACAAAGTTATTCCAACGAATAATAAATAACGGAACTAGGTCAAAGCGAAATTAAATGCAAGCGAGGATGTTCCAATAGAATAATAAAGAATGGAATAACAATGAAATCACCATGCGTGCGGTACTTGCGACAGACGAGTTATTCCAACAAAATAATAAATAACGGAAACCAGTCCGGCGTAAAATGTCTGAACGAGGATATTCCAATGAGAATAATAAAGAATGGAATAACAACAAAAATCACCATGCATGCGATGCGTCATGATAGATAAAAGTTATTCCAACAGAATAATAAAGAGCGGAACGAGTCCAAACAGTAAAATGCATGCAGACAAGATATTCCAATGAGAATAATAAAGAGGCGGAACTAGGTGCAGCGTAAAAGCGCATGTATAAGATATTCCAACAGAATAATAAAGAATGGAATAACAATGAGAATGTCACCATGTATGCGAAAAGATTCAGATAGACAAAGTTATTCCAGTGAGAATAATAAATAATGGAATAATAGAAGAATTTCACCAAGTATAGGTAGCCCGTGTATACAGGTTATTCAAACAGAATAATAATACCCCTTACCTCAAAAAAAGACTGGATATTGGAATAATGAGGTAGCAGGCTTCTCTTCTTCTTTTTCTCTATAGATTTCTCTTTATAATAATGGCTCTAAAGCTTTAGTGAATTGGTGAGAAATGAAGGAAGAATGAGCTTCTATTTATAGGAAAATATAGTTTCGATAATTGCACGTTTTGGGGCTCGAAATATTACAGTACAATACCTCCAACTTTTTCTTCATTTTTAATTTAGTCCTGCAAGTATTATCAAACTTTCACCACATCCCCTAATAGTAAATCATGTGAATCAATAGTAAAATCATGTGACTCAATAGTTCTAAACATGTGAAAAAATTAATTATAGTACAGTACCTTCAACTATACCTCCATTTTTAACTTAGTCATGCAAGTATTATCAATCTTGCAACAACTCCCCTAATAGTATAAGAATGTGATTCAATAGTACACACATGTGAACAAATAGTCATATAAGCATGTGAATAAGAAGCAATTAATTGCTCATTTATCCGATAAATTACCCGATTTATCAATATAACCCCCAGACATCAATTATCATCGGAATAGATGTCGATTTCAACTAACACCAATAATCCCAACACAATAGAACTATCAAATTCATCATTAATCAACACGAACTTATTCATCATTAATATCATAACTCACAATATTTAATAATCAGGTCGTTCCCAAGAAAGAGGGGGCTTTCCAATAAGGATTTCTCCCTATTGGCGCGCAATTAAGTGATCAAACCTCTCCTTGGCAGAACTTCGAGACATTGTAAATATTACAATTATTAATATGAATAACTTTGTCATCTCAATTATTGATTTAATAATATAACATATAATGCATAGGATACTATGACAATAATCGAATCAATAATATGAGAGATATGATGCAACAATTACTATAGCAATAATTGAGTATAATTGAGTGACTTCTTACGTTAGCATTAATAATCAATACCATGTGCTACTATGCAACCACGCGTATTACTGTACTTTTACTATCGAGTAGTTCAACAATATTAACGGTAAAACTTTCGCCGTTATTTTCATAAATTTTTTTTTATCGTTATCTTAATCCGACAATAATTATGTTGTGGGGTCCACCAATGATTGCGCCGTTGTACGAATATTCCATGCTAAAACAAATATTCCCCGACCAATCGAATATAATATAACAACTTGCATACTTTTCAAAATTTATAAATATTACCCACAACTATAACATTATCTGAAATCCACACCATAATATTAAAAAAAAATTATTTCGAGAAAATTATATCTTTATTCGTAAAATTTGGGATTTTACAATCTCCCCTCCTTATGAAATTTTGCCCTCGAAATTTACGTACATACCTGGTATACCGAACAGATGAGGACACTTCGTTAGATTCTAACTCTTGAGGTATAACCTTTAAGCGTAGAATATATTCCAGGATTTTTAACAGGTACATCTTCATACGTTAAATTATTCGCTATCTCGTCCAGTTCTAAATCAATAATGTGGTTCGGTCGTCCACATATTTACGTAACATCGATACGTGAAAAACATTATGAACACGCGACATTCTTGGCGGTAAAACGAGTCTATAAGCCATAGTTCCTACTTAACCGAGGATTTCAAATGGACCAATAAAATCGAGGGTTGAGATTTCCTCTCTTCATCGATTCTTGCTTCTACCTCTTGAACCTTCTTTTTCACATTCATCAGCTCTGAGTATTTAGCTTGAGCGGCTTTAACTTTATCGATTAAAGTCGATTCTACTCGTATATTCGTTATCTTCATGCGGGTTCGTATATTCTCACTCGTAAACGCATATGATCTTCTACTCAACACGTCAACTACCACGTTCTCTTTCCCATGAGGTATTGAATGATACGATCATAATCTTCAACAACTCGAGCCAACATTTTTGGCACATGTTACATTCGTTTTGGGTGAAGGAAATATTTGAGGGTTTTAGAAATGAGTTTTGTACTAGGGTCAATACAAAATTCGATTTCACGCTCTAGGGGTAGGCTAAGAAGTCTTCAAGAATACGCCAGGAAATTTATTAACAATAGAAATATCATTCAAAACTGTGACTCTCATCCAAGACTTGGATAGCACATGTAATGAAGGTTTCTCCTAACGGAGCTTCAAGAGATAAGTCAAAGTCTAATTTCTCCGAAGTCAAATTTAAACATTGAGCGCAAGCAAGAGAGATAAAATAATGGGTAGAACCGGTATCTAATAAGTTATAGACTTCGCAAGAATTTATAATTAACTAACATGTGCTAACTTCGTTCGGGTTACTCGCTTTTTGAGAAGTCGCGAAAAACGCTCTCCCTGAAACCACCGACTTTGTTTTGTCCGTATCCGCCTTTGGTGCCACCGTCCCAGTTGGACTTGACTTTAGTTCACGACAAAATCGGGCAAGATGACCTTCTCTTCTTGAAATTTCCATTTCTATTATCTTGGCCATGATTACCACCGAAGTGGATACAATTCTTAGCATGATAATTTCCCCCATGATGGTTATCATTGTTCCGATGGTCGTTGCCACCGGTACGATTATTATTGTGTTGTTGCTCGTTGCCTTTTGGTTGTGCTAACTCATTATCGCGCTCCAATAATTGAGCCCTATTCACAACATCTAAATACAAACACTGTCACAAAACAAGGGTTAATTAACATATCACATATTATCCGTATACTCTGACCGACCAATTTAAATACCAAATAAACTTAGGTAGGTCATACTAGCGAAGAAATTCCCCGTCTCTCCCCTCCTAGTTCTTGTCTCACATATCAGCTAGGGATCATATCCCTAAGCTTTGATACCAACTATGACGCCCCCAAAATAAGTATACATCACCCATCTTGAGTCGCCGAATACATGGTACAAAATTCAAATACAAACTTAAATATACAACTGTCGTGTAAAATACGACAAAACATAAACTGAGAGTTTAAACAGGAATATTGTCTTCTAGACAATATCCACTCTCAATGGAGTCCTCATAGACAGTATACAAACTCAAATTCAGTCCTCATTACAATTATTGTCACACCTGCATATATGGTGAAATTCTTCTATTATTCCATTCATTATTATTCGCCGGAATATCACGTCTGCACGCGCGTTTATCTTGGGACCGGTTCTATTATTTATTATTCTATTGAATAACCATCGTCTGCGATCTATCGCATGCATGGTGATTTCGTTGTTATTCCATCCTTTATTATTCGTTTGACTATCCATCGTTCGCATGCGTTTTGTGGGACCTTGTTCCATTATTTATTCTTATGTCGGAATATCATGTCTGTGCGTTTACGCCGGACCTAGTTCCATTATTTATTATTTTGTTGGGAATAACCTATTTGTGCAGTCTATCGCACGCATGATGATTCCTTCTGTTATTCCATTCTTTATTATTCTGTTGGAATAAACTGTCTATGTGGATTACCACATGCATGGTGATTGATCCTTTGTATTCATTCCTTATTAAATTGGGGAAATAATCTGTTTACATTGATTATGATGAGAGTCATAATAAAAGCATTTGGACAGATGAAAATCATGGGTATATGAAGTATTAGTAAGTGTTATGATGAGTTATGTTGGTTATTATGAGAAAACACGAAAGTTTCTTAAAAATCACAAAGGGTTAAAAATCAGATTTTCGTGAAAATGGAACATGAAATTCAATTGACCATATCTCGTATTATATATTGAATTTTTGAGTGTGATCAAATTCTAGAGTTAGATCTACGAGTTTTGTAGCATCTCCAAGTGAAATCACTGGAAAGGGTGTTGTAGATTTCCGTGTGGACTGATTTTAGCAAAGGAGTCCAAAGCTGGAAATTATCAAAATGCTACTGTCCAAATTTTTAGAAGGGCTGTTTCAGCCACTTAATTTGTGAAAAATATTCCGGCCTTTTGGGACATGAAAGTATATAGTTAAGGTACCTCATGTCCAAAAATGAACTCATTCCAACTTAAAATGAGCAAGTTATGACCATTTCAATATTTAGGTTTTTTTGACAAAAAACCCTATAACTGGAGTTCTATAACTCTGATGACCATGAAATTTAAACTGGACGCTCATGTTAACATGTGTAAGATCCTGCCAAGATTTGGGAATTTCCGGAGTTAAACTTGAGGTAGCTAATTTCTTAAGGAATTAATTATAAATTGATTTTTTAAAAATAGTAAATGAATTTTAAAAATTCAGAGAAAAATATATGTTCATTGTGGGACTATATTCTGCTAAATCTCAGAAAAGAAATATTTTTGGGACTGATTTGGTATTTTTCATGAAAATGGTTTAGTTACGAACATATGAGTTAAATATATTATGTGAAGTAACAAAGTTGGAAAATAGGATTTTAGGGCTTGGAAATCCTATATAAGTTATATGCAGATTGTTGATGAGGGATTTAATCATTGGTGATGAAATCTTATGAGTATGCCATTTTTGAATAATTAAATGCATTATTTGGTAAATAATTGAAATAAATTGTTTATAAGTTTAAGAAGTGATTAAAATATTGTTATGATATTAATAATATTAGATTGTGAGTGGTTGATAATATTTGGATAAATTTAAAGTCTTTAATATTTATCCTTATTTTCATTTGATTAATACTTATATCATTGTCATCATCCTCATGTATATATTATGTTGAAAGTCATCTGTGGCATATAGTGCATAGATGGACTTGGTATTATGACCAGGGATTATTCAGTATAATTATGACCGTTGTGACGCCCCCAAATCCGGGTTACCTGACCACCGAGTTTGGTGCTCACGATCCATAAAAATATAACTTTTAACTACCCATTTAATTATAAATAAGAATACATTACTCATTATATCATATGTTGTTAATACATTAAGCCCAGGTCTGCTAACCTTAACATTTCAGTCTTATCCCTTAGATATACAAAAAGGGTTTACAATACAACAATATAAATATTACTGTTCATAAAACTAATTTATTACGATGCCTTTGCCCTTATTCTTCTTCGCAGCACCTTCTACAACTTCGTCCCTAGCTGAAAAGTTTTATTTATAGTAAGGGTGAGCAACAAGTTTGCCCTGCAAGTTAAGACATACGATAAAGATGTAGAAATAAATATCAAACCTTCTCACATTCTATGCAACAACAATTCGATAATGAAAGAGTACAACGCTTTCAAAGGTTTCAACGATATTCAAGTGAATAATCAAGAAATTAATTCTACGATATAGCAAAGTAGAATATTTTCCGAATTTATGCTGAGAGATCCATTGGATCTTGAACTTCTCTTCTCGAGTAACTATAAAAGTTAGACTTTGATATACCCAGGTGTATCAGATAACCATAAAGATTAAATCATACCCCTCTGCAAGTATATAAAGTGATCAGCTTTAGTATACCCTATATTATGCATAATACTTAATCGCGTGCATAGGCCGAAAATACGACCAATAAATTGTTCCCTTTATATAAAAGGTTGTTCTTCTCAATCTCAGAATCAAGATTTTGATTTCACAACGAAATACTGTGATTTAAAATTCTATTTACTTCTCGATCTAGTCAAAATAGTTGGCATCGATCTATCAATAATAATTAAATTCTCTTCTCGAACCTATCAAGTTCTATCAAATGTTCGTCTTTCCAGAATCATTAGCTAAGACATTTCTTAGTATAATTTGACAATAAATAGGAATTATCTGTACTGTCAATTCTAACTTCTACAGATATGAATATCCAACAACAGTTATTATACAAATGTATATTTCTGAATCAGTAATTCAATTTGAATTAATAAGCATGCACTAACTGTGAATAATCAACAATAAATTCCCTGGATGTGGTGTAATTAGCAATAATTAACCACTATAACAATTGAATAAATATAACTCAAAGTTGAGTTAGGAAACTTTCCTTTTCCGCTGATTACAGCTACACAATATAATTTACTGCGTTCGTAAGACCTATCATCAACAATGTCGGTCTCACAATTAGCACAGTCATTTATAACACATAACACTGTAGTTTACAGTCAAACTTATCCTAAACACATTACCACATAGCCACATCAGTGTTTATAACCTATATAAACACTTAATAAGTTCAACTAGTTCAGTCTGGTTGGACTTCGGTCTCATCTCGGTGTTCTGGTCACCCTATCAGATAATTAACACAGTTATCTGTCAATCACACTTGGTCTCTAAGCTTCAATATTATTTTAGATAAATCAAATATCAAATATAATATTTTTCGGAAGCTTTTAATAATTATCAAGCAATTATTATAATTTATAATAATTTTTCAAACATCAGAATCATTTTTAAATGATTTAATTAACAAATAATCTTATCATTATTAATATCAAAATATTAATAACATACATGTCAAAATATTAAAGTTATTATTAATAACTTAAAATATTTTTAAATCAACAATATTCTCCTTAAATGATTTTAAAATAATTAAAATCATTTTTAAATCATCACCATTAATATTAAAATATTAATGAAATTATCATCTAAATATTAAAAGTCATTAATTATATCTTAAAATATTTTTAAATCATTTTTCTCATTTTTAAATGATTTTTAAATCAATAAAACCATTTATAATTCATTTATTTAATAAAACAATTAAATAAATCTAACATCATTAATATAAATTTATTAATGAGAATTCTCAAAAATATAGAAAATTATATTTTATAATTTAAAATATTTTCTAACACTTTATTCTCAATTAAAATAATTTTTAAATCATTTAAATCATTTTTATCTTATTTATCTAATTTAATAATCAAATAAATCAAATTTCATTAATATTAAATTATTAATGAAAATCCTCCAAAAATATTAAAAGTTACATATAATAACTTAAAATATTTTAAAATACATTAATCTTATTTAAAATGATTTTTAAATAATTAAAATCATTTTTCTCTAATTTATTTAATATACTAATTAAATAAACTAAATATCATTAATATTTAAATAACTATAAATATTAATGAAAAATATCTCAAATAGTCAGAAATTACTTTTCATAATTTAAAATAATTTTTAAAACTATTTTTGTAATTTTTTATAATTTATTTTCTATTTTTAAATAATTTTCGGATTTTCAGAAATTAAAATTATTGAAAACCGTCGCTAAAAGCCTTTAGCGACACATTCTGTAGCCTTAGGTGTTCTTCAGCTCAATAACACTGACAAAGTCAGTGTTTAAGGTGCTTAGTTTGACCGAATTTTAATCTCAGCTCACACTGTTTCTGGGTCATGTCAAATACGGATCATGTAGTGTTTATGTAACACTACAATAAACAAATCAAGATCCAAGCTATAACATAACAATACATACAGATCTGGGCAACCAAACTATTTATCAGAAGTCACCTGGGTTTTTAAGAAACCTAGGCAGTTCGAGTAGTCACCTTACAACCCGATTATCTAAGGGTTCTGATCACTATTTACATGATCTAATGGCTTCAATGTATAGTACTTATGTGAAGAAAAATCAAAAAATCAAGATATTATTTTATCATCAACAAGATCGCCAGGAATCAAACGGTCAAACTATGTCAGACATTCTGTTCTTCAAGTTTCTGGGTTTTTCCCAGAAACGTCAAAACTGAGCGAGTAGCTCACTTTGACCACTTGTTCGGTTCCATATGTTAATGTTTTAAGGCATATGAAATCATTTATATATAGTCCAGACAACAAGGTACATGTTTGTTACTACAAAAAAAACAAACAACACAACATCAGACCTTAATCGAGCTTCAAAAATCTTGTCAAGCGTTACATTCAACTTTTCGTCATTTGATTTCATCCGATCAACCGATCAAGCGGGCCAACCGAGTATAGAATGAAATCTAGACATCCAATGATTGCACTACCACTTCCAGATTAAAGCCAACATATCAAGCTATAGATTCAAACAATAAAACGTCAAGAATCATAAACACACCATGATCTAGAGCGACTGACATTTCATGTCAGAACACAAAAATTTGCTCAAGATCAGTTTTGAAAAACTCTATTTTAAGGCACTTTGATGCCATGGATTCATGATAGATCATCATAGATCTTCATATAACATCCATTAGCAAGACTCTAAACACAAAAATACAAAAAATTTCTTAAGCATACAAGATCAAAAATTAAAATTTGTTTATACCTTTCTAGCTTCGATTCTTGATCTTAACCCTCTAATTTGTTTATGGTTGATCTAAGGTATGTATTTGGGACTGATATTCTTGAAAAATTCGAAGGGTTAGAGAGAGATAGAGAGTTGTTTTGGACTTTGGAAAAAAATGGCCAACTTATGTGAATTTTCTCTCTTTAAATCTCTTAAATAATGTGATAAAATCTTGCTAGATCTTGTGTGCTGTCACTAAGAGGCTGAAATGGCTGAGATTTTGTGCCACAAAGTCAAGTTAGTAGTTCAACAACTAAAGATTTTGCCAATTCTACAAGTTAACACGCTAAAATAATAAAAAGGGCATTTTTCCCATTTTCAAAATACAATCAATGGCATTCTTGTTATTTGCACAAACCCTTAGGGTTTAACCCTTAGGGTTCGACCCTAAGGTCGTAACTCTTAGGTTTGGCAACTTTAGTTTCTACAATTCCAATTAGGGTTTTAATAAAATTTCAAAATTACAATTAGGGTTTGTAAAAATAGAAAATTAATATACTAAAAATACAATTAGGGCTTTCTAATTATATTTAAGTTTAAATAACACAGTGGGCTTGCCAATTAGATTTAGGATTTCCTAATTTAGGGTTTACAATTCCCGATTTTGAAATTAGGGTTTCCCGGCTATTAATTAGGGTTTCTAACTGTGCGTTAGGGTTTCTAATCCCGAGATTAGGGTTTCTAATCTCTTGTTAGGGTTTATTAATATTAAACCTTATCCAGTCAAACATTGGTCAACATCCCTATACAGTACAGACACATATTCAACAATATAATTATTTTAATTGTATTTTTTATCGAATCCCCATACAAAATTTTGGGGTAGGGTTTTCTACAGCTGTTAAGCGCAACTCTACTCTATTTTCTTAGTCAGTACCTACTTTGACCAGTTCTCGAGACTTGTCTCATAGATACACAGTACAATATTAACAGTAAATGTCAATATTAAATAAAAAAAATTATTCATAAAATTTTGATTATTCGGAATCCCGGATTATCATAACCGTAATGTTACGAATGATGTGGAAAAAGTCCTCATTGGCCGTAATGCATTGATGGACAGTTTTTGGTATGATTATGGCTATAGATTCTCTTCGGCCAAGGGTGCAAAGATGAATTATTTTATGGAATGATCAGGACCGTTGATGAAAACACGATTATCTTTGGCCCGTAGTGCATGGATAATTCATGGTCGTGATAATAAAAGAATATCCTTGGCCTATAGTGCAGGGATTAATTGATGATGTGGATTAATTATTGAGCTGAGTCTCAACAATGAAATAGTAATTCATGGATGTGATAATAATGAATATCCTTGGCCGTAGTGCAGGGGTGCTTCGATGATGTGGAATATTTATTAAGCTGAGTCTCAGCGATAAAAGATTGATATTAAACTTTTAAATTCGTAGAAGATAGTAGATATCATGCTCTACTTGACTCTTCTAAAATACAATTGTATGTCTTTGGCATGTAGTGCAAAGATGAGTTGTTAATGAATATCTTTGGCCGTAGTGCAAAGATGAATTTATTAGTATGATTATGAGCAGGGATTGTGATTTGGTATAACCATGATTTTTGATGTTTCAGGTGAAGATAGGTGATGAAAATTATCTTCGTCCTGGGTGCAAAAAGGAATTCAGAATCACAATTATGATTATGAATTATTCATGTGATTGTGGACAGGAATTGTTGATTGACGTTACAGGAATAAAACATTATTGGTGGACTTTTAACATGGAGAAGATAATAGACCTGATGGTCTATTTGACTCTTTTAATGGATTGCTCGTTCCGCTGCAACTATGGTTGAAAAGTTTTATCATCTACCATATGTTCTAAATCTCTGATTTACTATTGACAAAAGCTATTGATAATTTAATTATCTTTAGTTATGATATTCTTTACTGGGCTAGTTGTGCTCACCCTTTTACTTCACAATTCCTTTCAGGTAATAAGAGTGTTGCTGAGTCGAGTGGGGATAACAGGGAAATAAAACGGTGGTCTATAGTTGTTGAGGTTTTCCCTAAATAGTATAGAAATAATTTTTTGAGAACTTTAGATAAGTGTGTCGTATTGTATACGTCATTTAATATTTAATTTTTGTTAACCGAATAGGGTGAGGCGAACCCAACTTTGGAAGGGTGTTTTGTCACTATCATACAAGATGTCTAATGACATACAACCTCGTGTTATCATAAGATAGGGTTGTGCACATCCACTTCCGAGAGTATATCTGAGCACTACCTATATGATCTTGGAGTTTATTTGAAATATAATTTTCACTTGGAGACAGTGGAGATAGTTATATGTCAAGAGAAGACTCACCATTGGAAGGAACATGATAGTAATCTTCTCGTTTTTCCTTGGGGTCTATTGGGTCAACCAAGGATAATTCTCTGGACATATGATATCTATCATAACTTAGATTCATGACCTCCTATGTACGAAGGTTTCCTTGAGCACTTTCCAAAGATTTTAATTTCTAAAACAGTTTTTGACTGTACCTTTATGTAAGGTGCAATTGTGATATGAGTCAGAGTTGGTGTATGTATTTGTATTTAAACTCACAGTATACATGTCGTCGTATTTTGCACGACAGTTATATAAATGAAGTTGTAAATGATTTTTATAGTGTATTTTTTGGCGACTCAAGATGGGTGATGTATACCTATTTTGGGGGCATCACATTTGGTATCAGAGCTTAGGGATATGGTTGCTGGTGGAGATATGAGTCTAGAACTAGGAGGGGAGAGACGAGTAATATACTTCGCTAGTGTGTGACTTACCTAAGCTGAAATTGTTTACTTGATAAGTTGACAAATTATGATATGTCAATTAACCTTATTTTGAAGTATATTCTAGAATGATATCTAAAATAGAGGAGATGAGCAATGGGAAAATCATGATACAGAAGAAATAACCGGACCTGGTTCCATTATTTATTCTTATGTCGGAATATCATGTCTGTGCGTTTACGCCGGACCTGGTTCCATTATTTATTATTTTATTGGGAATAACCTGTCTGTGCAGTCTATCGCACGCATGATGATTCCTTCTGTTATTTCATTCTTTATTATTCTGTTGGAATAACCTGTCTATGTGGATTACCACATGCATGGTGATTGATCCTTTGTATTCATTCCTTATTAAATTGGGGAAATGATCTGTTTACATTGATTATGATGAGAGTCATAATAAAAGCATTTGGACAGATGAAAATCATGGGTATATGAAGTATTAATAAGTGTTATGATGAGTTATGTTGGTTATTATGAGAAAACATGAAAGTTTCTTAGAAATCACAAAGAGTTAAAAATCAGATTTTGGTGAAAATGGAACATGAAATTCAGTTGACCATATCTCCTATTATATTTTGAATTTTTGAGTGTGGTCAAATTCTAGAGTTAGATCTATGAGTTTTGTAGCATCTCCAAGTGGAATCACTGGAAAAGGTGTTGTAGATTTTCATGTGGACTGATTTTAGCAAAGGAGTCCAAAGCTGGAAATTACCAAAATGCTACTGTCCAGATTTTTAGAAGGGCTGTTTCGGTGACTTAATTTGTGTGAAAAATTCCGGCCTTTTGGGACCTGAATGTATATAGTATAAGGTACCTCCTGTCCAAAAATGAACTCATTCCGACTTAAAATGAGCAAGTTATGACCATTTCAATATTTAGGTTTTTTCGACAAAAAACGCTATAACCGGAGTTCTATAACTCCGATGACCGTGAAATTTAAACTTGAAGTTCACGTTAACATGTGTAAGATCCTGCCAAGATTTGGGAATTTCTGGAGTTAAACTTGAGGTAGCTAATTTCTTAAGGAATTAATTATAAATTGATTTTTGAAAAATAGTAAATGAATTTTAAAAATTTCGAGAAAAATATATGTTCATTATGGGACTATATTCTGCTAAATTCCAGAAAAGAAATATTTTTTGGACTAATTTGGTATTTTTCATAAAAATGGTTTAGTTACGAACATATGTTATGTGAAGTAACAAAGTTGGAAAATAGGATTTTAGGGCTTCGAAATCCTATATAAGGTATTTACAGATTGTTGATGAGGGATTTAATCATTGGTGATGGAATCTTATGAGTATGACATTTTTGAATAATTAAATGCATTATTTGGTAAAGTGTAAACAATATATGAGTAGAATCGACTTTAATCGATAAAGTTAAAGCCGCTCAAACTACTCACCTAGAGCTGATGAATGTGAAGAACAAGGTTCAAGAAGGCGTAATCTCAACCCTCGATTTTATTGGCCCATTTGAAATCCTTGATCGAGTAGGAATTGTGGCCTATAGACTCGTTTTACCGCCAAATATGTTGCGTGTTCATAACGTTTATCACGTACCGATGTTATGTAAATATGTGGACAACTCGAACCACATTATTGAATTAAAACTAGACGAGATAGCAAAAGATTTAACGTATGAGGAGATACGTGTTAAAATCTTGGATAAGAAGGATCATATTCAACACTCAAGGGTTATACCTCAAGAGTTAGAATCTGAAATGAAGTCAAGGTATCCTCATCTCTTCGGCATACCAGGTACGTTCGTAAATTTTGAGGGCAAAATTTCATAAGGAGGGGAGATTGTGAGACCCCAAGTTTTATGAATAAAGATTTAAATTTCTCGAAATATTTTTTTAAAATTATGGTGCGAATTTGAGATAATGTTATAGTTGTGGGTAATATTTATAAATTTTGCAAAGTATTCAAGTTGTTATATAATATTCGATTGGTCGGGGAATATTCTTTTTGTCGGGAAATATTCGTACGATGGTAAAATCATTAGTGGACCACACAACAGAATTATTGTCGGATTGAGAAAACGACAAAAATATTTTTATGAAAATAACGGCGGAAGTTTTACCGTTAAAACTGTTGAACTACTCGGTAGTTTATATATATAAATTTTTTTTTATTAGTATTATTAACATAATAAAACAGAAAAGCTTTTTATATAAAACAAAATACTTTTATAAAGTTATTCGTTTTATTAGGCTAATAGTAAAATCTTTTTATATAAAAATGTAATACTTTTATAAAGTTATACATTTTATTAGACAATAATTAGAATATATTATATTTTATTATGAATAGTGTTTTGCATAGTAAAATCTTTTTATATAAACTGAATACTTTTATAAAGTTATTCGTTTTATTAGATTATAAATAGAATATATTATATTTTATTTAAAAGATTTTGCTTTAAATATGGACCATCCGATTAAAAGTAAATCAATCTGGACCGTTCATGAATTAGTTACAATGCAGTTCATTCTTCTATAAATAGAAGCTCATTCCTTCATTATTTCTTACCAATTCACTAAAACTCTAGAGAGAGAAACTATAGAGAGAGTTCTTCTTCTATAATCTTGAGCTTATTTCTTTAGAGTTTAAGAAAGCTTTGAGCGTAGTGCAAGTATTCTTCGAGTATATCCTCGCCCTACCAGTCGGAGTACTCTTCTTTCAAAGGTAATGGATATTATTTGTTGTACTCGTAAGGGGTATAATTTATTTTGTATTCATGAAGAGAACTTCTGTTATTCCATTCTTTATTATTATGTTGGAATAACTTTATACATCCAAGCACCGCATACATGGTGAAATTCTTACATTATTCTATTCTTTATTATTATGTTGGAATAACTTTCTCATCTGAAGTACCACATACATGGTGAAATTCATCATTATTCCATTCTTTATTATTACGGTGGAACATCACATGCGTGCGTTACGCATGACTGGTTTCGATTATTTATTATTACGTTGGAATATCATGTAATGCAAGCGTACCATGCCCGATTGGTCCCATTAATTATTATTACATTGGAATAACTTTGTATCTGTAATTATCAGTATACGGTGAATTCGTTGTTATTCCATTCTTTATTATTCGTTGGAATAACTTTTGTATCTGCGGATTACCGTACACGGTGAATTCTGTTGTTATTCCATTCTTTATTATTCGATTGGAATATCCTGCTTATGCAATTAATTTTGACGACTGGTTCCATTATTCATTATTCATTGGAATAACTCATCGCATGCGTTCTATCGCATACATGGTGATTTCTGTTGTTATTCCATTCTTTATTATTATGTTGGAATATCCTGTCGGTGCGTATTACGCCTGACCTGGTTCCATTATTTATTATTCTATTGAGAATAACCTGTCGGTGAAATCTATCGCATGCATGGTGATTTCTCCTGTTATTCCATTCTTTATTATTCTGTTGGAATAACCTGTCTATGTGGATTATCTCATGCATGGTGAATGATCCTTTATATTCATTCCTTATTAAATTATGGAAATGATCTGTATACATGATGTCCTCATATGTTTTGAGTATTAGTAAGTGTTATGATGAGTTATGTTGGTTATTATGTGAAAACATGAATGTTTCTTAGAAATCACAAAGAGTTGAAAATTACATTTTGGAACATAAAATTCAATTGACCATATCTCCTATTATATTTCAAATTTTTGAGTGAGGTCAAGTTCTAGAGTTAGATCTATGAGTTTTGTAACTTATCCAAGTGGAATCACTGTAAAAGGTGTTGTAGATTTTTGTGTGGACTAATTTTAGCAAAGGAGTTAAAAGCTGTAAAAACTAAAAAACCTACTGTCCAGAAATTAAAAGGGCTTTTTCGGCCACTTAATTTATGAGAAAAATTTCGGCATTTTGGGACATGAAAGTATATGGTATAAAGTACCTCCTGTCCAAAAATGAGCTCATTCCGACTTAAAATGAGCAAGTTATGACCATTTCAATATTTAGGTTTTTTTGACGAAAAATAGTATAATCGGAGTTCTGTAACTCCGATGACCATGAAATTTAAACTTGAAGCTCACATTAACATGTGTAAGATCCTGCCAAGATTTGGGAATTTTTGGAGTTAACCTTGAGGTAACTAATTTCTTAAGGAATTAATTAGAAATTGATTTTTGAAAAATAGTAAATGAATTTTAAAATTTTGAGAAAAATATATGTTCTTTATGGGACTATATTCTGCTAAATCCCAGCAAAGAAATATTTTTGGGACTGATTTGGTATTTTTCATGAAAATGGTTTAGTTACGAACATATGAGTTAAATATGTTATGTGAAGTAACAAAACTGGAAAATAGTATTTTATGACTTAGAAATCCAATATAATGTATATGCAGATTTTTGATGAGGGATTTGATCATTGGTGATGAAATCTTATGAGTATGGCATTTTTGAATGATTAAATGCATTATTTGGTAAAATGTAGACAATTGAAATAAATTGTTTATAAGTTTAAGAAGTGATTAAAATATTGTTATAATATTAATAATATTAGATTATGAGATTATTAAGTGATTGATAACATTGGAATATTCTTGAACCCCGGATAAATTATATTATAAATATTTAATATTTATCCTTTATCTCATTGGATTGATTCTTTATATTATTATATCTTTTTTATATAATATGAGAATACTTTTATAAAGTTGTTTGTTTTATTAGATAATAATTAGAATATATTATATTTTATTATGCATAGTGTTGCATAGTGCCTGCATAATGTTTTGCATAGTAAAATCTTTTTATATAAAAAAGAATACTTTTATAAAGTTATTCATTTTATTAGACAATAATTAGAATATATTATATTTTATATAAAAGATTTTGTTTTAAATCTAGATCGTCCGTTTAAAGTAAATTAATCTGGACCGTTCATGAATTAGTTACTATGCAATCCATTCTTCTATAAATAGAAGTTCATTCCTTCATTATTTCTTACGAATTCACTGAAACTCTAGAGAGAGAAACTATAGAGAGAATTCTTCTTATATAATCTTGAGCGTATTTCTTTAGCGTTTAAGAAAACTTTGAGCGTAGTGCAAGTTTCTTCAAGTATATCCCCACCCTACTGTCGGAGTACTCTTCATTATAAGGTAAGGGATATTATTTGTTGTACTCGTAAGGGGTATTATTCTTTTGTATTCATGAAGAGAACTTATGTTATTCCATTCTTTGTTATTATGTTAGAATAACCTATTTATGCGAAGTACCACATACATGGTGAAATTCTTCTATTATTCCGTTCTTTTTGATTATGTCGGAATATCCTGTCGGTGCATATTACGCCTGACCTTGTTCTATTAATTATTCTGTTGGAATAACCCGTATACACGGATTACCATATACCTGATGATTTCTGTTGTTATTCCATTCTTTATTATTACATTGGAATATCCACATACATGCTTTTTTCGCCGGACAGTTCCATCTTTTTACTATTCTCTTTGGAATATCACGTTCGTTTCATTTTACGTGGGACTGGTTCCGTCTTTTACTATTCTCTTTGGAATATCATATGCATGCGTTTTTCATGGGACTGGTTCCATTATTTATTATTCTATTGGGAATAACCTGTCTGTGCAGTCTATCGCATGTATGGTGACCCCTTCTGTTATTTCATTCTTTATTATTCTGTTGGAATAACCTGTCTATGTGGATTACCACATGCACGGTGAACGATCCTTTGTATTTCATTCTTTGTTAAATTGTGGAAATGATCTGTTTACGTGGATTATGATGAAAGTCATAATAAAAGCATTGGAGTAATGAAAATCATGGGTATATGTGGCATTAATAAGTGTTATGATGAGTTATGTTGGTTATTATGTGAAAACAGAAAAGTTTCTTAGAAATCACAAAGGGTTGAAAAATCAGATTTTGGTAAAAATGGAACATGAAATTCAATTGACCATATCTCCTATTATATTTCAAATTTTTGAGTATTGTCAAGTTCTAGAGTTAGGTCTATGAGTTTTGTAACTTATCCCAGTGGAATCACTGAAAAAGGTGTTGTAGAGTTTTGTGTAGACTGATTTTAGCAAAGCACAAAAAAGTGAAAAATGTGAAAAAGCTACTGTCTAGTTTTTTAAAAGGGCATTTTCGGCCACTTAATTTTTGAGAAAAATTTTGACCTTTTGGGATATGAAAATATATGGTATAAAGTACCTCCTGTCCAAAAATGAGCTCATTCCAAATTAAAATGAGCATGTTATGACCATTTCAATATTTAGGTTTTTCCGACGAAAAAATCTATAACCGGAGTTCTATAACTCCGATGACCATGAAATTTAAACTGGAAGCTCATGTTAACATGTGTAAGATCCTGCCAAGACTTGGGAATTTCTGGAGTTAACCTTGAGGTAACTAATTTCTTAAGGAATTAATTAGAAATTGATTTTTGAAAAATAGTAAATGAATTTTAAAAATTCCAAGAAAAATATATGTTCATTATGGGACTATATTCTGCAAAATCCCAGAAAAGAAATATTTTGGGACTAATTTGGTATTTTTCATGAAAATAGTTTAGTTACGAAATATGAATTAATTATGTTATGTGAAGTAACAAAATTGGAAAATAGGATTTTATGGCTTGGGAATCCTATATAGGGTATATGCATATTTTTGATGAGGGATTTGATCATTGATGATGAAATCTTATGAGTATGACATTTTTGAATGATTAAATGCATTATTTGATAAAGTATAGACAATTGAAATAAATTGTTTATACGTTTAAGAAATGACTAAAATATTATTAATGACATTAGATTATGAGATTATTAATTGATTGATAACATTTGGTTATTATTGAACGCTGGATAAATTGTATTATAAAAGTTTAATATTTATCCTTTATCTCATTTGATTGATTCTTTATGTCATTGTCATCATCCTCATGCTTATATTATGTTGAAAGTCATCTGTGGCCTGTAGTGCATAGATGGACTTGGTATGATTATGACCACGGATTATTCGGTATAATTATGATCGTAATGTTACAAATGATGTGGAAAAAGTCCTCATTGGCCCGTAGTGCATTGATGGAAAGTTTTTGGTATGATTATGGCTATAGATTCTCTTCTTCTAAGGGTGCAAAGATGAATTATTTTATGGCATGATCAGGACCGTTGATGAAAACACGACTATCTTTGGCCCGTAGTGCATGGATAATTCGTGGTCCTGATACTAAAGAATATCCTTGGCCTGTAGTGCAGGGATGATTCTATGATGTGGATTAATTATTGAGCTGAGTCTCAGCAATGAAATATTAATTCATAGATGTGATAATAATGAATATCTTTGGCCGTAGTGCAAAGATGATTTAATTAGTATGATTATGAGCATAAATTGTTATTTGGTATAACCATGATTTATGATGTTTCAGGTAAAGATAGGTGATGAAAATTATCTTCGTCCTGGGTGCGAAGAAGAATTTAGAACCATGATTATGATTATGAGTTATTCATATGATTGTTGACAGGAATTGTTGATTGATGTTACAGGGATAAAACATTATCGGTGGACTTTTAACTTAGAGAAGATAATAGATCTGATGGTCTATTTGACTCTTCTAATGGATTGCTCGTTCCGCTGCAACTATGGTTGAAAAGTTTTATCATCTACCATATGTTCTAAATCTCTGATTTATTATTGATGAAAGCTATTGATAATGTAGTTATCTTTAGTCATGATATTCTTTACTGGGTTAGTTGTGCTCACCCTTTTGCTTCATAATTCTTTTTAGGTAATAAGAGTGTAGCTCGGTCGAGCGGGGATAACAGGGGAATAGAACGGTGGTCTATAGCTGTTGAGATTCTCCCTAAATAGTATAGAAATAATTTTATTGTGAACTTTAGATAAGTGTGTCGTATTGTATACGTCATTTGATATTTAATTTTGGTGAAACAAATAGGGTGAGGCGAACCCAACTTTGGAAGGGTGTTTTGTCACTATCATACAAGATGTCTAATGACATACAACCTCGTGTTATCATAAGACAGGGTTGTGCACATCCACTTACTGAGTATATCTACGAGCACTACCTATATGATCTTGGAGTTTATTTGAAATCTAATTTTCACTTGGAGACAGTGGAGATAGTTATATGTCAAGAGAAGACTAACCATCGGAAGGAACATGATTGTAATCTTCTCGTTTTTCTTTGGGGTCTATTGCGTCAATCAAGGATAATTCTCTGTACATATGATATCTATCATAACTTAGATTCATGGCCTCCTATGTACGAAGGTTTTCCTTGAGCACTTTCTAAAGATTTTAATTTCTAAAATAGTTTTTGACTGTACCTTTATGTAATGTACCATTGTATGGTTGTGGTTGAGGCACCATGAGAGTTAAATACATTTGTATTAAAACTCATAGTATACATGTCGTCGTATTTTGCACGATAGTTGTATAAATGAAGTTGTAAATGATTTTTATAGTGTATTTTCTGGTGACTCAAGATGGGTGATGTATACCTATTTTGGGGGCATCACATTTGGTATCAGAGCTTAGGGATATGGTCGATGGCGGAGATATGAGTCTAGAACTAGGAGTGGAGAGACGAGTAATATACTTCGCTAGTGTGTGACTTACCTAAGCTGAAATTGTTTACTTGATAAGTTAACAAATTATGATATATCAATTAACCTTATTTTGAAGTATATTCTGGAATGATATCTGAAACACAGGAGTTGAGCAATGGGAAAATTATGATACAAAAGAAATAACCGGGAAGGTACAATCTGAAAAGAAAGCAAGATATTCTCATCTCTTTGAAATATCAGGTACGTACGTAAATTTCGAGGGCGAAATTTCATAAGGAGGGGAGATTGTGAGACCCCGAATTTTTATGAAATAAAAGTATTCAATTTTTCTATTTTTGTGAATAGTTAAATTGATAAAAGTTTAAAGTTAAGGGTGACATTTGAAATTTTTTCAAAGTAAGTGATGATGAAGTTTTGTTTTATTAGTATTATTAATATAATAAAACAGAAATGCTTTTTATATAAAACAGAATACTTTTATAAAGTTATTCATTTTATTAGGCTAATAGTAAAATCTTTTTATATAAAATAGAATACTTTTATAAAGTTATCTTTTTATTAGACAATAATTAGAATAAATTATATTTTATTATGCATAGTTGTTTGCATAGTGCATGCATAGTGTTTGTATAGTAAAATCTTTTTATATAAAACAGAATACTTTTATAAAGTTATTCGTTTTATTAGATTATAAATAGAATATATTATATTTTATTGTAAACCAATCTGGACCGTCCGTTTAAAAGTAAATTAATCTGGACCGTTCATGGATTGGTTACTATTCAGTCCATTCTTCTATAAATAGAAGCTCATTCCTTCATTATTTCTTACGAATTCACTGAAACTCTAGAGAGAGAAACTATAGAGAGAGTTCTTCTTCTATAATCTTGAGCGTATTTTTTTAGAGTTTAAGAAAGCTTTGAGTGTAGTGCAAGTTTTCTTCAAATATATCACCGCCCTACCCGTCGGAGTACTCTTCTTTATAAGGTAAGGAATAATATTATAGTAAAGGGTATTATTTCTTTTGTATTCATGAAGAGAACTTTTGTTAATCCATTCTTTATTATTCTGATGGAATAACCTATATACGCGGATTACCGTATACCTGGTGATTTTTGTTGTTATTCCATTCTTTATTATTCTGTCGGAACATCACCGTTTAAGCGCATTACTACTCGACTCGTTCAATTATTTATTATTCGTTGGAATAACTCCATCTGTTTTGGCCTATCGCATGCATGGTGATTTTACATTTGTTATTCCATTCTTTATTATTATGTTGGAATATCACGTGGGTGGGAATTTAGCTTCGACTGGTTCCGTATTTTTACTATAAGTCAAAATATCCCGTCTGCGTAAGGCTATGGGACTTGAATTCGATTATTTATTATTCTATTGGGAATAACCTGTCTGTGCAGTCTATCACATGTATGTTGAATCCTTCTGTTATTCCATTCTTTATTATTCTATTGGAATAACCTGTCTATGTGGATTACCACATCCATGGTGAATGATCCTTTGTATTTCATTCCTTATTAAATTATGGAAATGATCTGTTTACGTGGATTATGATGAAAGTCATAATAAAAGCATTGGACTGATGAAAATCATGGGTATCTGTGGTATTTGTAAGTGTTATGATGAGTTATGTTGGTTATTATGTGAAAACATGAGAGTTTCTTAGAAATCACAAAGGGTTGAAAAATCAAATTTTGGTAAAAATGGAACATGAAATTCAATTGACCATATCTCCTATTATATTTTGAATTTTTAAGTGTGGTCAAGTTCTAGAGTTAGATCTACGAGCTTCCTAATTTATTCAAGTGGAATCACTGGAAAAAGTGTTGTAGATATTCGTGGGGACTGATTTTAGAAAAGCACGAAAAACTAAAAAATGGAAAATAGCTACTATCCATATTTTTAAAAGGGCATTTTCGGCAACTTAATTTGTGAAAAAAATTCAGGCCTTTTCGGACGTGAAAGTATATGGTATAAAGTACCTCCTGTCCAAAAATGAGCTTATTCTGACTTAAAATGAGCAAGTTATGACCATTTCAATATTTAGGTTTTTCCGACGAAAAATGCTATAACCGGAGTTCTATAACTCCGATGACCATGAAATTTAAACTGGAAGCTCACGTTAACATGTGTAAGATCCTGCTAAGATTTGGGAATTTCTGGAGTTAACTTTGAGGTAGCTAATTTCTTAAGGAATTAATTAGAAATTGATTTTTGAAAAATAGTAAATGAATTTTAAAAATTTCGAGAAAAATATATGTTCAATATGGGACTATATTATGCTAAATTTCAGAAAAGAATAATTTTTGGGACTGATTTGGTATTTTTCATGAAAATGATTTAGTTACGAACATATGAATTAAATATGTTATGTGAAGTTGAAAAATTGGTAAATTGGATTTTATGGCTTGAAATTCCTATATAAGGTATGTGTAGATTTTTGATAAGTAATTTGATAATTGGTGATGAAATCTTATGAGTATGACATTTTTGAATGATTAAATGCATTATTTGGTAAAGTGTAAACAATTAAAATAAATTGTTTATAAGTTTAAAAAGTAATTAAAATATTGTTATAATATTAACAATATTAGATCATGAGTTTATTAAATGATAGATAATATTTGGATAAATTTAAAGTTTTTAATATTTATCCTTGATTTCGTTTGATTAATGCTTGTAATATTGTCATCATCCTCATGTTTTTATTATGTTGAAAGTCATCTGTAGCCTGTAGTGCATAGATGGACTTGGTATGATTATGACCAGGGATTATTCGGTATAATCATGACCGTAATGTTTAAAATGATGTGGTAAAAGTCATCTTTGGCCTGTAGTGCATAGATGGACTTGGCGTGATTATGACCAGAGATTATTCGGTATAATCATGACCGTAATATGACGAATGATGTGGTAAAAATCCTCATTTGCCGTAGTGTATTGATGGACAGTTTTTGGTATAATTATGGCTATGGATTCTCTTCGGGCAAGGGTGCAAAGATGAATTGTTTTATGGCATGATCAGGATCGTTGATGAAAACACGATTATCTTTGGTCGTAGTGCATGGATAATTCGTGGTCGTGATACTAAAGAATATCCTTGGCCTGTAGTGCAGAGATTTCATAAGGAGGGGAGATTCTAAAATCCCAAATTTTACCAATAAAGATTTAAATTTCTCGAAATATTTTTTTTAATGTTATGGTGTGTATTTGATATAATGTTATAGTTGTGGGTAATATTTATAAATTTTGCAAAGTATGCAAGTTGTTATATTATATTCGATTGGTCGGAGAATATTCTTTGTGTCGGGGAATATCTGTACGACGGTACAATCATTGGTTAACCCCACAACGAAATTATTGTCGGATTGAGAAAATAACAAAAGTATTTTTTTGAAAATAACGACGGACGTTTTACCATTAAAACTGCTGAACTACTCAGTAGTAAAAGTACAGTAATACGCGTGGTTGCATAGTGGCACACGGTATTGGTTATTGATGCTTACGTTAGAAGTCACTCAATTATACTCAATTATTGATACAGTAATTACTGAATCATATCTCCCATATTATTGATTCGATTATTGTCACAGTATCATCTGCATAATATTTTTATATTATTAAATCAATAATTGAGACGACAAAGTTATTCATATTATTAAATTGCAATATTTACAATGTCTAGAAGTTCTGTCAAGGAGAGGTTTGGTCATCTAATTGCGCGCCAATAAGGAGAAATCCTTATCGGAAAGCCCCCTCTTTCTTGGGAACGACTTAGTTGTTAAATATTGTGAGTTATAATATTAATAATGAATAAGTTCGTGTTGATTAAAGATAAATTTGATAGTTCCATTGTGTTGGGATTATCGGTGTTAGTTGAAATCGACATCTATTCCGATGATAATTGATGTTTGGGGGTTATATTGATAAATCGGGTAATTTATCAGATAAATGAGCAATTAATTGCTACTGATTCACATGCTTATATAACTATTTGTTCAAATGTGTGTACTATTGAGTCACATTCATTTACTATTAGGGGAGTTGGTGCAAGATTGATAATACTTGCATGACTAAGTTAAAGATGGAGGTATAGATGGAGGTACTATACTGTAATTCATATTTTCACATGTCTAGAACTATTGATTCACATGATTTACTATTGATTCACTTGATTTATTATTAGTGGAGGTGGTGCAAGATTGATAATACTTGCAGGACTAAATTGAAAATGAAAGAAAAGTTTGAGGTATTGTACTGTAATTTTTCGAGCCCCAAAACGTTCAATTATCAAAACTATGTTTTCCTATAAATAGAAGCTCATTCTTCCTTCATTTCTCACCAATTCACTAAAGCTTTAGAGCCATTATTATAGAGATAAATTATAGAGAGAAAGAAGAAGAGAAGTCTGCTACCTCACTATTCCAATATCCAGTCTTCGTTTGAGGTAAGAGGTATTATTTTTTTTCATATTCATGAAGAGAACTTCTGTTATTCCATTCTTTATTATTCTGTTGGAATAACCTATATACGCGGTCTACCCTATACTTGGTGAAATTCTTCTGTTATTCCATTATTTATTATTCTTGGAATAAACATGCATCTATGCCAAGCACCGCATACATGGTGAAATTTTGTTGTTATTCCATTCTTTATTATCTGTTGGAATATCCAGTCTGTGCATTTTACGCCGGATCTAGTTCTATCTTTATTATTCTGTTTGAATATCTTGTCTATGCGTTTTACGCCGGACTGGTTCCGTCTTTATTATTCTGTTGGAATATCCTGTCTGTGCATTTTACGCCGGACTTGGTTCCGTTATTTATTATTCTGTTGGAATAACCTGTCTATGCGAAGTACCGCATTCATGGTGATTTCTGTTGTTATTCCATTCTTTATTATTCTGTTGGAATATCCTGTCGATGCGTATTACGCCTGACCTGGTTCCGTTATTTATTATTCTGTTGGGATAACCTGTCTATGCGAAGTACCGCATGCCTGGTGATTTATTTTGTTATTCCATTCTTTATTATACTCAGTTGGTTAAAGTTTTGACTTCTATACTCGTCATGAAATATCATTTTATTTGGTATTTTCTGTTACGAGTTACTACTCACGGGTTACTATTCACTCTAGTATTATTCACTTGGGTATTCGGGGCACTTTTTATGCCAGAATACTATTCATGAGTTACTATTCACCTGAATATTATTCACTCGGGTATTTGGAATACTTTTTATGTCGGGGTACTATTCACGAGGTACTATTCACGACAAAAAAAATTGATTCTTTTCTATCCAAAATTTTTTTGGTGCATGAATATTATTCTTGAATTTTACTCTACAAAGAAGTATCATGTTGACAATTTGGATGTTATTAGTTCCTGGATAATTTAATTCTTGAACTTGTTTTATTGAATTCTTATATCATTGTCATCATCCTCATGTTTATATTTTGTTGAAATTCATATGTGGCCTGTAGTGCATAGATGGACTTGGTATGATTATGACAAGGGATTATTTGGTATAATCATGACTGTAATGTTAGAAATAATGTGGAAAAAGTCCTCATTGGCCCGTAGTGCATTGATGGACTGTTTTTGGTATGATTATGGCTATGGATTCTCTTCGGCCAAGGGAGCAAAGATGAATTATTTTATGGCATGATCAGGACCGTTGATGAAAACACGATTATCTTTGGCCCATAGTGCATGGATAATTCGTGGTCGTGATACTAAATAATATCTTTGGCCTGTAGTGCATGGATGATTTGATGGTATGGATTATTTATTAAGCTGAGTCTCAGCGATAAAAGTGATTAAAAACTTTTTAAATCATAAAAGATAGTAGATTTTATTCTCTACTTGACTCTTTTAATGGATTGCTTGTTCCGCTGCAGTTAAACTTGATGTCTATTGTATTTTATCAGTTTAACATTGTTGAAGACTAATGATAATTTATTCTGCATTATCTTAGTCATAATATTTCTTACTGGGTTAGTTGAGCTCACCCTTTCTTTCACTGTTCTCATCAGGAAATGAGAATATAGCTGGGATAAGTCAAGGAACGGAGTGATGGTCTAGATGATAGTATTAGTAGTTCACACTATTCTGTTAAATAGTGTGACAATAAATGTAATGAGGACTCCATTGAGAGTGGATATTGTCTTAGAAGGAAATATTCTTGTTTAAACTCTCAGCTTATGTTTTGTCGTATGTCAATTAACCCTTATTTTGTGACAGTGTTTGAAAATGGCATCTAAAAATGTTGAGATAAGCAATAGAGCAAAATAATATGACCGTATCGCAGTAAGAGGCTAAGTTTGTGGAGTTATCCTGGTTTGCATTCCATTTGGTCGATAATGAGGAGCGAATGACACGAATATTTCTAAGAGGTTTGAAACCTGATATACGTCAATACTACATTTATCATAAACTTTGTTTATATTCAGATGTTGTGAATAGGGCTAAGTTATTGGAGCGCGATAATGAGTTAGCACAACCAAAAGGTAACGACCAATAACATGATAATAATCGTACCAGTGGCAATGACCATCGGAATAATGATGACCATCGTGGGGGAAATTATCATGCTAAAAATGGTAACCACTTCGGTGGTAATCATGGCCAAGATAATAGGAGTTGAAATTTCAAAAAGAGAAGGTTCAACAATGATGGAAAGACAGCAGCACCAATAACCATTTTCAAGGAAGGAGAACGACCACAAATTATATACTTCAAATGCGAAGGGGAAGGACATATTAGTCCAAATTGCGTGATGCAGTCCAAAGCATATTATAATTGTGGAAAAGAAGATCACCTAGCCCGATTTTGTCGTGCACCAAAGTCAAGTCCAACTAGGACGATGGCACCAAAGGCGGATGGGGACAAAACAAAGTCGGTGGTTTTAGGAAGAGTATTTTTCGTGAATTCTAAAAAAGCGAGTAACCCGAACGAAGTTAGCACGGGTTAGTTAATTATAAATTCTTGCGAAGTCTATACCTTATTAGATACCGGTTCTACCCATTCTTTTATCTCTCCTGCTTACGTTCAACGTTTAAGTTTGACCCCAGAGAAGTTAGACTTTGACTTATTGGTTGAAACTTCGTTAGTAGAAACCTTCATTTCATGTGCTATCCAAGTCTTGGATGAGAGTCAGAGTTGTGAATGATATTTCTATTGTTAATAAATTTTTCGACGTATTCTTGAAGACTTCTAGCCTACCTCGTAGAGTGAAATCAAATTTTGTATCGATCCCCAAAGACAAAACCCCATTTCTAAAACCCTTAAATATTTCTTCAACTAAAACGAACGTAACATGCGCCAAAGACGTTGTCTCGAGCTGTTGAAGATTACGATCGTACCATTCAATACCATCGTGGAAAAGCGAACGTGGTAGCTGACGTGTTGAGTAGAAGATCGTATGCGTATACGAGTGCGAATATACGAACCCACGTGAAGATAACGAATATACGAGTATAATTGACTTTAATCAATAAAGTTAAAGCCGCTCAAGCTAAATACTCAGAGCTGATAAATGTGAAGAAGAAGGTTCAAGAGGGCGTTATTCTAGAAGTAAGAATCGATGAAGAGAGGAAATCTCAACCCTCGATTTTATTGGCCCATTTGAAATCCTTGATCGAGTAGGAACTGTGGCCTATAGACTCGTTTTACCGCCAAGTATGTCGCATGTTCATAACGTTTTTAACGTATTGATGTTACGTAAATATGTGGACGACCCGAACCACATTATTAAATTAGAACTAGATGAGATAGCAGAGGATTTAACGTATGAGGAGATACGTGTTAAAATCTTGGATAAGAAGAATCGTATTCAACACTCAAAGGTTATACCTCAAGAGTTAGATTCTGACGAGGTATCCACACCTCTTCAGCATACCAGGTACGTACAAAAATTTCGAGGCCGAAATTCCATAAGGAGGGGAGATTGTGAGACCCCAGATTTTATGAATAAATATTTAATTTTCTCAAAATATTTTTTTAATATTATAGTGTGGATTTGATATAATGGTATGGTTATGGGTAATATTTATAAAGTTTGCAAAGTATGCAAGTTGTTATATAATATTCTTTTTGTCGGGGAATATTCGTACGACAACATAATCATTGGTGGACCCCACAACAAAAGTACTGTCGTAGTTAGAAAACGACAAAAATATTTTATGAAAATAACGGCGGAGGTTTTACCGTTAATACTGTTGAACTACCCGGTAGTAAAAGTATAGTAAAAGGCGTGGTTGCATAGTAGCACATGGTATTGATTATTGATGCTTACGTGATAAGTCACTCAGTTATACTCAATTACTGCTACAATAATTGTTGCATCATATCTCTTATATTATTGATTCGATTATTGTCACAGTATCATCTGCATTATATGATATATTATTAAGTTAATAATTGAGACGATAAAGTTATTCACATTATTAAATTGCAATATTTACAATGTCTAGAAGTTCTGTCAATGAGAGGTTTGGTCACCTAATTGTGCGCCAATATGGAGAAATCCTTATCGAAAAGCCCCCTCTTTCCTGGGAACGACCTGGTTGTTAAATATTGTGAGTTATGATATTAATTATGAATAAGTTCGTTTTGATTAAAGATGAATTTGATAGTTCCATTGTGTTGGGATTATTAGTGTTAGTGGAAATCGACATCTATTCCGATGATAATTGATGTCTGGGGGTTATATTGATAAATCAAGTAATTTATCGGATAAATGAGAAATTAATTGCTACTAATTCAAATGCTTATATAACTATTTGTTCACATGTGTGTACTATTGAGTCACATTCACTTACTATTAGGGGAGTTGGTGCAAGATTGATAATACTTCCATGACTTAGTTAAAAAGGGAGGTATAGATGGAGGTATTATACTGTATTTCATATTTTCACATGATTATAACTATTGATTCACATGATTGAACCATTGAATCACATTATTTACTATTGGGGGAGGTGGTGCAAGTTTGATAATACTTGCAGGACTAAATTAAAAATGAAAGAAAAGTTGGAGGTATTATGCTGTAATTTTCGAGCCCCAAAACATGCAATTATCGAAACTATATTTTTCTATAAATAAAAGCTCATTCTTCCTTCATTTCTCACCAATTCACTAAAGCTATAGAGTAATTATTATAGAGAGAAATTATAAAGAGAAGCTATGAGAGAAAATCTATAGAGAGAAAGAAGAAGAGAAACATGTTACCTCACTATTCCAGTATTCAATTTCATCTGAGGTAAGGTGTATTATTCTTTCGTATTCATGAAGAGAATTATTTCTTTTAATACTCGTAAGAGTTGTTATTCCATTATTTATTATTTTGTTGTAATAACCTATTTATGCGAAGTACCGCATACACGGTGAAATTCTTCTGTTATTCCATTCTTTGTTATTCTGTTGGAATAACCTGTTTATGCGAAGTACCGCATACATGGTGAAATTCTTCTATTATTCTGTCGGAATATCATGTCTGTGCGTTTACGCCGGACCTGGTTCCATTATTTATTATTCTGTCGGAATATCCTATCTGTGCGTTTACGTGGGACACGGATTTCATTATTTATTATTCATTGGGAATAACCTTTTATGCGTGCCATCTATAAACGC
Organism: Panax ginseng; assembly: GCA_020205605.1. Taxonomy (NCBI): domain Eukaryota; kingdom Viridiplantae; phylum Streptophyta; class Magnoliopsida; order Apiales; family Araliaceae; genus Panax; species Panax ginseng. The sequence continues at coordinate 67,508,258 of CM035134.1, read as the reverse complement.
ATGGTGAATTCTTACGTTATTCCATTCTTTATTATTCTGTTGGAATAACCTGTCTATGTGGATTACTACATGCATGGTGAATGATCCTTTGTATTCATTCCTTATTAAATTATGGAAATGATCTGTTTACGTTGATTATGATGAGAGTCATAATAAAAGCATTGGACTGATGAAAATCATGTGTATATGTAGTATTAGTAAGTGTTATGATGAGTTATCTTAGTTATTATGTGAAAACATGAAAGTTTCTTAGAAATCACAAAGAGTTGAAAATCAGATTTTGGTGAAAATGGAACATGAAATTCAATTGACCATCTCTCCTATTATATTTCGAATTTTTGAGTGTGGTCAAGTCCTAGAGTTACATCTATGAGTTTCCTAACTTATCCAAGTGGAATAACTTAAAAAGGATTTACAGATTTTTGTGTGGAATGATTTTAGTAAAGGATGAAAAATCTAGAAATGCTTAAAAAGCTACTGTCCAGAATTTTAAAAGGGTATTTTCGGCCACTTAATTTATGAGAAAAATTTCGGCCTTTTCGGACATGAAAGTATATGGTATAAAGTACCACCTGTTGAAAAATGAACTCATTCTGACTTAAAATGAGCAAGTTATGACTATTTCAATTTTTAAGTTTTTCTAATGAAAAATGCTATAACCGGAGTTCTATAACTCCGATGACCATGAAATTTAAACTGGAAGATCACGTTAAAATGTGTAAGATCTTTCCAAGAATTGGAAATTTCTGGAGTTAAACTTGAGGTATCTAATTTCTTAAGGAATTAATTAGAAATTGATTTTTGAAAAATAATAAATGAATTTTAAAAATTCTGAGAAAAATATATGTTCAATATGGGACTATATTCTGCCAAATCCCAGAAAAGAAATATTTTTGGGACTAATTTGGTATTTTTCATGAAAATGATCTAGTTATAAGTAAATGAGTTAAATATGTTATGTGAAGTAACAAAGTTGGAAAATCGGATTTTATGGCTTGGGAGTCCTATATAGGGTATATGCAGATTTTTGATGAGGGATTTGATCATTGGTGATGAAAGCTTATGAGTATGTCATTTTTGAATGATTAAATGCATTATTTGGTAAAGTGTAAACAATTGAAATAAAGTGTTTATAAGTTTAAGAAGTGATTAAATTATTGTTATAATATTAATAATATTATATTATGAGTTTATTAAGTGATTGATAATATTTGGATAAATTTATAGTCTTTAATATTTATCCTTGTTTTCATTTGATTAATGCTTATATCATTGTCATCATTCTCATGCTTGTGTTGTGTTGAAAGTCATCTGTGGCCTGTAGTGCATAGATGGACTTGGTATGATTATGACTAGGGATTATTCGGTATAAAATGGTAGTAATGTTATAAATGATGGTAAATGTCATCTTTGGCCTGTAGTGTATAGATGGACTTGGTATGATTATGACGAGGATTATTCGGTATAATCATGACCAGTAATGTTATAAATGATGTGGTAAAAGTCATCTTTGGCCCTGTCATTGCATAGATGGACTTGGTATGATTATGACGAGGATTATTTGGTATAATCATGGTGAGTAATTGAAAACACGAATATCCTTGGTCCGTAGTATAGATAATTCGTGGTCGTGATACTATTAAGTTGAGTCTCAAAGCATTATTGGTTTTACAGTTGTATATCTTTGTCCTGTAGTGCAAAGATGAACTGTTGATTATTGGTTATACAGTTGTATATCTTTGGCCGTAGTGCAAAGATGAATTTATTAGTTATATTATGAGCAAGAATTGTGATTTGGTATAACCATGATTTTTGATGTTTCAGGTGAAGATAGGTGATGTAAATTATCTTCGTCCTGGGTGAAAAAAGGAATTCAGAATCACAATTATGATTATGAGTTATTCATATGATTGTGGACAGGAATTGTTGATTGATGTTACAGGGTTAAAACACTATTGGTGGACTTTTAACATGGAGGAGATAATGGACCTGATGGTCTATTTGACTCTTCTAATGGATTACTCGTTCCGCTGCAACTATGGTTGAAAAGTTTTATCATCTACCATATGTTCTAAATCTTTGATTTATTACTGATGAAGGCTATTGATGATTTAATTATCTTTAGTCATGATATTCTTTACTGGGCTAGTTGTCTTTGCTCACCTTTTGCTTCATAATTCTTTTCGTGGTAATAAGAGTGTAGTGGGTTGAAAGGGGATAACAGGGAAATAGTGAGATGGTTCGAGACTATTGAAGTTTCTCAATACATTATAAAATGGCATGACATGCAATATATAATTGCATTGAGGACCTAAGATGTGTGTGTCGTATTTCACTTAATAATTGATTTTGGTGAACAACAATAGGATTATGAGAACCCAACTTTGGATGGGTGTTTTGCCACTATCATACAAGATGTCTAATGACATACAATCTTGTGTTATCATAAGACAGGGTTGTGCACATCCACTTGCTGAGTATATCTATGAGCACTACCTATATGATCTTGGAGTATATTTGAAATATAATTCTCACTTGGAGACAACTGAGATAATTATATGTCAATAGAAGACTCATCATTGGAAGGAACATGATAGTAATCTTCTCATTTTTCTTTGGGGTCTATTTATTGGATCAACCAAGGATAATTCTCTGGGCATATGATATCTATCATAACTTAGATTCATGGCCTCCCATGTACAAAGGTTTCCTTGAGCACTTCCCAAAGATGTTAATATGTAAAACAGTTATTAACTGTACTTGAATGTAATGTACCATTGTAAGGTTGTGGTCGAGGCACCATGAGAGTTACATACATTTGTATTGAAACTCATAGCTTATCTATTGTCGTACTCTGCACGATAGTTCAACAGTTGTATAAATGAAGTTGTATTTAATTTTTATAGAGTGATATCTGGCAACTCAGAATGAGTCGGGTGGACCTATTTTTGGGGGCGTCACAATTGATACCAAATGTGACGCCCCCAAAATAGGTATACATCACCCATCTTGGATCGCCAGAAAATACACTACTGATAACTTCATTTATACAACTGTCGTGCAAAATATGACGACAAGTATACTGTGAGTTTTAATACAAATGTATGTAACTCTCATGGTGCCTCGACCACAACCTCACAATGGTACGTTACATAAAAGTACATTCAAAAACTGTTTTAAAATCTTTGGGAAGTGCTCAAGGAAACCTTCGTACATAGGAGGCCATGAATCTAAGTTATGATAGATATCATATGTCTAGAGAATTATCCTTTGTTGACCCAATAGACCACAAAGAAAAACTAGAAGATTACTATCATGTTCCTTCCAATAGTGAATCTTCTCTTGACATATAACTATCTCCACTATCTCCAAGTGAAAATTATATGTCAAATAAACTCCAAGATCATATAGGTGGTGCTCGTAGATATACTCAGCAAGTGGATGTGCACAACCCTGTCTTATGATAACACAAGGTTGTATGTCATTAGACATCTAGTATGATAGTGGAAAAACACCCATCCAAAGTTAGGTTCACCTCACCCTATTCGGTTCACCAAAATTAAATATCAAATGACGTATACAATACGACACACTTATCTAAAGTTCTCAATAAAATCATTTCCATACTATTTAGGGAGAACCTCAATAGCTATATTCCCCTGTTATCCTTGCTCGACTCGACAACACTCTTATTACCTGAAAGGAATTGTGAAGCAAAAGGGTGAGCACAACTAGCCCAGTAAAGAATATCATAACTAAAGATAGTTAAATTATCAATAGCTTAAGTCAATAATAAATCAGAGATTTAGAACATATGGTAAATGATAAAACTTTTCAGCCATAGTTTTAGCGGAACTAGCAATCCATTAAAAGAGTCAAATAGACCATCAGGTCTATTATCTTCTCCATGTTAAAAGTCCACCAATAATGTTTTATCCCTGTAACATCAATCAACAATTCCTGTCCACAATAATATAAATAACTCATAATCATAATTGTGATTCTCAATCTTTTCGCACCTGTGATTTAAGATAATTTTCATCACCTATCTTCACCCAAACATCAAAAATCATGGTTATACCAAATCACAATTCCCCGCCATAATCATACTAATAAATTCATCTTTGCACTACTACCAAAGATATTCAATCAGATAACTAATAATCAATCAGCTCATCTTTGCACTACAGCCAAAGATATACAATCAGAAACCAATAATGCCGAGACTCAAATTAATAGTATCACGACCACAAATTATCCATGAACTACGGGCCAAAGATATTCGTGTTTTCCATTACGGTCATGATTATACCGAATAATCCCTTGTCATAATAATACCAAGTCCATCTATGCACTACGGGCCAAAGATTACTTTTACCACATCATTTATAACATTACGGTCATGATCATGCCATAAAACATTTCATCTTTGCACCCTTGGCCGAAGAGAATCCATAGTCATAATCATACCAAAAATTGTCCATCAATGAACTACAGACCAATGAGGACTTTTTCCATATCATTTGTAACATTACGGTCATGATTATACCGAATAATCCCTGGTCATAATCATACCAAATCCATCTATATACTACAGTACACAGATAACTTTCAACATAATATATACATAAGGATGATGACAATGATATAAGTATTAATCAAACGAAAACAAGGATAAATATTAAAGACTTTAAATTTATCCAAATATTATCCACCACTCATAATCTAATATTATTAATATCATAACAATATTTTAATCACTTCTCAAACTTATAAACAATTTATTTCAATTGTTTACACTTTACCAAATAATCCATTTAATCATTCAAAAATGCCATACTCATAAGATTTCATCACCAATGATTAAATCCCTCATCAAAAATATGCATATACCTTATATAGGATTTCCAAGCCATAAAATTCTATTTTCCAACTTTGTTACTTTCAGATAACATATTTAACTCATATGTTTCAGAATTAAACTATTTTCATGAAAATACCAAATTTGTCCCAAAAATATTTCTTTTCCGGGATTTAGTGTAATATAGTCCCATCATGAACATATATTTTTCTCGGAATTTTTAAAATTCATTTACTATTTTTCAAAAATCAATTTCTAATTAATTCCTTAAGAAATTAGCTACCTCAAGTTTAACTCTAGAAATTCCCAAATCTTGGCAGGATCTTACACATATTTATTAAGTTGAGTCTCAGCATTATTTGTTTTACAGTTGTATATATTTGGCCGTAGTGCAAAGATGAATTTAATTAGTATGATTATGAGCAGGAATTGTGATTTGGTATAACCATGATTTTTGATGTTTCAGGTGAAGATAGGTGATTAAAATTATCTTCGTCCTTGGTGCAAAAAGGAATTTAGAATCACAATTATGATTATGAGTTATTCATATGGTTGTGGACATGAATTGTTGATTGATGTTACATGGATAAAACATTATCGGTGTACTTTTAATATAGAGAAGATAATAGATCTGATGGTCTATTTGACTCTTCTAATGGATTGCTCGTTCCGCTACAACTATGGTTGAAAAGTTTTATCATCTACAATATGTTCTAAATCTCTGATTTATTATTGATGAAAGTTATTGATAATGTAGTTATCTTTAGTCATGATATTCTTTACTGGGCTAGTTGTGCTCACCCTTTTGCTTCACAATTCCTTTCAGGTAATAAGAGTGTAGCTGGGTCAAGCAGGGATAACAGGGAAATAGTGTGATGGTCTGAGATTGTCGAAGTTTCTCAATACATTATAAAACGGCATGACATACAATATTATAATTTTATTGAGGACCTAAGATATGGGTGTCGTATTTTATACGTCACTTAATAATTGATTTTGGTGAACAACAATAGGGTGATGAGAGCCCGACTTTGAAAGCGTCAAAAGTGCACCTCATTAAAACGAATATGATAATAATCTTCTCGTTCTTCTTTGGGGTCTTGAAATATGTGCTACTGTATTTTATATGTCATTGTAATAATTTAAGTTTGGATACTGTTTATGAGACTATATTGTATTGAAACTCACAGTTAACTGTGGCCGTATTCTATACGACAGTTCAACAGTTGTATAAATGAAATTTGTATTTTATTTTATAATGTGATATCTGGAGACTCAGAATGGGTCGTGTGGACCTATTTTGGGGGTGTCACAATTGGTATCAGAGCTTAGGGATATGGTCGCTGGCGGAGATAATAGTCTAGAACTAGGAGGGGAGAGTCGAGTTATATACTTCGCTAGTGTGTGACTTACCTAAGCTGAAATTGTTTACTTGATAAATTGACAAATTATGATATGTCAATTAACCTTTGTTTTGAAGCTATGTTCTAGAATGATATTTGAAATGTAGGAGATGAGCAATGGAAAAATCATTATACAGAGGATATAATCGGGAAGGTACAATCTGAAAAGAAAGCAATGTATTCTCATCACTTCGAATATCAGGTACGTACATAAATTTTGAGGGAGTAATTTCATAAGGAGGGGAGATTGTGAGACCCCGAATTTTATGAAATAAAAGTGTTCAATTTTTCTATTTTGGTGAATAGTTAAATTGATAAAAGCTTAGAGTTAAGGGTGACATTTAAAAAATTTTCCAAGTGATGATGAAGTTTTATTTTATTAGTATTATTAATGTAATAAAATAGAAAAGCTTTTTATATAAAACATAATACTTTTATAAAGTTATTCTATAAATAGAATATATTATATTCTATTATGCATAGTATTTTGCATAGTAATATCTTTTTATATAAAAAATGTAATACTTTTATAAAGTTGTTTGTTTTATTAGATAATAATTAGAATATATTATATTTTATTATACATAGTGTTATATAGTGCACAGATAGTGTTTTGCATAGTAAAATCTTTTTATATAAATCATAATACTTTTATAAAGTTATTCGTTTTATTAGACAATAATTAGAATATATTATATTTTATTTAAAAGATTTTGCTTTAAATCTGGACCGTCCGTTTAAAGTAAATCAATCTGGACTGTTCATGAATTTGTTACTATGCAATCATTCCATCATTATTTCTTACGAATTCACTAAAACTCTAGAGAGAGAAACTATAGAGAGATTTCTTCTTCTATAATCTTGAGCGTATTTCTTTAGAGTTTAAGAAAGCTTTGAGCGTAGTACAAGTTTTCTTTAAGTATATCCTCGCCCTACCAGTCGGAATACTCTTCTTTCAAAGGTAAGGGATATTATTTGTTGTACTCGTAAGGGGTATTATTCTTTTGTATTCATGAAGAGAACTTCTGTTATTCCAGTCTTTGTTATTATGTTGGAATAACTTGTTTATGTGAAGTACCACATACATGGTGAAATTCTTCTATTATTCCGTTCTTTATGATTCTGTTGGAATATCCTGTCGGTGTGTATTACGCCTGACCTGGTTCTATTAATTATTCTGTTGGAATAACCCGTTCATGCATGATCTCATCGCATGCATGGTGATTTCGTTGTTATTCCATTTTTATTATTATTCATTGGAATATCCTGCTCGTACACATTTTATGGGACCTGGTTCCATCTTTACTATTCTATTTGGAATATCTCATGCTCATGCGCTTTTACTGCCGGACCGGTTACGCTTTTTACTATTCTCTTTGGAATATCCTCGTCTGCATGCATTTTACGCCTAGAACTCGGTTCCGTCTTTATTATTACATTGGGAATAACCGCATGCGGTCTTTATCGCATGCATGGTGAGTCCTTCTGTTATTCAATTCTTTATTATTCTGTTGGAATAACCTATCTATGTGGATTACCACATGCATGGTGAACGATCCTTTGTATTTCATTCCTTGTTAAATTGTGGAAATGATCTGTTTATGTCGATTATGATGAAAGTCATAATAAAATCATTAGACTAATGAAAATCATGGGTATATGTGGTATTAATAAGTGTTATAATGAGTTATGTTGGTTATTATGTGAAAACATGAAAGTTTCTTAGAAATCACAAAGGGTTGAAAAATCAGATTTTGGTGAAAATGGAACATGAAATTCAATTGACCATATCTCCTATTATATTTTGAATTTTTGAGTGTGGTCAAGTTCTAGAGTTAGTTCTATGAGTTTTTTAACTTATCCAAGTGGAATCACTGGAAAAGGTGTTGTAAATTTTCGTGTGGATTGATTTTAGTAAAGCATGAAAAACTGAAAAATGGGAAAAAGCTACTGTCGAAATTTTTAAAAGGGCATTTTCGGCCACTTAATTTATGAGAAAAATTCTGGCCTTTTAGGACATGAAAATATATGGTATAAAGTACCTCCTGTCCAAAAATGAGCTCATTCCGACTTAAAATGAGCATGTTATGAGCATTTAAATATTTAGGTTTTTTCGACAAAAAATGCTATAACCACAGTTCTATAACTCCGATGACCATGAAATTAAAACTGGAAGCTCACGTTAACATGTGTAAGATCCTTCCAAGACTTGGGAATTTCTAGAGTTAACCTTGAGGTAGCTAATTTCTTAAGGAATTAATTAGAAATTAATTTTTGAAAAATAGTAAATGAATTTTAAAAATTCCAAGAAAAATATATGTTCATTATGGGAGTATATTATGCTAAATCCCAGAAAAGAATTATTTTTGGGACTGATTTGGTATTTTTTATGAAAATAGTTTAAATACGAATATATGAATTAAATATGTTATGTGAAGTAACAAAATTGGAAAATAGGATTTTATGGCTTGGAAATCCTATATAGGGTATATACATATTTTTTATGAGGGATTTGACCATTGATGATGAAATCTTATGAGTATGACATTTTTGAATGATTAAATGCATTATTTAATAAAGTATAAACAATTGAAATAAATTGTTTATAAGTTTAAGAAATGACTAAAATATTATTAATGACATTAGATTATGAGATTATTAATTGATTGATAACATTTGGTTATTATTGAACGCTGGATAAATTTTATTATAAAAGTTTAATATTTATCATTTATCTCATTTGATTGATTCTTTATGTCATTTTCATCATCCTCATGCTTATATTATGTTGAAAGTCATCTGTGGCCTGTAGTGCATAGATGGACTTGGTATGATTATGACCACGGATTATTCAGTATAATATTTACCGTAATGTTACAAATAATGTGAAAAAAGTCCTCATTGGCCCGTAGTGCATTGATGGACAGTTTTTGGTATGATTATGGCTATGGATTCTCTTCGGCTAAGGGTGCAAAGATAAATTATTTTATGGCATGATCAGGACCGTTGCTGAAAACACGATTATCTTTGGCCCGTAGTGCATGGATAATTCGTGGTCGTGATACTAAAGAATATCCTTGGCCTGTAGTGCATGGATAATTCGATGATGTGGATTAATTATTGAGCTGAGTCTCAGCAATGAAATATTAATTTATGGATGTGATAATAATAAATATCCTTGGCCATAGTGCATGGATAATTAATGGATGTGATATTAACGAATATCCTTGGCCGTAATGCAGGGGTGATTCGATGATGTGGATTATTTATTAAGTTGAGTCTCAGCATTATTGGTTTTACAGTTGTATATCTTTGGCCGTAGTGCAAAGATGAATTTAATTAGTATGATTATGAGCAGGAATTGTGATTTGGTATAACCATGATTTTTGATGTTCAGGTGAAGATAGGTGATTAAAATTATCTTCGTCCTCGATGCAAAAAGGAATTTAGAATCACAATTATGATTATGAGTTATTCATATGGTTGTGGACAGGAATTGTTGATTGATGTTACAGGGATAAAACATTATCGGTGGACTTTTAACATAGAGAAGATAATAGATCTGATGGTCTATTTGACTCTTCTAATGGATTGCTCGTTCCGCTACAACTATGGTTGAAAAGTTTTATCATCTACCATATGTTCTAAATATCTGATTTATTATTGACAAAAGATATTGATAATTTAATTATCTTTAGTTATGATATTCTTTACTGGGCTAGTTGTGCTCACCCTTTTGCTTCACAATTCCTTTCAGGTAATAAGAGTGTTGTTGAGTCGAGCGGGGATAACAGGGAAATAGAACGGTGATCTATAGCTGTTGAGGTTTTCCCTAAATAGTATAGGAATAATTTTATTGAGAACTTTAGATAAGTGTGTCGTATTGTATACATCATTTGATATTTAATTTTGGTGAACCGAATAGGGTGAGGTGAACCCAACTTTGGAAGGGTGTTTTGTCACTATCATACAAGATGTCTAATGACATATAACTTCGTGTTATCATAAGATAGGGTTGTGCACATCCACTTGCTGAGTATATCTATGAGCACTACCTATATGATCTTGGAGTTTATTTGAAATATAATTTTCACTTGGAGACAGTGGAGATAGTTATATGTCAAGGGAAGACTCACCATTGGAAGGAACATGATAGTAATCTTCTCGTTTTTCTTTGGGGTCTATTGGGTCAACCAAGGATAATTCTCTGGACATATGATATCTATCATAACTTAGATTCATGGCCTCCTATGTACGAAGGTTTCCTTGAGCACTTTCCAAAGATTTTAATTTCTAAAACAGTTTTTGACTGTACCTTTATGTAAGTTGCAATTATGACATGAGTCAGAGTTGGTGTATGTATTTGTATTTAAACTGACAGTATACATGTCGTCGTATTTTGCACGAAAGTTGTATAAATGAAGTTATAAATGATTTTTATAGAGTATTTTCTGGCGAATGAAGATGGGTGATGTATACCTATTTTGGGGGCGTCACATTAATATACGACAATACATAAACTGAGAGTTTTAATAGGAATATTGTCATCTAGACAATATCCACACTCAATGGAGTCATCATTACATTTATTATTACACTATTTTATAGAATAGTGAGGACTACTATGACACCATCTCGGACCATCACTCCGTTCCCCGACTAGTCTCGGCTACGTTCTCATTTCCTGAAGAGAACAGTGAAAGAAAGGGTGAGCTCAACAAGCCCAGTAAGAAATATTATGACTAAGATAATGCAAAATAAATTATCATTAGTCTTCACCAATGTTAAACTGATAAAATATAATTGACATCAAGTTTAAAAATCTACTATCTTTTATGATTTAAAAAGGTTTTTCATCACTTTTATCGGTGAGACTCAGCTTAATAAATAATCCACATCATCAAATCATCCCTGCACTATAGGCCAATGATATTATTTAGTATCACGACCACGAATTATCCATGCACTACGGGCCAAAGATAATCGTGTTTTCATTAATGGTCCTGATCATGCCATAAAATAATTCATCTTTGCACCCTTGGCCGAAGAGAATCCATAGCCATAATCATACCAAAAACTGTCCATCTATGCACTACGGCAAATGAGGACTTTTACCACGTCATTTGTAACATTACGGTCATGATTATACCGAATAATCCTTGGTCATAATCATACAAAGTCCATCTATGCAATACAGGCCACAGATGACTTTCAACATAATATAAACATGAGGATGATGACAATGGCATAATAATTCAATAAAACAAGTTCAAGAATTAATTTATCCAAGAACCAATAATGTCCAAATTGTAAACATGATACTGCTTTGTAGAGTAAAATTCAAGAATACTCAGAAGAATATTTCCACGAAAAAGGTACTGGATGAAGCGCAAATATCAAGGATATTCCACTAATTTCATGGAGTATAGAAGTCAAAACTTTAACCTACTGAGTATAATAAAGAATGCAATAATAAAAGAAATCACCATGCATGCGGATTGCAGACAGACAAAGTTATTCCAATGTAATAATAAATAACGAAACCAAAGTTAGGCGTAATATGCACCAACATGATATTCCAAATGTAATAATAAAGAATGGAATAACAATGAAATCACCATGCATGCGATTTCAGATAGGCAGGTTATTCCAATGTAATAATAAATAATGGAACTGTGTCCGCGAAACGCATGCATGTGATATTCCAATGTAATAATAAAGACGGAACTAGGTCTCGGCGAAATGCATGCACAGTGATATTCCAAATGTAATAATAAAGAACGGAATAATAATGAAATTTCACCATGTATGCGGTATCATTATGTATAGGTTATTCCAACATAATAATAAGGAATGGAATAACATAAGAATTTCGCCAAGTATAGGGTAGTCCGCGTATACAGGTTATTCCAACAGAATAATAATGAATGGAATAACAACAGAAATCACCATGCATGCGATAGACCACACATACAGGTTATTCCAACAGAATAATAAATAATGGAATAACAACAGAAATCACCATGCATGCGATAAACCGCATGCATAAAAGTTATTCCAATGTAATAATAAATAATGGAACCAGTCCCACGTAAACGCACAAACAGGATATTTCGATGTAATAATAATGAATGTAATAATAGAAGAATTTAACCATGTATGCAGATTGAATAAAAAAAGTTATTCCAACATAATAATAAAGAATGGAATAACAGAAGAATTTCACCATGTATGCGGCAATTCGCATAAACAGGTTATTCCAACATAATAATAAAGAATGGAATAATAGAAGAATTTCACCAAGTATAGGGGAGTCTGCGTATACAGGTTATTCCAACAAAACAATAAAGAATGGAATAACAAAAGTTCTCTTCATGAATACAAAAGAAATAATACCCCTTACAGGTACAACAAATAATATCCCTTACCTTAGAAGAACTGGATATTGGAAATGTGTAGTAGCAGAATATTTTTCTTCTTTCTCTCTATAGTTTCTCTCTCAAGAGTTTTAGTGAATTCGTAAGAAATAATGAAGGAATGAGCTTCTATTTATAGAAGAATGGACTGAATAGTAACTAATTCATGAATGGTCCAGATTGATTTACTTTAAACGGACGGTCCATATCAATTTACTATTAAAACTTAAAGCAACGGTCCATACTGATTTACTATTAAAACTTTAAACCAGCAATCCATATTAATTCACTATTATAACTTTCCACCAGCGGTCCATACTGATTCACTATTATAACTTTCCACCAGCAGTCCATATTGATTCATAACTTCAACCAACGGTCTATAAAATTAACACATCTCCTCATGGAATAATATTGTACCCAAAAATGATTTGGACTGAAAATAAATATATTATTCGGGTGAATAGTACCTGATAAATAGTACTCATGAATAGTAACTCGTGAATAGTAACTCATGAATAGTAACTTGTGAATAGTATTCCGACACAAAAAGTGTCCCAAATACCCGAGTGAACAATATAACCTCTAGACATCAATTATTATCGAAATAAATATCGATTTCTACTAACACTAATAATTCTCACACTATGGAACTATCAATTTCATCTTTAATCAACACGACTTATTCATCATTAATATTATAACTCACAATATTTAACAACCAGGATGTTCCCAGGAAAGAGGGGGCTTTCCAATAAGGATTTCTCCCTATTGGCGCGCAATTAGGTTACCAAACCTCTCCTTGGCAAATTTCTAGACATTGTAAATATTGCAATTTAATAATATGAATAACTCTGTCGTCTCAATTATTGATTTAATAATATATCATATAACGCAGATGATACTGTGACAATAATCGAATCAATAATATGAGAGATATGATGCAGCAATTACTGTAGCAATAATTGAGTATAACTGAGTGACTTATCACGTAAGCATCAATAACCAATACCGTGTGCCACTATGCAACCACACATATTACTGTACTTTTACTACCGAGTAGTTCAACATTTTTAACGGTAAAACTTCCGCCGTTATTTTCATAAAAATAATTTTGTCATTTTATTACTACGACTATACTTCCGTTGTGGGGTCCACCACTGATTGTGCCATCGTACGGATATTTCCCGACAAAAAGAATATTCCCCGACCAATCGAATATTATATAACCACTTGTTTACTTTGCAAACCCCGACAAAAATAATATTCCCCGACACAACGAATATTTTATATCAACTTGCTTACTTTGCAAAATTTTCACATATTACCCTTAACTTTAAACTTTTATCAATTTAACTATTTACCAAAATAGAAAAATGGAATACTTTTATTTCATAAAATTCGAGGTCTCACAATCTCCCCTCCTTATGAAATTTCGCCCTCGAAATTTACGTACGTACCTGATATTCGAAGAGATGAGAATACCTTGCTTTATTTTTTAGATTGTACCTTCCCAGTAATTTCCTCGCTATCATGATTTTCCCATTTCTCATCTCCTTTATTTCAGATATCATTCTAGAATATAGTTTCAAAACAAAGGTTAATCAACATATCACAATTTTTCAACATATCAAGTAAACAATTTCAGCTTAGGTAAGTCACACACTAGCGAAGTATATAACTCGTCTCTCCCCTCCTAGTTTTGGACTCTTATCTCCGTCAGTGACCATATCCCTAAGCTCTAATACCATTTGTGACGCTCCCAAAATAGGTATACACGACCCATTCTGAGTCGCCAGATATCACACTATAAAAATCAAATACAAACTTCATGTATACAATCATTGAATCGTCAGATAGAATACTTACCACAGAGATAAGTCGTGAGTTTTAATACAATATTGTCTCGTAGACAGTATCCAAACTCAAGTTGTTACAATGCCATAAAAAATACAGCAATAAAAATTTTTAAGACCCCAAAGAAGAACGAGAAGATTACTATCATATTCTTTCTAATGAAGTGCACTTTTGACGCTTTCAAAGTCGGGTTCTCATCACCCTATTGTTGTTCGCCAAAATCAATTATTAAGTGACGTATAAAATACGACACACACATCTTAGGTCCTCAATACAATTATCGGGTGCATGTCATGCCGTTTTATAATGTATTGAAAAACTTAGACAGTCTCGGACCATCATATTATTTCCCTGTTATCCCCGCTCGACCCAGCTACACTCTTATTACCTGAAAGGAATTGTGAAGCAAAAGGGTGAGCACATCTAGCCCAGTAAAAAATATCATGATTAAAGATAACTACATTATCAATAGCTTTCATCAATAATAAATCAGAGATTTAGAACATATGGTAGATGATAAAACTTTTCAACCATAGTTACAGCGGAACGAGCAATCCATTAAAAGAGTCAAATAGACCATCTGGTCTATTATCATCTCCATGTTAAAAGTCCACCAATAATGTTTTATCCTCAGTAACATCAATCAACAATTCGCCCACAATCATATGAATAACTCATAATCATAATTGTGATTTCAATTCCTTTTCGCACCCAGGACGAAGATAATTTTCATCACCTATCTTCACCTGAAACATCAAAAATCATGGTTATACCAAATCACAATATTTGCTCATAATCATACTAGTTAAATCATCTTTGCACTACGGCCAAAGATATTCATTATTATCACATCCATGAATTAATATTTCATTGCTGAGACTCAGCTCAATAATTAATCCACATCATCGAATCATCCCTGCACTACAGGCTAAGGATATTCTTTAGTATCACGACCATGAATTATCCATGCACTACGACCCAAAGATAATCGTGTTTTCATCAACGGTCCTGATCATGCCATAAAATAATTCATCTTTGCACCCTTGGCCGAAGAGAATCCATGTCCATAATCATACCAAAAACTGTCCATCAATGAACTACGGGCCAATGAGGACTTTTACCACATCATTTGTAACATTACGGTCATGATTATACCTAATAATCCCTGGTCATAATCATACCAAGTCCATCTATGCACTACAGGCCACATATAACTTTCAACATAATATAAATATGAGGATGATGACAATATTATAAATATTAATCAAACTAAATCAAGGATAAATATTAAAGACTTTTAATTTATCCAAATATTTTCAATCACTTAATAAAATCATAATCTAATATTGTTAATATTATAACAATATTTTAATCACTTCTTAAACTTATAAACAATTTCATTTAATTATTTACACTTTTCCAAATAATGCATTTAATCATTCAAAACTGCCATACTCATAAGATTTCATCAACAATAATCAAATTACTCATTAAAAATCTGCACATACTTTATATAGGATTTTCAAGCCCTAAAATCTGATTTACCAACTTTTCAACTTCACATAACATATTTAACTCATATGTTCGTAACTAAACTATTTTCATGAAAAATACCAAATCAGTCAAAAAAATTATTCTTTTCTGGGATTAGGCAGAATATAGTCCCATATTGAACATATATTTTTCTCAGAATTTTTAAAATTCATTTATTATTTTTCAAAAATCAATTTTTAATTAATTCCTTAAGAAATTAGCTACCTCAAGATTAACTCCAAAATTTCCCAAATCTTGGCAGGATCCTACACATGTTAACGTGAGCTTCCAGTTTAAATTTCATGGTCATCGAAGTTATAGAACTCCGATTATAGCATTTTTCGTTAGAAAAACCTAAATATTGAAATAGTCATAACTTGCTCATTTTAAGTCAGAATGAGCTCATTTTTGGACAAGAGGTACTTTATACCATATATTTCCGTGTCCCAAAAGGCCAGGATTTTTTTTCTCTCAATTTAAGTGGCCAAAATTGCCCTTTTAAAAATTTGGACAGTAGATATTTTCCATTTTCTAGTTTTTCGTGCTTTGCTAAAATCAGTCCACACAAAAATCTACAACACCTTTTCAAGTGATTCCACTTGGATAATTAAGAAATTAATAGATCTAACTCTAGAACTTGACCACACCCAAAAACTCGAAATATAATAGAAGATATGGTCAATTGAATTTCATGTTCCATTTTCACCAAAATCTGATTTTCAACCCTGTGTGATTTCTAAGAAACTTTCATGTTTTCACATAATAACCAACATAACTCATCATGACAATGACATAATAATTCAATAAAACAAGTTCAAGAATAAATTTTAAAGATTTATAAGTTAATTTATCCTGAACTCAATAATGTCCAAATTGTCAACATGATACTTCTTTGTAGAGTAAAATTCAAGAATGCTCAGAAGAATATTTTCATGAAAAGATACTGGATGAAGCGCAAATATCAAGGATATTCTACTAATTTCATGGAGTATAGAAGCCAAAACTTTAACCAACTGAGTATAAGAGAATATATGAAACTGCAAATGGATTTTCGCTTCGCCACGTGCAGAATCCACGTAGACAGATCATTTCCACAATTTAATAAGGAATGAATACGAAAGATCATTCACCATGCATGTGGTAATCCACATAGACAGGTTATTCCAACAGAATAATAAAGAATGGAATAATGGAAGGATTCACCATGCATGCGATAAAGACCGCATAGACAGGTTATTCCCAATAGAATAATAAAGACGAAACCAGGTCCGACGTAAAATGCATAGACAGGATATTCCAACAGAATGATAAAGATGGAACTGTGTCCGGTAATAAAACGACCGATTGTGAGGATATTTCATGTAATAATAAAGAACGGAACAAGGTCAAGTGAAATTCGCACCGATAGGATATTCCAACAGAATAATAAAGAATGAAATAACAACAGAATTTCATCATGTATGCGGTACTTCACATAAACAGGTTATTCCAACATAATAATGAAGAATGGAATTACAAAAGCTCTCTTTATGAATACAAAAAAATAATACCACTTACCTTAGAATTAAGCTGGATACTGGAATAGAAAGGTAGCAGACTTCTCTTATTCTTTCTCTCTATAATTTCTCTCTATAATAAATGCTTTGTAGCTTTAGTGAATTGGTGAGAAATGAAGGAAGAATGAGCTTCTATTTATAGAAAAATATAGTTTCGATAATTGCACATTTTGGGGCTCAAAAAATTACAGTACAATACCTCCAACGTTTCTTTCATTTTTAATTTAGTCCTGCAAGTATTATCAATCTTGCACCAACTCCCCTAATAGTAAATCATGTGAATCAATAGTAAAATCATGTGACTCAATAGTTCTAAACATGTGAAAAATTAATTATAGTATAGTACCTTCAACTATACCTCCATTTTTAACTTAGTCATGCAAGTATTATCAATCTTGTACCACCTCCCCTAATAGTACCAGAATGTAAATCAATAGTACACACATGTGAACAAATAGTTAATAGCATGGGAATTAATAGCAATTAATTGCTCATTTTGTAACGCCCGAGAAAATTGGATTTTTATGACAATTAAATTTTTATTTGATTATGTGAATTAAATGAATTTAATTGATTTCTTTGTGAGTAAGCTATGTGAAGGTCGTTATATGACCTAGAATGTGCTAACGTGGTTAGTATTCGGGCTATGTGTTAGAAATAATTGTTTGGAATTTCCAGAACGAAAATAATTATTTTCCGAGAAATTTCCGTAAAAACACTATTCATCCGTTTCTGTTCGGGAAATTATTTTGAAATTCTGAGAAACGCGTGATGATAGAATATTGAGATTAGATGGAAAAACTGATAATATTTCATTTATGGCAAATTTTAGCTTTCATGCGGACTTAAAACCTAAGGGTTGAGTATATTGATTTCTGAGAAGGAAATAATATGCGTAGAAGGAATTGCGTTAAGGTTAATGCGAGTATTATACATTAATGGTATTTTTTAGTGTCTATGTATAATACGTGGAGTAAATATGAAGTACAATATGATAATTGTACGTATGGTATACGAAAGGAATACGTGAATTATACGTGTACAATACGATGCGTATTATAGAATTAACCTAAGTCTCAATGATTAATTCATTTGTATTGGATTATGATTAGCCCAAACAATTGAATGACTAAGCCCAAAGAGATTAATGGGTTAAGCCCAAGTCAAGGCCCAATGTTTATTTAGTTAAGCCCAATTAATTAAAACCGAACCGTGGGGCGATCTGGTGGGTCACTAAATGGGTAAAACCCATTGGGCAACCCATGGGGTGTCTTCAAGCATGGGTGGGCCGGCCACCTTGTTGTGTACACCAAGCATAAGGCTTGGTCACCAAGTATTTTGCTTGGTGACCAAGAGTGAATAGTAAGGAGGTGATGTGTGCAATGATAATTATACCCTCCATTCTTGTTTCTATAAATAGAAGGTTATATTGTGGCATTTGAGAGTTTTGAAACTTGCCAACCTAGATTATTTTGAGAGAGAAAGAGAGTTATTCATATAAGTCCTTCACTTTGGAAGCTTTAACCTTTATTCTTCCAAGAGATTTCTTAAGAAGCTTGAGGTAATACTTCTTGCTCTTCATTTTCCATCTCTTTTTGATTTTTCTTTTATTGGAGAATCATAGATGGGTAGTATATGTCTTGTATAGGAAATTATTGATGGCTTTTTATAGATTCAATATCTATAAGTCATGAGATTATAAGAATCATAAGGTTTGAAATAGTTTTGAACCATTAAAAAATTGAAAGTTGAGATCGATCGTTAATAAGCGATTGAGCTCCATCAATACGTTAGTATGTGCATCTTGTTTGTTTAGGATGTAGATATGAAATCTATGGAGAATTCCATGTGATTTGGCTTAGAGAACACTAGTAACGAAGTTATGGCGACTTTTACGAAAATAGAAGTTAAAACGTCGAAAACGTTGAATTACGGATTAAGGGTCAAAAGTTGTCGTGAGACTTTAAAACGTCGGTTTTCAATGTAAACACGTGAGATAGGGTGATTAAGAGTTGTGAGTTTGAGAATCGTCGTATTCTGACTTAAAACAAAGAAAACGAGCATTGAACGCTCATTAACGTTTTCGAACGTTTAGAAAATGAACTCAATGGTCAATTTTGAGTTAACGGATTTGAAAGTGTCGAATTTTTATATGAACGCGTAGATTACGTTATTTGTGAGTGTAGGCTTTTCAACGGACCAAATCGGGCTTCAAACAAAGAATTTACGGCCACGGGAATTTTGCAAAATTTTTAAATATTTCTGAGATTCTTAGATCGAGGTTCCAGCTGCTACGCTTGAACATAGTAATAAAAAATCGTATGACAAATTTCAAACAAGAAAATTGAAGCATCGCTAAATGGCGCCATGAAGGTTATTCATTCCATGCCAGCAACGAAGTCGAGGGCCTTGCTGCATCGCTAATTGGCGCCGCAAACACTAGTCTAGTACTATGAGTACGAGGGTCGCACATGAGCGTAGTAGTGAACCTTAGACAATGACTTTGATTTTGAACTTCATTTGTTCGGGGACCTAAAGGGATGATGTTTGTACACTTCATAAGTGTATTAAAGTTATTTCTATACTACCTATACTAAGGTATATGGTATGAAACTTAGGAATATTATGCATGTTAGTAAGTTAACATCGATGAACAAAGTTGATACTTTATCAACAATGTTCGAGTCCGGTTAATAAAGGACAGTTGAGTAATAAACCGGGACGAAGGGTAATAAGTCTTGTTGACTTTAGTAAATGATATTAAGTTAACAAAGACATAGAAGAGAAAGAAGCTTATAGGAACAATTTGAATAGTTGTTTGATAGCTAATTACGATTGTGTTATGTGAATATATCATGTAGATTCAGAAAGGTCGTGGTCGGGTTGAGTAAATTATTGGAAGACGCTGAAAGGAAAGTTTTCTTAACGCTTGTCTAACTTTCATGTTAGCCAAGTTGTATGTGATTCGTTGAACTGAATTGCATTATGAGTTTTAAAGAAAGGGTCAATGACAGATTTTAACTCGGCTAGACTATTCGTAATATATAGATTGATTTTGATTCATATCTTTCTATATAGAAATGTTAACACTATCCTATGCCAAGTAATTGGTACGGACGTGAAAGTAAGGTTTGTCTATGAACAAACAAAAGTATTTTTCATCGATATTTCGATGGGCACGCAAGTTTGCCAAAAATATTAAACGTAAATACATTTAATGAATGAGTGTTGATCAACATAGAGTACTATAGGCCAATCACCTAGAAGTGCTCGTAAGTTATCGGATGAACGACGTTAGTGCTGTGAACTCCTTTTCAAGTATGAAAACTGAAAGTTACTGTTCATGGTCTATCAACCGGTTCATAATTCCTAATCTATTCTATACTTTGGGAATTGATGTTATGAACCGTTAAAGTATTATTGATACATAATACTTCATAACTATTGTTAAAGATGAACGTACTGTGAATGCCAAGAGAGATAAGGGCTAAGCTAAGATGGATGCTTAGGCATATAAGTTTATATGTATTATACATTATGAACAATGAATGATGTAACCGATTTATGAACCTGGGAAGGATTTATACTTTGATTTAATAAAATGATAGTAATTACCTTCATTTGGTTGTATTTCAATGGAATGATTGTATGGATGTTAGTACAGTGGAGCACCATCTGTCGGGTTGAAAGATACCCTAATTTGGGGGCGTCACAGGTTGGTATCAAAGCCTTAGGTTATAAAACTTAAGGGGGGAAAACCTTAGGCTAATAACCTCGTAAGGAAGGTAAAGTCTGAGGAATAAAATTCAAGTCCATTGAATTAATAAGGTTTTGAGATAACTCAGTATCAAAAGGATTAAAAGATGAAAATTAATCTTAAAGATATTAAATGTGATTTGTGCTTATACTATTGTGTATTATGTACTAATCAACTTGTTATATGCTATTGTAGATGTCGATCGATAGCATGATGTATAGAGACATTCAGTGGCAGAGGTACCGATAGTTGTACTAGACGACTCCAAAATTGAGGAGTACATCTCTGAGGAGGAATACTCTGAGGAGACTATGGGTTTAGCATCATACCTTAATGAGATGCTAGACGTGGAGGAGGAGATGGAGGTGACATCGATTAACACGGTTTTACCTACCCATGAACCAACACCTCCAGATGCAACTCGAGCATTGTATAAGGTCGTGTTGGATAGAAATGTGCAACTACGCACAGTAGTGGAGAATCAGATTGAGGAGATAACTGCCTTATATGAGGCTAAGGAATCCGTAGAGGCAGACTTTGAGTCTGAGCAAGATGAAAAAGTGCTTATGACTGATAAAGCTCATGATTATAAGGACGAGGTCCTTGAGCTACAAAAGAAACTGGTTGAGAAAGACCAGAAAATAGCTAGGATGTCATACATCCATGAATGTGCTCATGAGGATTTCAAGCTGAAAATTGCTTGTTATTCTATGAGAAAGGCGGACTCGACATATCATAAGTCGAGATATAGTGTCGATTCTGGAAAATCAAAAATATGAGAATGTCGTTCGACAGTGTTAGTAGATCATTAGATCTTTTTGTATATAAGTAGTGACGTAAAACCCTCTTTTGTATAACTAAGGGTAGTCTTTTTGTAAATCCCAATTTTTGTAGAAGGCAATCGCGGGATAGTATGTAATAGCTTTTTGGCTAAAGAAACATGATGTAAATAGTTTTAACTATGAAAGCATATTAATATAATGAAGTTCTAATTTAATGTTATTGTTGTGGTATGAATGGTTGTTGTTGATTTAAAATGATAACCGAGTAGTTAAATAGATAATAACTAAGCTTTATTTATTTAATTAGAATTATGCCGTCGAGAAGGAGACAACATAACCAAGAGGCCGAGTCTCATAATGAGAATCAGGGGGGTCCTAATAACCCTATGCAAGAGTTCTTTAATTTATTAACGGCTGTATTTAACCAAGGGGGTGGGATTCCTATAGCTCCCGGGGTAGCAAGAACAACTACCTTTAAGGACTTTAAAAGTGTGGGTCCTCCTGAGTTTCGAGGAATGACAGACCCGTTAGAAGCCCAAACATGGGTTAGAGAGATTGAAAAGGCGTTTGTGATAACAAATGTAGGTGAGGCACAAAAGACTTCTTTTGCGACTTACATGATGAAGGGAGAAGCCAACTATTAGTGGGAGGCTCACCGGGGTGGGGCTAGGACAAAGGCTGTTACGTGGGAACAGTTTAAGAAAGTCTTCGTCGATAACTATTTCCCTACTAGCATGCAGGGTAGAATGGAAATTAAGTTCTTAGAACTTAAGTAGGGGGATATGACAGTTCCCCAGTATGCCGCCAAGTTTAACGAATTGGCAAGATTTGATCCACATCGGTGGACATGTGAAGCGTGAAGGTCGTAAGTTTGAGCGGGGCTTAAAACCTAGCTCTATAGTAGGATATCGGTTTTCTAGAGTGCTTTTTACGTAACCATTCGAGAAGGCAATAATAGTCAAGGTGGTGGTGAGGCTTTGTCTCAAAGCATCACAAAGAGTGGAAGATTGAGAGTAAATTAGAAGGAGGTAATAAGGTCAAGTTTCAAAGCAGAAATGACAACTTTCCAAAGAGAAAGAGTTTTAACCCTGGGAATACTGGGGTAAAGCAGGGAGATCCCAAGCGGAGGATGGAAGCATGTAAGACACATGGAAAGTCTCACATGGGAGTTTGTTTAAAGGGAAAGTTAAAGATGCTATAACCGTAAGGGGGGAGGGGCATTTGTCACCCGACTGTCCTAACCCCAAGAAGAACCATGGATGTTTTGTCTGTGGGTCAATGGACCACATGGCAAGAAATTTCCCAAAGAAGGGTTTAGAGGGGAATAAGACTTCTGGTAGTGGTAAATTAGCCATTATGGACCAAAGACCATCAATTGGGTAGACCCTCATTTCAGACATTTAATATGACTGTCCAGGATGCGGTTGCATCAACGGATGTGGTAGTAGGTATCATTCCAGTCAATGAGATAAATGCTTATATGCTATTTGACTCGGGTGCTACATGTTCTTTTATATCATGTGAATTTTCTAAGCGTTTAGGTTTAATCCCTGAGAAGTTATCTATACCTTTAGACGTTAAGGTAGCAAACAAAGAAATAATCCCCATTGAACATATTCATAAGGATTGTTGCGTAGAAATTAGAGGGAATAAATTATCAGTAGATTTAGTATCGATAAGGTTAAAAGAATTTGATGTAATTCTTGGTATGGATTGGTTGGTTAACCATAAGGCGATTATAGATTGCCATAGAAAAAGTGTAAACCTTCGACTTTCTAAGAAAACCAAGGTAGTGTTCTTCGGTAATAAATCACCGAGACGCTCTTGTAGTCTGTCTATGACACAAGCTAGGAAGATGTTGAGAAAAGGGTGTGTAGGATATTTGTGCCATGTTGTGGATACCCAAAGTATGGGAACATCCTTGGACCAGATACCTATAGTGCAAGAGTTCGCGGATGTATTTTCGGAGGAGTTACCGGGTATTCCATCAGACATGGAGGTAGAGTTTGTAATTGATCTGTTACCGGGAACGACACCAGTTTCAAGGGCACCATATCAGATGGCGTCAGTTGAGATGAAGGAGTTAATGGTTCAATTACAAGAACTGTTAGATAGGAAGTATATTCAACCGAGTGTGTCTCCTTGGGGAGAACCAGTGTTGTTTGTCAAGAAAAAAGACTGGTCGTTAAGACTTTGCATCGACTATCGAGAGTTGAACAAGTTGACGATTAAGAATAAATACCCGTTGCCCAGGATCGATGATCTATTTGATCAGTTGAAAGGGGCAAAGTATTTTTCTAAGATAGATTTACGCACGGGGTATCATCAATTAAAGGTGAGGAAGGAGGACGTACCTAAGACGACATTCAGAACTCGTTATGGTCATTACGAGTTTCTGGTAATGTCGTTTGGGTTGGCAAATGCACCAACTGCATTTATGGATATGATGAACAAAGTGTTCAAACAATATTTGGACAAGTTCGTAGTAGTGTTCATTGATGACATTCTAGTCTATTCAAAGACGCCAGAAGATCATGCAGAACATTTAAGAATAGTGTTAGAAACACTAAGAAAGGAGAAGTTGTATGCGAAATTCACAAAGTGTGAATTTTGGCTTGAGAGAGTGAAGTTTCTAGGGCATGTTATTGATAAGGATGGCATTTCCGTGGATCCAACAAAAGTAGAAGCAATTGATGAATGGGAACAACTGAAAATGCTAACTGAGGTTCGAAGTTTTCTGGGGTTAGCAGGATATTATAGAAGGATCATTCCGGACTTTTCTAAAATAGCTACTCCGTTAACAAATCTGACAAGAAAGTCGGTGAAGTATGTGTGGACGAAAAAATGTGAAATGGGTTTGAGGAGTTGAAAAAGAGGTTAAGTGAGGCACATGTATTGTCCTTACTGCATTTATACAGAAATTTTGTAGTTTATAGCGATGCTTCAGATAAAGGACTGGGTTGCGTGCTCTGCACGGCATGGCAAGGTCATCAGCATATGTCGCCACGTCAATTGAAGGATTATGAGAAGGTCTATCCTACTCATGACCTGGAATTGGCAGCTGTAGTTTTTGCCCTAAAGTTATGGAGGCATTATCTTTATGGTGAGAAGTGTGAGATATACACGGACCACAAAAGTCTAAAATATATCTTCACACAGAAGGAGTTGAACATGAGACAAAGAAGGTGGTTAGAGTTAATAAAAGATTATGACTATGATATTTTATATCATCCGGGGAAAGCAAATGTAGTAGTTGATGCGCTAAGTAGGAAGGGTAGAGAGAAACTGTCAATGTTAACAACTCAGAATGAGTTGGTAACAGCAATGGCAAGAATGGAGTTAGAAGTTAAGTTATCGGAAGAAGCAGTGGAGATGTTATTTTCCATGGAAACCCAACCGACTATAGTGGAACGGGTTAGGGGAGTACAATCGAGCAATGAGGAGTGCAAGCACATACAGAAGAGGATAGAAGATGAAGAGAAGACTAAGTATAACCTCGATAAAGAGGGATTACTTCATTTTGAAAGAAGAATTTGGGTTCCGAATGATCCCAAATTAAAAGAAGAAATTATGATGGAGGCCCATAGTTCAAGGTACTCGATACATCCCGGTAGTACTAAAATGTATCAAGACCTTCGTCAGAACTTTTGGTGGCCGAACATGAAGAGGGAGATAGCAGAATATGTTAGTAGGTGTCGAACTTGTCAAAAAGTTAAAGTTGAACACCAACGACCTAGCGGGTTGTTGCAACCGTTAGAAATTCCAGAGTGGAAGTGGGAGCATATCACGATGGACTTTGTGGTGGGACTTCCGACAACCAGAAAAGGATACGATGCTATTTGGGTGATAGTGGATCGATTAACAAAATCGACTCATTTTCTACCAATAGGAGTTAGGTATAACTTAGATTAGTTAGCTAAGCTGTATGTTAAGAAAATTATTTCCAGACATGGAGTACCTGTTTTGATCGTGTCAGATCATGATCCACGATTCACGTCAAACTTTTGGAAGAGTTTGAAAGAGCAAATGGGAACGCATTTAAGATTGAGTACGGCGTATCATCCTCAAACGGATGGTCAGAGTGAGCGGACAATTCAAACGCTTGAAGATATGTTAAGATCTTGCGTTATGGATTTCAAAGGGAGTTGGGACGAATATCTACCGTTGGTGGAATTTTCGTACAATAATAGTTTTCACGCTAGTATAGGCATGCCACCTTACGAAGCGTTGCATGGAAGGAAATGCCGAACTCCATTATGTTGGGTTGAGGTGGGTGAACTTCGAATGTTGGGACCTGAGATGGTACAGCAGACGGTGGACATGGTGAAGTTAATACGTACTCGATTAGTTGCGGCTCAAGACCGGCAGAGAAAATATGCAGATCCTCACAGATAGAATAGAGAATTCGATGTAGGATCTTTTGTTTTTCTGAAAGTATCGCCTTGGAAGGGGAAGATACATTTTAGAAAGAAAGGGAAGTTAAGTCCAAGGTTTGTAGGACCTTTTGAGATTATAAGAAGAATATGAGAGGTGGCTTATGAAGTAGCCTTACCTCCAGAGATGGAACACATTCATAATGTGTTTCACGTGTCAGTGTTGCGTCTTTATAAACCGGACTATAAACACGTAATAGAGTATGAATCTATTCAAATAGAAAAAGACTTGTCCTATGAGGAACTTCCAGTTCAAATTATTGATATAAAGTAACAAGTTTTAAGAAATAAGGTAATACCTTCAGTGAAGGTGTTATGGAGAAACCACAATGCTGAAGAAGCAACGTGGGAGCTCGAAAGTAAAATGAAGGAAGACTTTCCTCATTTGTTTATGTAATTATAAGCTAAGATTCTGGAGATGGAATCCTTATAAGGGGGAGAGAATGTAACGCCCGAGAAAATTGTATTTTTATGACAATTAAATTTTTATTTGATTATGTGAATTAAAGGAATTTAATTGATTTCTTTGTGAGTAAGTTATGTGAAGGTCGTTCTATGACCTAGAATGTGCTAACGTGGTTAGTATTCGGTCTACGTGTTAGAAATAATTGTTTGGAATTTCCAAAATGAAAATAATTATTTTCTGAGAAATTTACGTAAAAACACTATTCATCCGTTTTTGTTCGGGAAATTATTTTGAAATTCCGAGAAACGCGTGATGATAGAATATCGAGATTAGATGGAATATCTGATAATATTTCATTTATGGCAAATGCAGTTTTCGCCTGCGGACTTAAAACCTAAGGGTTGAGTATATTGATTTCCGAGAAGGAAATAATATGCGTAGAAGGAATTGCGTTAAGGTTAATGCGAGTATTATACATTAATGATATTTTTTAGTGTCTATGTATAATACGTTGAGTAAATACGAAGTACAATACGATAATTATATGTATGGTATACGAAGGGAATACGTGAATTGTACATGTAGAATACGATGCGTATTATAGAATTAACCTAAGTCTCAATGATTAATTCATTTTTATTGGATTATGATTAGCGCAATCAATTGAATGACTAAGCCTAAAGAGATTAATGGGTTAAGCCCAAGTCAAGGCCCAATGTTTATTTAGTTAAGCCCAATTCATTAAAATCGAACCGTGGGGCGATCCGGTGGGTCACCTAATGGGTAAAACCCATGGGGCAACCCATGGGATGTCTTAAAGCATGGGGGGGCCGGACACCATGTTGTGTACTCCAAGCACAAGGCATGGTCACCAAGTATTTTACTTGGTGACCAAGAATGAATAGTAAGGAGGTGATGTGTGCAATGACAATTATACCATCCATTCTTGTTTTCTATAAATAGAAGGCTAGATTGTGGCATTTGAGAGTTTTGAAACTTGCCAACCTATATTATTTTGAGAGAGAAAGAGAGTTATTCATATAAGTCCTTCACTTTGGAAGCTTTAACCTTTATTCTTCCAAGAGATTTCTTAAGAAGCTCGAGGTAATACTTCTTGCTCTTTATTTTCCATCTCTTTTTGATTTTTCTTTTATTGGAGAATCATAGATGGGTAATATATGTCTTATATAGGAAATTATTGATGGCTTTTTATAGATTCGATATCTATAAGTCATGAGATTATAAGAATCATAAGGTTTGAAATAGTTTTGAACCATTGAAATATTGATAGTTGAGATCGATCATTGATAAACAATTGAGCTCCATCAATACGTTAGTATATGCATCTTGTTTGGTTAGGATGTAGATATGAAATCTATGGAGAATTACATGTGATTTGGCTTAGAGAACCCTAGTAATGAAGTTATGGCGAATTTTACGAAAATAGACGTTAAAACGTCAAAAACGTTGAATTCTGGATTAAGGGTCAAAAGTTGCCATGAGACTTGAAAACGTTGGTTTTCAATGTCAGCACGTGAGATAGGGTGATTAAGAGTTGTGGGTTCGAGAATCGTCGGATTCCGACTGAAAACGAAGAAAACGAGCATTGAATGCTCATTAACGTTTCCGAACGTTTAGAAAATGAACTCAATGGTCAATTTTGAGTTAACGGATTCAAAAGTGTCGAATTCTTATATGAATGCGTAGATTACGTTATTTGTGATGTGTAAGCTTTTGAACGGACAAAATCGGGCTTAAAACGAAGAAGGTACGGCCCCGGGAATTTCATAAAATTTTAAAAATTTTCGAGATTCGTAATCGAGGTCCAGTGCTCATGGCGCGGACATATAGTTATAAATCGCCGCCGCAGCAAAATGTAAGACACTGAGAAAAATTGAGCATCGTTAAATGGTCAAGATCGCCATCGTTCTCGCCGCGCTTGTTGCCGAAGTCGAAGGCCTTGCCACTGCTAACTGGCGCCGCAGCTCTTGTCTAGTACTATGAGGGTCGCGCAGCGACGCGAGTGGTGAACCTTAGACAATGACTTTGATTTTGAACTTCATTTATTCGGGGACCTAAAGGGATGATGTTTGTACACTTCATAAGTGTATTAAAGTTATTCCTATACTACCTATACTAAGGTATATGGTATGAAACTTAGGAATATTATGAATGTTAGTAAGTTAACATCGATGAACAAAGTTGATACTTTATTAACAATGTTCGAGTCCGGTTAATAAAGGACAGTTGAGTAATAAACCGGGACGAAGGGTAATAAGTCCTGTTGACTTTAGTAAATGATATTAAGTTAACAAAGATATAAAAGAGAAAGAAGCTTGTAGGAACAATTTGAATAGTTGT